>VXAX01004851.1:24033-361551 GCA_013399835.1 Leptocoma aspasia | reverse complement strand
TTTTTTTGGTGTCTTTGGGAAAAAAACAAACAAACAACTTTTGGATGATATATTTGACAATTTTGTCATGTATTTAGATCATAGAATAGATCACAGAATTGTTTGAATTGGAAGGGACCTTAAAGATCTTCTAGTTCCAACTTTCTGCATACTTATTTGAAGACTGTACTCTAACATATAGGTAGTGCTTAATTAAACCACTGAAAGATACTTTTTCCTACTAGAAAAAAGGATTTGGTCAACTGAGTTGTAGTCAGTTGGATGCTACCCAGGGGACTCTTCCTAAGTGCCTGTTTTACATTATTTATTTTCGTAAAGGATAAACAGGATATTTACCCGATTTACATTAACAAATAGAGGTTGTCTCTCTGTCCTGATAATAACTGCCTTTGGTAATACTAGAGCATTAGAAACAGAGGATATATACATTATCGTCTGGAAAATTATGTATTTGTAAACTAAACTACGAATTTGTATAAGTGAAAGAAAAGCACGGGGGTTTTTTTGCAGAGATAATTTTGTTTCTATGCACTCTAGGTATATATAACAAGGAAGCTTATTTCATATGCACACACACCTGAACGAATTCTTATGTCCTTTGATATTTCATAGCATCACATGACTACTCACATAAAAATTCCCATGCAAGATGGTAAACTGAAGTTCTTGCTATAACATAAGATTGTTTAATTCAGTATAATATTAAAAAAATCATGTCAGCTTCTTTAGCTGTATGTATGCACTGTATTACGTTTTATTAAACTATATACACAAAACTGGAAATAGATTACAATGGAGTTGCATCACTTGACAGATTTAAAATAATTAATTTCTTTTTATAGGAAATATGATACCTTGGTCAGTGCTAGGATGTACTAATTTTAAAGCATCTGCTTATGTTCTCTGAAGCCAGTGCAATGTCTGCTTCAGCACTGCCCTCTAAATGAGCCAAAGTTGAGTGTTTTGCAGCACTCAGCTGTCATGAAATAATGATCCTGATCATCTCAAACAGACACCTTGTTGAACTAACTTTTTTTTTGCTAATTTTTGACTAAATCTCAATAAATACTGCACATGCCTAGATGTAGTTCAGAAGAGTGATTTATGTTTTGTTACAGTTCTGAAGATTGGTAATAGAACAATTTTCCTGCAGATTAGTAATGTACATACAATTTATCAATATTATATATTCCTTTCCAGCAATGGAATAGCAATACACTTGCATTTCTTTACTTATACACTTACAACATGTAGCGATAGGAAGCTGTTATCTGAACACTTCACTGGGTCTACTTTCTGGCAGGGGGGGTTAAAAATTCCAAGATATTCTCATGTCATCACTTCAGACAAACTAAAATGCTTGAAAATTATTAATTCTTTATCTATGGTATGGACTACTTTATTTTTGTTGATAAGTTATCTAAAAACAAATCCATTATTTCACACGTGTAGTAGAGTATAAATTTCCAAAACATATGCAAAACTTCAAGATAATGTGTTTCTAACACTTGTGCTTATCAGTCCTCCCATTCACAGCTATGCATAATTCCCAAGGACAATAAAGGGTACTGGATATGTGTTTACCAAAGGGTTATATATAAAGTTATGCCCAACTACTGTATTGAGCCTTAAAAAATGAAGTCTTGAGTCTTTTGCTACCGTAAAGCTTAATACAGAAATTCAGTTTCAGCACAAAGCACAAAACATGGGGTTATCATGGACATATGGCTACTTTACACAACCGTGGCAACGTAAAAAAAAGCACCACAGTAAGTAAAATTTACATTATATTATGTAACTTTAATTTATCAAGTGGGTGGAAATGTTTCAAATAAATATGATAATTACACTGACAGCTTAATAGACCTATAAATCCACATACAAGTCATCACACTTCAGCATCATTTGGATCTTACCTGGCAAGCATCAAGCATTGCACTTGGGATACTCTGGGGAGCTGTGCTGAATGCCAAGAAATCATAGCAAAACATTAAGTGTCAGAAGAAAAATCAACATGCTGCTAATACAGCAAGAATTTGGTCTTCTTTCCTCTAGTGTTAATTCCCAGGATGTTTTATCTTTTCATTTACCTATTAAGTTCAGCATAGATTTGCTTCAGTGTGTTATAGATATATTTATTATATTAAAAAGTGGTGGCTGCTGTTATGGCTAAAATGGTATACTCTACTGCAATAATCACAACCCAGTGACAAATACTGAGTATGTAAGTGTGCCCATCTTCTGCTCCTTACTTGAGTGGAAAAGGACATGGGGATGCAATAAAGAAGCATTCATCTCTTTTTGGCATAATTCTTTAACATTTCAGGGAGCTGAGAAGTCAGGACCTACTATGATCTACAGCTCATGGCTGATGCCAAGACTTGTTGGCCAAAATTGAGGACAGAAAAATATTAAAATAACTCATGTCTGCAAAATATTCTTTATTGCTGTATTAATAATTTGGCTTAAGCCAAGGAGCCTGTGTGCTGCAGCAATCTTAGCTACAGAGAAAAAAAGATAATTACTATATTAGAGAGCTTCTTTTTAGTCAAGTCAAGTGGTGAAACTGTCTACCAACCATGAACAGGGTATGTACCACTGGACAGCCCAGAAAGCAGAGAAGTTATCCTAGCTCTCCATTCCCAGCACCATTAACCACCAGCCTGCCAGGCTTGTGTTGCCCCTGTGAAGACAAGCACCAGCATCTCTGCACCTCCTCTTCCAGAGGAACCAGCTGGAGTCAGATGAAGCCTAGAAAGGGGAATCAGTCATTTGGAGCAGAAGAACTGGAAAGGAGACAAAAGCAATGACTTTCAGACACAAGACTGTAGAAAAATACCAAGCTGAAATGTCTTACCATGAAAAGCATAATTGTCCATGTGGGACAATTTTTTAATAAACTTTCAATGAATTTTTAAAGCTGGTCAGTTGTTGGAAGGAATTTGATACAGATATCCTTGTTCATAATCAAAGATGTTTAATATTATTTGGTTAATTTACTTAACAGGTGAATTTACACACATTTGAATTACCATCTTCTGTTCCCCAAACATGCCTGTCTGTGGCTTCAATGGTACGCACATTTTCTATTTACTATATCTCTTTTCTCTATCAGTAGGTTTTTCTAACAAGTGCCAGCCCATAACCAGAGCTAATAAGGATGTTTTTCTGGGATGAGAATCAAACTGAGTGGATCATCCTATAAAAATAGGGCACTATTATATACTTTCAATCTGAAATACACTGATCAAGGACTAATATTCTTCAGGAAATACTTGTGCAGGTACAGTTAGGGATATAGCTCTTCAAAAGGTTGCAGTAAATCTGATGTTTTATCTTTCTGATAACAAAATTACTACATATTCTTCTACCACATGTTCTTCAGCCTTTACAGGAGTAATAAATATAATTACACAGGTCTCTAGCTAAATACATTCTGAAAATATTATGAAAAAGTAATTTAGCTGAGTTAACAGATTCCACATAAAAGAAGAAAACTTCAACTTCTCATACAAACCAGATATTTTATTAATACATTTTTACATTGCATTAAATACATTACATTATATCAAAAGTCTTGTCAATCCAAATAGGTTTAATAATGAAATAAACTATTTCATGTCCCAGTAATATCTCTAACCTATTATTAATAAGATAGACCCTGCAATTTATGACATCTTTCTTAATCTTCCCTCTGGGATCATACTTACCATACGCTATATGTTGTACATAAAGTTAGTCTTTTGCTTATTTTTAGATATTTGCTATTTCTCTCCTTATCAAAACCTCTAAACCAAAAATTATTCTCCTCACTTGGCAAAGAGAATTGAAATATATATTTAACCCACCAAAAAAAACTAACAGTCTTAACAAAGCTTTCAACATCTGTAAGGTGTTGGAGATAGGAAAAGAAGAGCTGAGCAAGTGAGTCTAACACTCCTTAGATATAATGCTGTGCTTTTTCACTGATGCAGTGTGAGAGGCACATTCCTTTCCATCTACCATAAGGAAGTTAGACAGATGCATAAATCTAGCAAACCCACAGCAAGTTACGGAAGCAATCATGCACACCCAAGAGCATCTGCTGGATTTTAGCTTTTCCAAGCAAGGCCCTTCCCACCACTTAAGGCTTGCTACAACCCCATTCCACGTTAACTTTTTAAACAAGCTTGATTTTGCCCTGGACTAGACTTGGTGTGTACTGAGCAAATGTGTCACTATACCATACCCTTAAAACTCCCAAAAGTGTTTTATTAAACACAAAATTTTATTAAAAATCCCACACAATAGATCCTATACATTTCTGCTGTGGAAAGAAGCTCCTGAAGACTAAGTTTTTTCAGTATTTTTTTTTCAAACACAAAACCGCTTCTTAGTTGTTCAGAGACCTTAGTGTTTGCAACTTAAAGCAGGTCCTGATGGCAAAACAGCAGTTTGTAAGATAGCACCCAATTAACATTGCTCTTCCTCCCAGAAGTATTCATAATTCCTAGTTCTGACATTTTCCCAACCTTTGTTGTGCGTGTGCAAGTGTGTGCTTTCAAAATTCCCCACGACTGCACTTGTTTTAAAAAAAGTGCCATCACAGGGTATTTCATTGTGATTGTGATTATTATTGCCTATTAATAACTTCTAGCTTAAAAAATACTTCCTTGGGTCAACTTAACAGTGCAAGGCCTATGGCATATCTGGTGTGTGGGCAGAAACACATGGGCAGCAGCAAAAGACAGTGAGTATGCAGAGTGACCCCTAAGGTTTTAATGCATAGCCCTGGTAAATTGAAGTTTAAGGACTTTCAGAGCAACAAGCTTCATGTGAAACTTTCTTCTCACTGCCCCTCCATACCCATATCTTTCATCATCTCTCTGACCTCTTTTTGCACCATCCTCTGGTAATGAGTTCTGGGGCTTAATTACACATACTGTGGAGGAATAACACTTTTCTCTGGTTTACACCAGCTGGCTGATCTTTTAATCTTCTACTCTTGCATACTTTTATTGTGAGAAGAAAAAGAATGAGGAGTGATTATTCACTCTTCCATATTGTTCATATTAATGAGTGTATTTATATGAATGTGCATAAAAATAAATGTTAACCATGCCTTTCCATTTTTTAGGAGCTGAAGAATATTAATCAATTCAATCTCTCCTTTTGTAGAAGCAGCATCTCTCCCAGCATCAAGAACCTTTATTCAGTTATGGTTTCATTGTCAGTGTACTGTTTACTGTATGATTAACAGAGTATACTCAGTTACAATTTTACTAGATTCCGGGTGAACTGTAGAAAATACAATAAAGTTAGAATGCATGCAGTGTCAAAAACACAAATGTAGCATGGATTAGATTAATGCCACAACTAGTTTTATAGTTGGTTTCTGTATTTTGTTCTTTTTCTTCGTATCCCTCCATTTTGCAAAAAAAAAGGACATTTTGCTTGTTCAAAAGAAAATGTCTACCTATGCAACATACAGATTTAGGTCCCATTAAAAAAATCACCCAAAAAATGAGGATAATCTTTATTGTCTCTTTCCCTTCCTTTCTGAGAGGTCTACTTACCTGTCAAAAAAAACCCCAAAATCAAAAACAAAATCAAATTAACCAAGCAATTTTCTGCTGATTCCAGGTATAAATTTAATGCAGCTTGAGGAACTGTATTGATCCCAATTTTTTCACAATGGATTACTTTCATTCAATCTATGTGTAAGTGATGGGTGGAGAAAAAATATTTTACCAATAGGAAAGTGTGCATGATTATCTTTTTGCAAGTTATGTGCCAGCTTGTCATCTGCTAGCTTTTATTACAAAAGAAAATGCGGTTGATCTGAATAAAAGTTAAAAAAACTTTTCAGAGTATAGCCAGTTACTTTTCCTGCCATTAACCTATCTTTGACTTCATCCTCATCAGAGACTTTCCATAAATTTATATATCACTTCTTCCCTGTTCTTTCTTGCAGAATTTTTCTGACCAAAACACTTAATATTTCANCCTCAGTATCAAGACTTTTGTGTTCTCACAACAGAATATTCCATCTTCTGTTAGTAGAAAAACATTTAGAGAAGCTACAGCCTCTTTGATCCATGACTTTATGCCTTTGCATTTGTGGCACTGAATATATTGGCTTTTATTGCCAGCATGTCACATTGCACCGCATATCTAATATGTTGCTCCCAGAATCTCTTCCAATGTTACTGCTGCTGTGGATTTTCCCTCATTGATTCACACTGCTCTAGATTTAATGTATTAGTATGCTTTTTGTGAGTAGTGGCTTGCTTTGTTATTTCCTGCCACATTTCTCCCTAGGGCCTTTGCATTATGTTTCTGTCCTCACTAGTATTTGTGACTCCTCCTAATTTAGTATTTGTGCATTTCATTAACATGCTGTTTATTCTTTCTTCCAGATTGCTAATGAAGATGTTAAATAGGAGCAATCCTGAATCTGCACCCTTCATTACCTTACTAGATATTTTTCCCCTAGTCACTCTCATAATCTTTTGTTTATAGTCTTTCAGCCAGTTTTAACCCACATGCTCCTATAAAATCCATTGCAATTCATTTTCCACTTATGACTGCAAAAAACCACTGCAGGGAAAATTTCAAGAACATATGGATACAACCTTGATCCTCTAAAAGTCATAAGGATTGCTGAAAAAAACCCCATAGGTAATCCAGGATTTTCTGTATATCACTTATATGTCAGAGAAGAGAAGATTTTAAGAATCAAAATGAGGGTGGTATTTGGGACTATGTGTATTGATCCTGCTGTATTCCTCCCGTATGTACAGCTATATTCAAAGTTATCATTGATACATTTTCTGAATTGTATGACAATTGTCAATTTTTAGCTAATACTTTGCCATTTGGAACCATGTGAGCTAGGTGAGAGAAACAGATGTACTGTGGTTTGAAGCTCTGTGAGAAGATTCTCATGCAGACTACAGTTCACATCCCAGACTGAAACAAACTTAATTGTGCTCACTGGGGCAAATTGTTCCTTTGTTTACAGTGCAGTGCCCTCATTGATTTCAAGCTCAATATAACATCTATGTTTAGGCTTGTATATAATGCTGGGATGCACAGGATCCTTTATGAAAATAGAGTACTTTAAATTTATAAGACATTAATGTTGGACTTGAAAAGGAATTTTTTTTTTAATACAGACTTTTAGCTTTACATGATTGCTTCTGTACAATTAAGCAGTTCATATCTATTTAAAAAAAAAGGTCTGGCTTAAAATAGCTTTTTTTTTTTATGGCACTTCAAAAGGTCATATATTAAAGAACTAATTGTTACAGCTTTTAGATGTTACAATTGGCTTTTTTTCCTATATTGATTTCTTTTTTTCTTCTGAATACAAGAGAATAATTCTCTTCATACTGTTACAGCTTTTTTTCTGATTGCACCAGTTCAGTTGACATAGACAATACTTCACTTTATCTTAGATGTGGAAGACTTTCCTAAGGACTTTTACTGGTTTTTCTTCACAGTATCACTTTTCTCTCAGATTGTCATTTAGCTCTTAGAGTGTCTCTGCTGAAGTCACTGTGGCAGATGTGTGTCACATTAGCAGCTCAGCTACAAATCTAGCTTTGAACTGCAGACAGTCAGCAAGAGGAGAGAATTGCTGTCTTTGCTGATGTCCATGCTGACATGGCTAACCAGTCAGGAGTGAGTACTCAACACAGCTAGCATAGAGGCCCTGTATTTCTGTAAAGCATTTTACAGTCACAGAGGCGGTAGCTGAACCCCAGAGAGGAAATCAGGTTTCTGCAGTTGTCAATCTTGTTGCTAGATCATCTGATAGATCCTAACTTGATTTCTAACTTGGTCTTTTACATCCTTGAGTAACTCATGGAAACAAGGGTAATCATGCATTTTGACACAGTTCTTATTGCTTTCAGTGCTAGAAAGCTTCCTGCATAACTGAACACATTCTTCTGTGTCTTTCCAGGTTGCTATCTAAACTCCACAGGTACCAGGAAACCCCAGATTTGTGGCAGAGGCTCTGTTTCTTCTGCACAAAATGAAAGCCTTCTCCAGTCATGAGTCTTTCACCTGCTCAGACTACAAACTGTTCAGTGCAAGGATTGTACTCTACACTGCAGTGACTGTTCTCTGTTCTCAGATCTCTTGCCCTTTACCATGATACAAATAAAGAACACCGAAAATACCTTGGTGATCCTTCTTATCACATTTGAGAGGTTATCACATTTGAGTGGTAGAATCACCAGAACAATGTCCAAAACATGAGATATGGTCACCCCAGGACAGACCGTAACTTGTCTGTATGCATTATTAAATTTTTTTTGTTGTTATTACTATTGAGATTTTTAACAGAGGAGTTTACAGAGGCAGCATATTTCTCACACTTGATTCCAAAACAATTTCATTTTTGCTCTGATCAAATGCACAGCCTTCATTTCCCTCCAAATACTCCAGTTCCCAAGAGTATGGAGGTTCTCCCTCTGATTGTATCCTCTTTGGAACACAGCAGGATGTACAGCAGTGTCTCATCTCTGGCCTCCCTCCCAGCTGATAGTTGCAGTGAATCCACAGTGTCTGAAGTTGTCCTCCTGTTGAAGTCCATGGAGGCACAACATCCTGCTCTTCACTGCAGGGGTGAGAAGGAGAGCAGCTAGCTGTGCTCTGCAGCACAGCAGGGAACAGGCTGCCTTGTGTTCATTGCCCATCCTTTTTCCACCCCAGCTGTTTCAATCCAGTGCTAGAGGGAAGACACCTTGCAGTCTTCCAGCAGGTACTGTCCCTATTGCGTACGGCCCTTTGGAGGCTGAATCCCTTTGGGACTTGACACAGATGTAAGTCCCTTCTGCACCATCTCTTTCGATGCATTGGTCACACTAAAAATGTTACAGTCTAGTTCCAAGTGCAGAAGGCCATGAGGACATATATCTAGAGGAAATATAACGCCAAATTCATACAAAATACCTTTGCAAAGGGAAATATTTTGATAATATTCTAAATAGATTCCTTTTTTTTTCAAACACAGAGATTTATTTAAGTCTCAAGAGGAGAACATTGGACTTACGTGGCAATGCTCTATCATAGTGGAATGGCATAAGACTCAATTCTACACTATTATGTATAGGTGCACACATAGACACATATTATGCATCTATTCACACACCTGCATATAACTGTGTGTGCACATGTGTATGTAAAATTTGTGATTTAAGTCTCTGCTAGCCTGGGAATCTCCCTAATACATTCTATCTCACAATGCATCCATGAACTATAGAGTCATTCTCTGAAATAATCTGCCTTGGATGTGCTACTTCCAGCAATAATTGCCAGGCAGATGGTGGTGGTAAATTAGGCAATATTATTGGTAATAAAAGTTAGAAGCTTCAGATTTTCTGAATGGCATGTTCATGCAAAGACTTTCCAAAACAACATCTTTAATCACAAAACCATCATCCAATTTCATCTTTCCTCCATTTTCTGGAACATTTCACTAGCATTTGTTCTATCTTGTTCTGTCTTTTTCCAGTGATTGCTGTGGTTGTATTGTTTTTAAATACTACCTACTTCCCAATAACTACTCTGTTTACTTATTACCACCAGCTCTCTCATCAATTGCTATCAATACCTATGCTTTAGAAAGGGAAAGCACATAAAATTACAGACTTTAACACAACATAATACAAAAACATTTGCAAAATAATGTAGGCAGAAATGCTTCTGGTTGCTATTACTTTCACTGCAAATAATGCCATCTGCTTATCATTATGCCCCAGTGCATGCTATCTTACATGTGGACAGAACTTGTAATGTGTTTCTGTCTCTGTAGGAAACAGCTTGAAAACTACGCCCTGGAATAATGTCATGAAGAATACCCTCTTGGCTCTTTCCAATTAATTTCTCAGCAACAATTTACAATAGAAAGCTGTAGTTAAAAGGCAACAAATACTGACTTGACCTTTTAAATTGAAATTCCCATGTTTTAGTTTTTCTGTGAGGAAGAAAGAGAGTTTTCACACAAATAAAGCATGAGCAGTAGCCAGCAATAAACCCAGAAGTTTCTGAAAAGAACAGGAAATGTATGAGAAAATGCTAACAAGTTTGCACATTTAATGTTACTATGAATGCCAGGTCACAAATCTGCAAAAGTGTCACACACTTAGATGTTGCTTTGTCTGTTATTGTTCTTCAACTTTCTCACAGACTGTGAATTAAATCTCACAGGATTTTATGTTTCCATGCTTATGAATGTTTCATTCAATTTGTTACTCCAGTTCAATTATCTTTGTATTATGTAGTATTCAAAATACCTTGTGTGTGTGTGTGTGTGTGTGTGTATGTGTTTCACGGCTAAACAGTCTATAAATCTGGTACGTTTATGGACTTTTGTATCTGTCCTTTCGTGTTTGTGTTCTGGCATTTTAACAGCAGAGCTTCGACTTCTGAATGAAATTCATATTACAAAAGAGTCAGGAAAAGAGGCAGGTCTCATTAAATCATTTTCAGGAGACAGAATGACTTTAAAATAAACAAAGAGTTGGGATGGCTTTCTCCCAGCTTTTGTATGAAAAAAAAAAGGGTGTTGAATGAAAAGAAGGGAATGGAAAAAAATGAGGCTGGACAACTTTCCTAACAATCCACTGTCCTTGTTTCCCAACAATTATATTTCCACATTTACAGACTCACTATACAGCTGACAGTGGTCATTTCTCACCAAACTGTGAAAAAAAAAATTGCTTTATCGGCTCAGGCAAGATGAAAGGTCCACAAGGATCTTACATTAAATACTGAACTCCAAAGGTCTGTCTTTGCTTTCTTTGTGGAACTTCCAATTTGATTCCACTTGAGATGAGGCAATGGTCAATGGTTCCTGGCAAACATTCATCACAGGCTTCAGAATGAATCAAAGATTTCTCATATGGTGTATTTTATATTTAGAATGTCAGAAAACAGTCTGGAAGATTTCCTGCAGGAAACAATCAGCCTTCTCTGTACCTCTTTCTAACTTAGAATTTAAAACATTTGATTTTTATAAGCTCAGTAGTTTCAATATGATGAAAATATATAAATTGTTTCTTCTTCAATAAAAAAAGTTTCTCCAGTCTTGTAGAGTTTGTGATCTATATTGTCTCTTTGCCTCTGATGTGCTTTAAACAGTGCAATGGCTTTTTCATGTCTTAACTAGGCACTAAGCAGTGATTTTTTTATTAAACAGTATGATGAGATTTTTGTCTAGCAGTAAATGCAATGAATCATTACCCCATATTCCTTTCACCCACAATAATTGGGTTTTACTAAATGAAATCTTTTTGAATATGTAAATGATCTATTTCTATCAAAATTAAATGGAACTAAAACTGAGCTTAATTAGCTCATATTCCAGAATGTAGCAAAATACCTTTTCGGTATGTGAAAAACTCTGAAGTACTCAAATACTTTTGTTTTCAAAAATGGGCAGTTTGTAGACAGAATTCAAGTCACATCTGGACCAGCTGTTCAAATCTCAGTTCTACTCACTCAAAATCACAAGAACACCAAATTTAAGTCAGACTTCTCTTCGCAAGAACTTCTGCTGTGTTCATTTCTAATACAGTGGACTGCTAAACATGCCTGTGACTCCTGGTTGCATTCTTAAAAAAGAAAACCCATAGGGATGAAAGCAGCACTAACTGATTGGTTCTAGGCAAACTAGAATATTTCCCTGCTACCTGAGCTGAGCAAGATACTGTGGACAGTGACAGAAGGAAACAATTGTCAAATATTTGTAAATATTTGCACCTGCAGTCTTCCAGTGGTCATTCAGTTATTCAAGGTGCGTCTATGGAGACAAGTCAAGACTTGTGCCTGAGCTGCTAATGCTTGTAGCTGGCTGGAGAGGGTCCAGCTCAGCCTGGAAGCCTCAGAGGTGGCGCAGGACACCAGTTAACATGACAGAGTAACCTCAGCAGAGGTTATTTCCCAAGCCAGAGCTCTGAGCAACATCCCACCAGCTACAGCTTCCAGGCCACACCTGTCTCACATCCAGTAAGCTCTGGGCAGGGCCGTGCTGGACACCCAGCTGTCCACACCCATCCACTTATGTCACGTGAAGAAGGCACAGACACCTTGACAATGTAATAAAACGGTGTCATTGTGGGATTAGCGTCTGTCTGTATTTGAAAACAAGCTCCCTTGGCTTTGCTTCAGTATTAACACAGCAGCAGGGAGCCATTGCACTGTCACAGGGTTGATAAGCACAATTGCATGCCACTGGCATGACCTACTTACTAAATGGACAATACACAAACACAAGCACTCCCACTTCATTTGCACTTTGTGAAAGTAATTAAGGCAATGTATACAAATGCAGGCTCTAGATTTAGTTACCCTAAATACATAATAAGGGTCTGTAATAACTGATACCTTTGAAAAGAAGCAAGGATCTACAGAGAACGGATAATATTTTTCAGGAGTCTAAATATATATTAAGGAAACTTACTTTGATTGTACGCAGTCATTATCTTTACTTAGCTTTCATTACAAGCAATAAAAGCAGTGCTGAGGAACTAAAGAGAAGATATTTTTCTTTCCTTTCAGACTGACTGGAAGTTCGGCACAGTGACTGGAAGGGGTAAGTCGGAGCCATGTCCACATCTCCTTCCTGCACAGTGTGTGAGCCGTCTGGTCTCCACTGCACCAGAGCCATTAATATTACTCATCTGAAGCATATTAAAGACTTGAACACTTTCTAAAGACTTACAGTCCTGAGATGTCTTGCTCCTTTACAAAAGATTTGATCAAACATCAGTACAATTTTGAATCTGGAAATACATAGGCTGCTTGTAAGAACACAAGAAATGGTGTTAATAAAGGCTATCGCAGTGAAGGGCATTAATAAAAGTTGTAATATGGAAAGAATAAGCCTGCATTCCACTTCAGAAATATGTGCCATATGTAGGATAAAATACAAAGCTAAAAAAATCTTTATTACAGTAACTGTAATATTTCTTTGGTTTTAAATGTAAATATCAGAAAGAAGAAAACATTTCCTTTAGCATAATTTAAAAGTTTTTCTGTTCATGGTCAATCCTATCAAACAGGGCTAACTCAACCCAGTACAAATAATAAAGACAAATAGGCAGAGTCTGTCAAAATGAGATCACTCCTTGCTGTGTAACAAGAAGACTTTTAGTGATATGGTGGAAAGTGTACTCAGAATAGAAGCTCTCAAATAAAGAAAAAGAATTTATGAAGTTTTCAGTGAGAATTTCGCCTCTCAAAGGCCTTATGCATTGCTATTGATTTTCGTGGATTTGAGCTATTATATCATCTGGGGCTTGCTTCAAATAATTCACTTCATCCCACCTGCCTGCTGAATTTCCTATTTCACCTTGTCTTTCACAACACAAACCCAATGAAACAGTTCCTGCCATATTAATACATTTGTTTAGTACATACTTCCCAAGGGTCCTTTACTGAAAGTCATGTAGACAACAGTGCTAGCTATGATTTGCATTGCATTTTATTATACTCAAATCCAAGACTGTTTCCTAGCAAACCGAGAACTAAATCACTAAGACTGCAGAGGGAGAAACAATGTATTAATACCTATCCAAACCACTAAAATAAATAAAAATCATATATCTGTTGGAGTAAAGGAATTCTGTTTTTCACGAGGAGCACTCTCCATCTTATAACAAACTGAATTTACCAAGAAAAGCCACATTGAAGCATTTTCAAAGGCAAAGCCAACATGATTAAACAAGAAAAATCCTTAATCTTAGTAGAAAATCTGAAGCCCTTAGGCAAAACTAGTTAAAAAAAACAGTTCCCTTGGATGCTGCTGTGCAGGCCTTTAGGGAGTCGCCCAGACACAGAGAAAGCTATTTCTACAAACTAACTTTTGCCTAGGGTGGCCACTGTCTTTTCATGGACTCCCATCTGCAGTCAGCAGAGAAGAGAGAGATGCTCTCAAAATGGAAAACCAGAGCCAGAGCCAAATTTAACGTCTCTGAATTGCTCTCCTGGGAGATTTTTTCTCTTCTCAATGACATTAGAGTTTTTAGAGGCATATTATTAGCCTGGGGTAAAGGGAGAATACTCAACTGAACAAGAAGCAATGGGTAATTCCCACCAATTCAGACAATAAACTTGGAGTTTTGCTCCCTCATTTGACACCTTTGTTAATTCTGTTAAACAACTTGAGCAGCAAACAAGAGGAGTATCTGAAGTCTGCAGTACACTTGTAATTTTCCATTCTGAAGCCTGTTCTATTTTCCTCAACCTGCAAGAATTGGTTTTGTTACATTTGTTGTGGAAATCAGAATTTTAAATAAGCCTTTACTTCTTTTGGTATATCAAAATGAATAAAAGGATAGGATGGTCTTATTTAAAAGAACATGACTTTATACTAGACCCTTAAAATGTTAAATGATCCCTTAAAATTTTTTGGCTTATTTCTAGTTCATGAAACGAACCCTAATTTCCTGCAAGTAGCAACCCAATATGACAAAGTATACACTGCTGCAGGAATCCCTCTTGTATTTAAGCCACCAGATAGATTAGTCAGTTGTAGTTAGCACCAAAAAGATTGTTCCTTGACTGAGAAGCCAGACTCACATAAACCAGACTGCCTAAAAGTCTTCTGATGCTCTTTGCAGATAGCAGCAAACAGTAGATATTTTGAAAAGTGGGGAGTCTGCATCTGAAAAAGGACCTCCTGATGAGAATTGGCATCCTGTAACAAGAAAGCCATTTCTGACTAAACCATTCATCTTTGCTCTAAATAGAATGGCCTGAATTTCCTACATACAAGGTAAACTTTACTTATGGCTATGCATGGATTCATGTGGATAACTCCTATTAATACTAATGGAAGTTAAATGCACCAGTCCCTGAGTATTACTATTAAAACACACCTGACTCGTACCCATGATTAGCATTAACATTAGACTTGCTTCATTGTCTTCAGCAGTCAATTGTTAGTAATTTTAAGTGTCAGTAATCATTATTCACCTTCTCTAAAATACAGCTGTTAGGAGACAGGGTGTTTTCATTCCTCATAAAAAGTCATGTCTTTTTCTTTCATTCCTCATAAAAAGCAGAACTAGTCCTGAACACCGTCCCTGCTACAGCTCTTCAAAACATGGGATGGTGTAATGGTGATGAGCACTTTATCAGAAAGATGTGAGCATTTCCAGGAGCAGGGTGATTGCAGGTGAGACTGCATCTGTCTTTGTGGGATGAAAAATTTCATGGATTAGTAAAAGAAGGGTGTTTAGAAACTTTAAGTGCTTTTAACATTTTAGAAGTGACTAATATTGGTATTTATCTGTTCTCCAGTTAATCACATTCTGTCAATAAATGAATAAACTGCTTCAAACCTGACTTGATTTAAACCACGTTATTTGAGAAGTGTTTTCCCTTTAACCATAAATAGTGGATAAATACACCAAAGTGAGGCACAGACTCAGTTTAACACCCAGGTCAAATTACACTGATGTCTGTGATTATTCAGTTTCTGGTCCATTCTAAGGAAAAAGTGTGTTCAACCTGAGCAAATGTTAACACTGAGAGATAATTACAGGTCAGAGGTTTTGCCACCACTCACTCAAAATCTGTCCTTTTCCCCTTTGATTGGGGGGTGCATATGTGACCTCAACAAAGCACCCACTGCTTTTGTAAATGGCCATTTCTTTGAGTCATTAGCCTTTAACATTTGGGTCTCTCACCTCTTTCTTGACCTGCTGGCCACACTCTTCCAATGTACCTCAGGATACCATTGGCTCTACTGGCCACAAGGTCACGCTGCCAGCTCATGGTCAACTGGTCATCCCCCAAAATGCAGAGCTGCTCTCTAGAAGGTGAGCCCCCAGCCTGTGCTGGTACTTGGGGTTATTCCTCCCCAGGTGCAGGGCCCTGCACTTGCCCTTGTTGAACCTCATTAGGTTTCTATTCAGTGTCTGTTCCATTGTAAAATTCTTTTGTTTCCTTACAAATTCAAGTATGTGCATCACCTGCTTCTGAGAGTTTGCAAAGTACATCACTTCTTTAAAAAAAAAATCTGTGATTAAAAAGAACTTTTTTCATTGAATAAAATGTATTACAAGTTACAAAAGGAAAACATCATTTTTTATTATTTTTAGCTGTAGCCCAGAGACAGTTTTTTCTCTTCACAAAGTACAAAATTGAATTATTCTGAGCACTTTCTCTTTCCTTCTGTTATCCTCTCAACTTTCTACAAGCAATGGAGCAATCATTAAAAAAACATGGAGTCTACAAAGATGAAAAAAAAAGACGTTTTGTAAAGCTAAGAGGAAGGTTTAATAGAAACATTGCTTATACCTGTTTTCTTTTTTCTTTTTGCTTCTTTTTTTTTCTTTCAAGCCAGAGACACTCATCCAGTAATAGAATCTGGAAACAGAATACAAATCCTATCCAAGAGGCAGGAAATGTAATGATGTTAAAGTCTGATGTTCATGATGCCTCTCAGCTAATGAATGGCAGCAGTGGCAACTATACAGCAACAAATATCATGCAAGAAACAATTTTTTTAGTGAAGGGCTGCTTCAGTGTGAGATACATAAATATAAATACAAGTGCCTTCATTTGCAATAAATACTTAAACATTCTATTAAAAAAAAAAAAAAGAAACACAAATCAAGGCCCATTTACCATGATTTGTTTTTAAAAAAGCTAAGATTATGCATCACTAAGCTGGCAAACTGCAACACTGACAAAAAGTTGCTGGGGAAATTCTGTCCTCTTCTGCTTTTTCTTCTATTTTTCTATGTAGCTTTTTACCACTTTACATTTTCTGTCAACTCTGATTCTTAGCAAATACATCACATTTGAAAAAAAAGGCATATTGGTGCATAAGATGCAAGTGATAGAAGGGTGAAATTATCTGGTGTTTAAATCCCCATAACTTAATTGCTTTCCACAGAGTTACATCACTTTGCCCCTGCTAAAAATCTGGCCTCACAGTTTCAGTAAAGTAGAGGCAGGGCAAAAATTTTGTGAGAAAGAATGAAAAAAAAAGTTGTAAAGGAGTTCATGTTTGCAGCCTCACCAATAGTTATCCTAACCCTAAGTGAAAACGAACTTAATTCTCTCACTTATTGTAAGCTGAAAATGAGGGAGGGAGGGAGGGGTGGGAAGAGAGGCAAGGAATGTGTTTTCTGTATCTATAGGGAGGGTAGTTCAGTGTACAGGCAGAAGCTGAGTCCTGGACTCAGCTCTGCTTTGTGCTGCAGAGCTGTAGCATAGTGAGTAAACTTTTGGACCAAAGCTAAAATTTAGACTAAATTTACCTCTAGTCTTAGTCACCTACTCCTCTTCTGTCCCTTTGTATGGGATCTAGCTTCCCTGTGCAGCAGCTGGGCAGAGGCAGGACTCCCACCCCAAGTGGGACCCAAGACGACAAAACAGCAGCAAACGTCTTCTGGTCTTCTTCTCTGGCCTCCAAAGTCATGCTACTCTTTACTGTGATCAGAGCACTCAACCCTTCCTAAGACAGATTTTCTTTTTCCTTATTCTTTTCTTTTAAAATACGGGCAGCAGAAGCAAAATACAACCCCCACTCCCACAACACAGTCACATGGAAGAAATACTTAGTGCATTTCTTTGCATGTCCTGAAACTGGGAGAGTTGATTTCAATTGTTTGTATTTGTATTTGTATTTTTTCTTACCAGTAGATTCAGATATCTATTTTTCAAAATGCAACAGGGCAACAAATCAGAGCTCACGTCCAATAGTTCTTCAGATAAGGATGTGCTAAAGTGCAGAAAGAAAACCTAGTGAGTCACCAATCTAGAAAATAGAAATAATGTGAAGAAATACATGAAGGAGGACATCAGGATCACAGGATGGGATCTGCTTTTATATCCACTGAGTTTCTACAAACAGTCATGTAAAATTTGTGCCCCCTATAGATATTACAACATATTTTTGACCATTTTGTGAAGTTATCTGCCCTGTTAGCTAAATTCCGAACATTTTTGCACACAACTTTTAAATGAGCCTAAATCAGTTTAAGTGAAAAGACTGAAGAGCTTTTGATCAGTTCAGTATATGAGTTGCAAAGATGACATTAGACTCCTTCCTTCAAAGCCTTAATTTGATATGTTACAGGTACCACAGAGAAATCAGCAATTAAAACCAAAGCTGATACCTTCAATATGAGAGGGGGGAAAACCTAAATACCATCTGAACTGCACTGTTTTCTTGAAAAATGAAAAATAAGACACTGCAGGTTTGCTTTCTTTGCTCTTTGATGTTGTGTGTCTTCTTTAAAAATTTAGAAAACCTCCCATTATCCTCTGAACAAAATTGAGTACTGGCCTCAAACCCACTTTATTTTCCTGAGAGCAGATATGATTATGTGGATAAATCCAGTTGTAAACTTAATAAGCTTTTGCAGAAGAGGGACTGAAGGAAGGTGAGCAATAGAAGCCAAGAAAAATATCCAAATTAACCTTCAACCCTTTCAGTGACATCTAAAGATGCTAAAGGAAAGTTTGTGAGTTAATTTCACAAGGATGTAGCTCTCCATTAGTGTAAGCAGCAAGTGGGAAATTACAAAGCAATATAAAATATATTGTGGAGAGAATATTTTCAGTATTTCAGAGATGCTCTTTTTTGACCTCTCTTTAAGCTGTAGTTTGTAGCTCAGCTATTTTGTTATCTACTCGAAGAAGCATATGTTCTGTGGAGGGTATCCCACAGGACTGAAATAAGCAGAACAAAGTAGGAATCAGCTTGTCCATTCCCAAAAATCATTTTAAGGTGATGTTATTGTGAAAAAATTGACCTAACCACGTTAACATCCACATTCCTGGAACATTGAGGGACCAAGTCCAAAAGTATATGGTGGAAAACAGGAGGGAAACTAAAATTGCTGCAATTAAAAATTGTATGGCAATGATACCAAGAAAAATACAGTCTTTGCTGTGCTTCTTAGGGAAGACTTAATGCCCAGAAATTACTCTTTGGGCCACTGCTGTTCTAATAATAATGCATGTTCTCACTTATAGGATAATCCCATCTATTGTTTCTGATTGAATCTGTAATTCAAAGAGAGATTACCTAAGGTGCCTAATTACTTGGTGATGCTGCCTATCTCCAATTAGACATGCTCATGTTTGGAAATAGACACAACCATTTACCAGCAGCAGTTTGGGGGTTATTTTGCATTATAACGGTTCTCACACGTACTGTATGCAATCTTTGTCAAAATAGCCAGGAGGAAAAATATACATTAACTTAGTGAAATAAATGATTAAAAATTGTGTATTCTGTTTGCTTTCCAACTGCTTTCTATCCACTGGTACTTGTTTTGAATGCTATAAACAAAACAATCTCAGTGCAAAGCAGATAGAAGGATGGAGAAGGCAGAAATCAATGTCATCAGAGCTTACAGTAGGTTTTTTCTTTCATGACAATGATAAGTTGGGGAATCACACTTTATCTGAGTAGGTTTGGGGCGAAGGGTAAGGGAAAGATCCAGCCATAATGGAAAGCATTCAGTATGTTCACCTGGAGATAATTCACATCAGCAAACCTACTGGGAGAACTAAAAGATAAAAAACAGGTGGGAAAAAAACAACCTTAAGCAGGTTGCTAAGCCTGTGATTGCCATTGCCTGAGGTGCCTGTGCAGGGTGGGCTCTGCCCAGCAAGGTTTGGATTCATGAGTTTGACTGGTCGCCTCCTGGTGTAAGGACCAAAGGAGCCCTGGCAGCCTGGGATCACCAGAAGAGAACAAGAGGAGGAAATAAACAATTCTAGGGATTTACATTTTCATTATTCTGGCTGGTGGGGACTGAGGGCATCACCTCTCCAGCCTTTCAGTCAGCAGAGGCTAACATCAGATCTGCCAGAACCTGCCATGGCAATGGTCCTATCTGACAGTTCTGGACCACTAGGACACACTGTGCAGTAGAAATGAGATCATAGGGTAATAAGTAGGTTTTAGGCTTTGTTTTCTTTCACAAATATGTGCCAGGCTGCCAGGTACGCCAGATCCCAGACTATTACAATAATAGGCCAGAACTTCATGAGGATGGGTGAGGTGAAGGTGCAATTGTCCTTTTTCCACAGTTTAATCCACTTGTATCAGTACTGACTTCAATCCTCTTCCAAGGAGCACCTGCAGTGTCAGCAGGTACCTCTATGATAATGGGTTCAATTTCCAGTGGCTGTGCCTTTGAACTGCTTGCTTTCTTCTGTGTTAAGGTGATTATTGTTGCCATAGCTACCACAGACTCCTATGAGAAGAATGTAACCATATGAAGCCAAGGTGTTCCCATCACATCCTCAATATATACAGAGATTCCAGAGGTGTTCCCACAGGGTTTCACTAGACAGCTTCCTTCCCTAGGGAGGCATAACCCTGGTAAACATGGGATATATGAGCATGGAGAGAGCTGAGCATGGGCTTGTGCAAAGGTCATTGGACCTGCTTCCTTTCTCACAATGTGCGCCAAGGACACATCGGGAGATCCCACAGAAATCTGCATCAGCTGGGTGGTGGACCTGGATTTCCCAGGCACTTATGTGATGTTCTCTGCTTTTACTAAGCAGTTTGCTTGTGCTGCAATCAGTGCTGAGCTTAAGGCCATTTTTCTCTGCTCTCTGTTGCAGCTTTGCACCTATACTCATTGAGGCTTCTTGGGCAACAGTGACAACAGAACCTACTTGGAACACTTGATTTGTCAGTGGGTTGAACATTTTGCTCTAATGCCATTCCTGTGATGTGTGACATGGGCACACACAAAGAAACAAGAGAGGTTGTAAGTAAGTAATCAGTCCATCTTTGTCCCACAAAGAAACAAATAACTTTCAACAAACTGAGTAAAAAACAATCCCCCATGTTATCATCTGTCTCTATTGCTCATTGGATCCAAATCAGTACCTCTCCAAGGGTTCTACCATATGCTTGCAAATGTACTGGAATTTTGTATTAAAAGCTATCATTCTCTATTGACAAAACCATGTAGTAACATAACAAGAAGCTCATGAATTTGTGAAGCTCAGAAATCACAATGTAAGACACAACTGCATCAATATTTATAAGCACTCAAACCACTCTTGCAAGTATGCTTCCACTCTTCTTACTTCAACCACCTCTTCCCTGGAGCAAGGCAGCTCTTCCTACTCTTGCATCAATTTCACAAGCTGTAAATAATGTGAATTACATTCCTTCCCCATCTCAGTAAAGGTCTTAAAGAGCTACAAAGGAAAAATTTATATTAATGGAGGCTGTTACTACCACAAGAAAATATTAAAAGAAATTGCTTCTTATTTATGTTGGTTCCATTTCTTGTCAAAGCCCCAAATATTTGCATCCCACACAATATTGGAAATGATATCTTTTATATTATATATTTTCCACTGCAGAAGCCATAAACCCTAATTGATTCCTGGCTCCAGTGAATAACATCAGGTTGGGTAAGTGTAGGAAACAATAACAGTGTAGTGTAGCTGAGATCAATACAGCTTGCATTGGAGCTCCACAAACCAATCTCTCGGCTACATACACTGATAAATAGACAGCACTGCCCCTCAGCTACACACCATTAGCTGTGCTTTTCCTCAAAGTGTCAGGAAGTAAGTGGTATACCTAGCACTAGATCAAAAACAACAAGAAGGTTTTGTCATTCTGCTGGGGACACTTGGCTGGCATCTGCATTAGTTGCATATGCTATTAGTAGCTCATTTATCTTGATTATTATTCTTCACACAAGTCAGCAGTGGCTTTGCGAGTATTTGTAAAAGCAGCAACAAGATGAATTTTAGATTTCAAATGTTCCACTCTCAAAAAATAAAACAGCTTGAAAAGAAAATAGGTTTACTGCAAACAAAATAAATATACTAAAGTAACAGCACTGAGCTTAAAGTATTATAGTATGACATCAAAATCCTGAACTGTGCTTTCAAAAACCTGGTAAAAGTATATTTTCAGATGTTAATCTTTTCAAACTACATTGGCATTTTTCCTACCAAAAAAAAAAAGTGTGAGTGAAATAACCAAGTTACAAATACTGTGTTCTTTTTTTAGGCTCATAAAATCTCAAGGCATCTCAGGCATAGTCATTAGTATCACAATAAGATAACTGAAAAGAAATTCAGTTCACCTTCATAAAATAAGAAAAAGAGTTCAAAGATCAGAAATGTAATGGCAAGTCCTTCAAAGGACGCATATACAAGGCTGTATATACCGATAGCTTACTAGAAACTCGGCTTCCCCTCCTTTTCCCATTCCCTCTTTGATCTCAAGCTAAACATCAGAGCCCAGCTTTTAAAAAGACTTCAAGTGCCTTTCATTTTCTCTCAGCTGCCTGAGGAGCAACAACTCCCGCATCTTACATGAAAGAATTTATTTCTCCCTAAAAATAACTTTAGTTTCAAATGCCCCCTGCAAAGAGGTTGAAATAATTTATCCTCAACTCTGTGAAGACAAAAGAAGGAAATTGCATGGGTAAGCCTTTACCTACAGCAGGGAAAAAGGCAGAGAAGTCATTACAGATCTGGCTGGAGCAGTAAAGGAATACTTCCTGCTTGTCACTTCTGTAAGAAGGAAGCACAGTTCAGATGTGGCAACCTTTGGGCCCCTTGCACACAGATCATTAATATCAGCCATGCTGGCTGAGTTGTTATTAGGTATAATCTAGATATTCTTACCCTTCAGGTGTTTTCTGGGTTCCCCCTCCCTTACTTCCTATAAATGCTGAGAGCTCTGGGACTTTTTGCTCATTTAAACTATTAATTTTCTTTGCTTCTCAGCCAACATTGCTCTGGGTCAGGTACATAGCATAAGTTTTGCTTTCAATATTAATGTAACAGGCAAGGTCTGGAGGTTCCAATGCTCACAGACAAATTTTTGTTTGCTCATTCTTTTTTGTGTCATGTCACAGGATAGGGAACACCTACAGGGAACACCCACAGGTGATGAACAAACCTCCAAGCCCAAATTCAGATCAATTACCCAGACAAGGTTTGTGTCCTCATGTGCAATAGAGCTGCTTTTTGGATTTCAGGACTGTAGATGCATGAGAGATTTCACCACTGATATTTGGCCCAGTGGACCAAGAAAACACCATCTCTCCAGTTATTTATATATTCCATTACATCAGCATGTCTGGTGAGAAGCTCATGAAAAATGTTGAGTGCTGACATCCGAAACATTACAGAGCTTTCAATTCCGGTTTCAGAGGTTTTGGTATGTTTTTCCTCAAAAGGTCTCTTCATTCAGAAATCAATAGGCTTTTGTGCAGAGGCCTGAGTGTTCTGATGTTGTGAAATTTCTTGCTTACTAGCAAGCAATAAGACAGAACTCATGAACAGTTACATGATGCAATTTTTAAATACTTAAAACTGAGAGAGATCCAGATTTTGTCATGATTGATGCTGCAAATATGAGGATATGCAAAATGTTTTGACATTTCTAGCTTAAGCCCCATTACACATCCTGTGTGCTTTCTCTCAGAGGTGCATTTTGGCATGAAAGGTTCTCTTCCCAGCCAGGAGCCAGATGGACCACTCCATGAGCCTTCACACTGTAAATAAAGTTTGGCCCAGAAAAGACTAATGATTGTAATAGGGACGCTGTTGCAGAAACAGATAATATTAAAAAAAAAAGATAAACATTTGTTTTAAGCTGTGATTTTATTAGAAGTTTAGGCTGTCCTTTTACTTGCACATGAAAAGTAAACAGGTAATTACATAAATTTACATAAACAGGTAATATGGTTTACATGTGCCAGTACCAGATTCTGTGTCTGGGGACTTGCTAAACTCTTGTCTGTGTAGCAACACAGAGAGCAAGTTCACACGTGAGGAAAAGCTCACTTGGAAACTCACACTAGCTGGCTGGCCCTGGCTTGATCTTGGCCTTCTTGTGGCATGAGCCTGAAACATCTACACTGCTAAAGGAAGCACAAGCTCCAGCCCAAGGCACATCCCAGAGAGGAAAGGAAGTGAAACCTTCTAGGCTCTAGATTTTGTGCCAACTGACCTACCTGGCACAATTTTGAATGTTAGTAGTAGACCATGATGCGTGTCTAAGACTGAAGAGTAGAACAGGTTGGTACCACAGAGACCTGGGGGGATAAGGAGGACCTCAAACAACCTTTAGGTAGCATTATCTTGACTGTGATCCATGTACCTATAGAGATCCTATCAGGAAACAGAAAACTGTAACTTTCTTCCTTCTATTGCAAATTAAAGACAGTGACTCCACCCCAATCTAAAAACTCACTTGAGCCTAACAAGAAAGCTGCCACAAATACAAAGTGTTTTCATTTATCTGTAACATTTAAGATTCTCGGATTTTAGTACTTTCATCTTTAACAGCTATATAGAGAGGACAATGTGAAAACTACTACACAATGTAATTCAGCATAAGTAGCTTACTGTTAACATATAGCTTTGATATTCAGAAAAAAATTTCAATGTTCTTATAATTTATTTTATCTTTTATGAGGAATTTTCAGGCATGCAGGTCCCATATAATGAAAAATATAATTTATAATAACGTTTCTTAAGTATGGGGAAGCAATCTTTAACAACAAATGTTCCAAACTCATACTCATTACCACAACTTCATTATTAGTCTAGTAATTTCTTTCGCAATGTGACCATAAAAGATTATATGCTTTAAACCTTGCCATGTTTTAAATAGAAGCATTCTTCATTACCAGATAAGAAGGTTCAAGAAGGTCTTCATTAGTTGCATGCAATATGTTTATGATGGATTCCATGTAGCATGGGCATATGCACAGTAGCAAGTTGTCTTGATACTGGTGGCTTTGACAATCATTTTAACATCAGAAAACTCTTTAGAGTACTCAAATGCTGTTTTTTTTTCTTTTAATTACTCTAGCTTCCCATTTCTTCTAAAAACAATGGGATGCTTAAAGCATAAACATAGAGGTTTCAATGTGTCTCTCACTGCTTTTCAGAACAAAAATTCTTTCACTGAGTCCTACAGCCAATTTCAGACCTACAAGGAAGCAAATTAATACCACTAAAGCCAACAGCATGATCACTTGGGAGTGGATTTGGTCCTTCTAGATTAAGACTGATCTTCTGGAAAGATGGTTAGCCTGTGAAAATTGCCTCCTTATTAAGCAGATAACTGTGACATCAGTAGCTGATTTTCCCAGGCCCTCCACAAAGGAGGGTGGAAGGAGCGGGAGGAAGGAGAAGGGGAGGAAATCTCCTCAGTTCAGGCAGCTCACTGCAGTGAGCACAGTCCTTGCTGTGTTTGATCCTTCTTTTTCACAAACCCTCTCTAAACTATGCTAACCTGGAGCTGAACAGAGAGGCTATGCCCCTGCAGAGTCCCAGCACTTTAGCGTTTTTGGTATTTGTCAGCTGGTGGACTGGAGCATTCTGGAGAGTCACAGGGATTGCTGGAAGGGTGCTGGAAGGATTGCTATGGTCTACTCAGGCAGCTCATTTCCTACAGGTCCCTCCCCTGTCCCCTTGCCATTCCCATGCCATTATGGTACCAAAAACATGTGAGGAGAGTATTTCAAGTCACTGGTGACAATATCATGCCAAACTTGAATACCTAAATAATAAACAGAATAAATTAAGAATAAATAATTCCTCTATTAAGAATCCTGTATTCAATATCACAAGGGTGATTTCTTCATAGCCACTCCTGGAATTTGAAGAATTTGCCTGCATGGTTACTTCTGTGTTTGTCATTGGCACCTGAATGAAATAACATCGAATTTTGCAGAGGAGACATAGCAGTTTCTTCTGAAGCATCGTCTTGTATATGTAATGATCAGTTGGAACTAAGGACTGATTTCAAACCAATTTCTGAGGTGTAAAAAGGATGCACAAATCATTGTAAGAGAAGTTGAATGAAAAGCAAACTACTTCTCAGGTATCTAGAGATGCAGTCTAGTGGAGACTTCAAGTGCCAAAGTGACTAAGGCTGCAAACAACCTGTCTCAGGAAAAGAAAGGTCTGTTGGAGTGATGAAAGCAAACCTAGAACATGAAATAATCTTGGAAGTAGACTAAAGAAAATACTCTGACCTAGAAAACACTGAAAAGCAGAGCTGCATTTTTTTCTCATTGTGGGCTTGGGCAGAACCCTTTTTTTTTTTTCCCTGTCATTTTGAAGTGGGAGGGGGAAAATTGCATGGTAGCAAAAGCAAAAGCTCTTCCCTATTCAGATTTGAAGTTAATTTGGAGAGACAGTACTTTCAACTGACAAAATCAATGTAGCTGGGGCTCTGGGAGATACAACTGCTACCTTTCCTGGTAGCTGAATATTTCTAAGTGGAACAAATAGTCTCTTCTGAGGACTGCAAGTTTACAAACACCTGTGGTATATGTACAAATCTTGTTTCCAGGTTGCATGAGAGCTCCAGATACTATGAGTTCCAGATACTATGTACTCATGGTGTGACAAGCTTGCTCTCAAACACTCAAACATGCCCAAATATCCATGAAGACATGGTGGGTACTGGGAGTAGTGATGTAAACATGAACAGAAGTCCCTGGGTTTTATTGCTTGTTATGGCACAAATCATAATATTTGGTGTTTAGTTTCCCTTCTTCCCATCCTTTTCTTTGAAAGACTGCAAGGAATTTAACATTTCATCAACAAACTCAGCAGTTTTAAAACTACAACTTGATCTATATCCTGAATACATTGCATGTTACTCTAGTGGCCTTAGCAAATGAGAACTTTCCTCATGACAAGAAAATTTCAGGAGCTCTTCTGCATACTACATGTTGATCAGCTGTCTCTCATTCCTCTGATAACAAGTAATAGTGACTTAAAGTGGGAGAGGTGGTAACAACCTCTTTGAGAGCTACTGTGGTGTAGTTTTAGGTAATTTTTCTCTCTCCAGAAGTCTGTCTTGAGGACTTCAATAATGCTCTGCTTTTTTCTTCTCTTTTAATCTGCCAAAAAAATTAATAGATGGAGCAAATACCTACGTGTTAGATTACTTTCTTGGATTCTTAAGGGGGGAGGAATCCCTTACCTAAAAAATTCACCCTAGTAGCTGAATTTTGATAAAACTTTCAATGCTCCCAAAAAAAATAACAGCTTTTTCCATTTGAAAAGGTTTAAAAATTTTGACCTGCCCTAGCAGTGAAAGATCTTTATTTCTGGCATAATTGATCTGGTACCCATCACGTTTTCCTATGAAATTACAGTCTTTGTATTATGTGGAATTCTTGGATAATGTGGGTGAAATGTCTGCTCCTGGAACTACAAATTAATTAAGTGCTGGTACCAGTTGCTAGACTGGGTACAAATACACCTGTTTTTTTATTGAGGGCAGTGCCTTGTAATAATTTCTCAATATCTGATCTACAAGTGGTTCTTATTGTCAGCACTATTACATGGTAGTGAATTTGGACACTTTCTCTAGCCACTGAGGAAAATGCCATTGCTTAGTTAGAAGCCTTACATTGTCACAAGGAGGAAAGTATGGTGAGATAAGTGTAGAAGTGCATCTGGGTAAATCTATCACAATTCAGTGACAAGGAGGGGTATAACAGGATATTAAACCCCGTAAAGCAAGGCTGCTGGGATGTTGGCTTTCCAGTTTAGGTGACCAATCTTTAAAGCAGAAAAGCAAGTTTCAGGATGGTAATCCACCCCAAAACCATGTTCAGAACAAAGTATTCAATGTATCTGAACAAGCAAACTTGAGAAGTGACAGCTTCCAAGAGCATATTCTTCTCAAGGGACTTTGCTGATCAGTTCAAATGATGGACTGCCTAATACAGTAGCTTTATTACTGTCTCCAAAACCAACAAGTTCAACTTATTTATTTGCTCTGCACTTCTCTTACACTTAAGAAGATTTCCAGGGCATGGGTAGGCAATATGTGTATGTACAAAGCAAAGCGAATAATACTATTATGCAAATGCTAGAGCAGCTTCCTGGGCCACTAGACTCTGTGGCTTTTGGCAGCTGCAGGCATAAACTGCAAAAAAATTCCAAACATAAGGCTGAAATTCTCCAAGATCATAATACCTTAAAAAAATCTAGCCTCGTAATTTTATTTTGCATGACATTCAGATGTGTAGGTACAAGAGATTATTTGAAGCCTTCATTGTGAGCTCTATGACTTCTAGTTATGATGAATCATCTCTGTGTGTCTGTTGTATTTATAAACATACTGTTTCTGTCACTTTCAAACTAATACTAATATTTAATAATTGTTTCTGTGCTTGTAGCCCACAGCCAACATTAAACAGTTTGTTTAACCTTCTTTTGTTAGAGCTGTGTAAATCTTATTATCTTGTGTATGCCTTGAACGAAAATAAGTATAGACAGTTAACACCATGGCACAGTCAACATGTAATAGCCAGTTAGAACTGTGATAGCATGACACTGTGTTTCAGTTCTTCTAGATTAATCGTTTGGAATAAATTGTGGTAAAATCCACTGAAGACCTCGCCAATGAAATTTAAAAAAAAAAAAAAAAAGACAAAGAAAGAGAGAATTTCTACTTAGAAAATCATAGAGACAGAAAAAAAGGTATCCTATTTTTACAAAAAAAAAAAAACAAAAAAAAAAAAAAAACCCAATACTTTGTAGATAATCAATACCAGGAACTGGCAGCTTTTGGAACTTCTGGCTTGAAGCCCCAAGTTGAATTGGAGACAAATTATTGTGTTCACTAAGCAGTCACTACACCTAGGTGAACGTCTGCATCCAGTATGTGCTTGTCCTACTTAAAACTGTCAGTTATAAAGAAGATGGATGATTAGCCTACCCTGTTTATATTTCACCATTAAAGGCACAAAAGGAATACGCATTAATCACTGACCTGATACAAAGTCTGGCATTGCATCCTGAAAGAGAAAATCATTATTTTAATTGGAACTAATGGCTTGTGGCCATGATAACTCATGGCAAGGCACAATATTAATGTCACTTTGTCTGGTGAAAGAATATCTTATGCCCACTTACAGTCTGCCACAGTGTCAGCTCAAGTGTCTGTCTTCAGGCCAGATGCACAAAAAAGGCTTTGCTGCCTTCTATCCCTAAAAGAGCAATTTGAAGTTTTTTACCTAATGTCACCTGAAAGTGACAAGCCCAAGTACATGCCAGGATTACTCTTGTCAGTGCTTAATCAGGAGCTGGTGATTACATCCATGCATTTATTCCTCTTTTGTATTTTGTTCCAAATGTGTTAGTAACAAGAATAAGTAGATGGATGTTTCACCTAAGAAAATGTGCCACAAAGAGCAAAAAGGGAGGAAGAGAATTTTACTCCTGCCACTGAGTTAAGTGTAATGGGTGGTGTTATCTAATAAATAACACTAGCATACCCAAAGAGACAAAATACTAATTATACTCTGAGAAAGGCAACCTTCTGAAAAATTTGGAAGTTGTTAGTGCTTATGGATTGGTTTTTTGTTGTTTCCAGAACTTATAGAGCTCCAAAACAGAGATTTTTATAGCCCTTAACAGCTATAATTGTTTATTATACTAAGAACTAGAATCTGAACTGACATCTGATCTGGAATCCTTATTGCCAGCTCTTTGAGATAGGAGAGGGTGGTGACTGTGGTAAGTGTTTATTTTGTAGTCTTGAAGGAAGAACTGAGGTTATGAGGAATGATATCTTGATGCCATAGCAAAAAAGTCCATGAATAGTGATGTTGGATTTGACCTAATGCCCTTCAAAGCCATGACTTTAAATTCCTCCTACGTCAGTTCAGGCTTCATGATGAGAGCACCCAAATCATAATGGGACAGTGCCACTTAGCAGTAGTGTATAGATGAGTCTTCTCCCTAGTGCTGCTTCAACTCCTTCAAGCTCCCCCTTTTTTTCCTAACAAATCTGGGAGCCATATCATAGGCCTAAGATCAAGCAAATAATTTAAAACCCACTGTTATACAGGATCCTTTTGTAATTAATTTCAATTCTCTGCACCTTAATTGCATAATTAGCGTATTTTTCATAAAACCTAAACTTTTTCTTTAGTTTTTTACCTAAACAATTGCCAAATGTGGAGTTATTTTTTGTACCTTTGCCTGCAAAGTTACCAAAAAACCTCAAGATTGCTGAACTGTATCACAATATACATATTTTTTCCACTAGTGAAACAAAGGTTTAATCTCCAAGGTAGCCACCTAATAAACTTTATCAATATTTACTGATAACAGAATTTTAAAAGGATATTTCACATCACAACTTCAAAATCACTAGCTCCTTAATATCACACTGTAAACCAACATTTATATCTCATCATAAATCCCAGCACTTTTTTCTTCAAACTTTTCTATTGACACTTTGAAGTAAATGATCTGTGTCTCATCATAATTTACCATATCATATTCTCCTCCATTCACCCTGATCAATGTCAAATTAATCATTATGATTGGCTTCGATTCACATTTTTCTTTTTTATTTCAAAATACAATGGTAGTATTTCTCTTGTGCCTTGAAAACAAAATTTCCATATCCTCCATCTGGGATGATTTCCAAATTAAATCAATTTTTTCTCCTTACTGTCTTGTGAAATCAAATCTTCATATGCATTGTTGCATTTGAAACACACATGACAATTATTCTGATGGGAATTGAGAATTGTATTTAAGATAGTGCAATAATGTAAAATTTCTGTAATCCTATTCCCACATGGTGTTGGGGATTTTTTTGTTTTGGTTTTTGTGGGGTTTTTTTAAATCTTAACAATGAAAGGTCCATCCTAAATTTATTTTCTGGTAGTGAACCAGGACATGCAAAATGTGGTCTCTAACTCAAAGGACACACTGACTTCAATGAGGCCTGGGTTCTTACTTAAAGATTATCCTCTCTGGAAACTCCTTAGGTTTTAAGCATTCCCAAGTAACACCTTTTCATAGTAGGTGTCCAGCTTATTATTCTTAGCACTTCCTGTTCCCAAGTGTCCTACAAAGAATTTACTCCTGAAACTGGGTCTCCTTGATCTTATACCATTAGTGACTTGAACAGTCATATATGACCCAGGAATATGACCAGGGGCAGCGGGAGAAGAAATTCTACATATCAAATTCACACAGTAGTCTGAAAAATGACTCTGTAGACTGCTTGCAGCAGAAATTACAATAGATCTTGTATATATTTCTCTAGTGTATAATTCTCTGCTTAGGCAAGTTTTCACTGTGGATCGAATTGTGGTCCATGAGAGGGCATTATTACTAAACAAAAAATAAACCTTAAGAAATTATGATGCTTTGTGAAATAGTAGAGACACGGGGGAAGTTATTGACTATTCTAAAATGAATGCAGGAACAGTCTGTGCTATATTCATTCACCTTCCCAGAGATCATTGTTGGATGACAGCTTTGCTAACAGGGCATTTCTAGGCAGAGGCATGGTCTGCCCTAATAGAGCTATTATGAAAATAAATGGTTCTCTTTATCCACTCTCAACTGAAATGAAGCTGTATTTTGAGATAGTCTGCAGTGGTACATATGGTCTTCTTCTTGATTTGTTTCAAAGACAAATAACTCTGAGAAGTTCCATTTAAAAAGTAATAAAGATCATACTAGCCTTAAATCTAGTGTATGCTAAGCTAACTGTATTAAAGAAAAATTATGAGGGAAGTTTTTTTTTCTGTCCTCTTTTATAGTTGAATAAATTAGGGTGAAGTCTGATTTTTAAAAAAGCTTGAAAATATCATCATGTTCCTTAGAAGTCTTATTCATTTTTCTTAGAATGTGAAAAGCAAATACAAGATTCTGAAAGTTGTGATAGTCCAGTAACGTTTAATTTTGACAACTGTTTAAAAAAACTGGAATTGGAGAGATCATTCTTTTGGAAAAGCTAAATTCAAGAGCACATGCCCTTTTTCTCTACTTTATACACTAAAATTCACGTGTGTACATTTTTGTCTGTGCTGTCTGGTAAAAACAGCTGTATCTTCTGGGGCTCCAAAAGACAGCCTTTAAAATTATGGAAATGTTTAAGAAAAGCCTTTAATAAATATTGAAATCACATAGCCCTAAACCAGTCAATTGTTTCCTAGTTGCCTGTCATTCAGTCATGGCCCTTGTCCTGTAGGTTCATGGTCTGTTCATCCTGCAGCTGCTTTTCAGCCTCAGACCAGGAGAGCTGGACACCACTATTCATTAGCATGGTAAAATGTCTATTCCCTGTTTTGCAGAAAGGGCAGCTGCAGTGGGGCCAATCTAAGAATGCATGCGTGTTGTGATGCTCTGCCTTCTAAACGTATTCTGCTGAACGTTGGAGAAAGAACAGAACATAAGTACAGGGGGCTAATGGAAGAGGTTATTTAGATAGCCAAAAGCTGTGAAGGATTATCAAGCAGGAATCCACAAACCCATCACTGTGTCATGGTTTGATGCTGGCCCAACACCAGGCACCGATGAGAGTGGCTCGCTCACCCTCCCCTGCCACAGCCGGGCAGAGGGAAAAGGGAAAAAGTTAACAAAGGGTTCTTGAGTTGAGATAAGGACCGGGAGAAAGCACTTCAAGGGCAAAACAGGCTCAACTTAAGGTTGCAAAGTGAAATTTTTTACTACCAGAATCAGAGAAGGATAACGAGAAGTAAAATAAGCCCTTGAAACATCTTTTCCCCTTCAGCCCCTCTCTTCTTCCCACTGACAGTGATGCAGGGAGACAGAGCATGGGGGTTTGGTCAATTCAGCACTGAGATTTTCTTCCACTGCTCCGGAAGAGGAGTCCTTCCCCTGTGAGACCGTGGGGTCCCTCACACGGGAGACAGTGCTCCATGAACTTCCCTGGCATGGGTCCACTCTCACAAGCAGAAGTCCTACCATATCTGCTGCAACGTGAATTCCCCCCACAGGCAGACAGTCCTCTTAAAAATGCTGTGACGTGGGTCTGTCTTTCCATGGGGTGCAGTCCTCCAAGGACAGGCTACTCCAGCCTGGAAGTAAGGGCCTTCTCTGTCCACTGGGTCTGCCACTGGACCACAGCCTCCTCCAGGTATCCACCTGCTCAGGCATGGGCACTTCCCCCATGGGCTGAGGGTGGATCTCTGCATCCCCTGTGCATCCCCAAGGGCTGCAGGGACACAGCTGCTTCACCATGGTGTCACCACGGCCTGCAGAGGAACCTCGGCTCCGGCACCTGGAGCACCTCCTCCCCCTCCTTCTCCACTGACCTTGGTGTCACCATGTTGTTTCCCTCACATGTTCTCACCTCCTCCTTTCTCTGGCTAGAAGCAAAAACCTGTGTCTTTGTTTTGATATTCTTCTTAAATATGTCATCACAGAGGCATTACCACCCTCTCTCATTGGCCCAGTTTTGGCCAGCAGCACGTCCATCTTCAGAGCCATCAGCCACTGGCTCTGCTGGACATGATGGGAAGCTTCCAGCAGCTTCTCACAGGAGCCATCTTTGTGACCCCCCTGTTACCAAAAATCAGACTGTGCAAAACCAATACACTATGAAACATTATTTATTTCATTATTAAACATGGCTTAGATTACTATTTAATTTACTAGTGAATGGAAGGGGCACCTAACTATCAGGAGCAGAGATGAGGTGTTGACATCAGGATGACAAGGATGCCAGTGAATTTTGGGGGAAAATATACTGTCACAGATTTGACCAGTACAGTTATGTCAACTTTGAGATGACTTTACAAGTGACAATTTCACATTTGGTTCAGCTGAGTCACTGGCTAAGCATCTTGACAAAATATGAAATGAAAGACAGTGATATGCTATTTTGAGAGTACTGCATGGTAAAATGGTCATACCAGCTAGACTGTCATTTGAAAAGCTTGTAAAGAGAAGATCTGGGTGGGTCAGCAACAAAACTGATGGTGCCCTAACCTTCTGATTCCTAAATTGAAAATATCTTAGATGCAAAAAAGGCAGCTTTAGGACACTGAATAAGGAACTGCTCTCTCTAGTATGATGCTCTCGTAAAACAAAGTAATCTTTATAACCTTAAACTTCTAATTTCATCCATGTTCTGATAATCTGTAGGGTAGAAATTAACCGACTTTACCATTATTATCCCAAATCTCTAAGCTGTCTTAATAATTTGGCATCGTAATCAAGACACCGATCCATATATTTAATAGTTCCTGCTCTTCCAATTCACTAAGTTATATACAAAGAAAGAGTACCACATAAACAGAAAAGACAAGTAACTAATTCCCATATAACAGTGCAACATTTTTAAAACCAATGAGTTTGCAATGAGGAGAATAAAAATCTAGTTGGTCATACATATGGAAGGTAATTCAAAACTTGGATAATGCCTATTTTGTTTATCTGTTTTCCTCTTTCTTTTACCAATACTTTTTTTTTTTTTTTAATATGAGGGAGAGCAAAGAAGATAAAGACCAGAAATACATGCACCAGGATAAGGTATCTTAGACAGTTGTTTATAGCAGTTCTGTTACTCCTGGTAACAGAATAACATTTTCATTTTCGTTCTTCATTTCCTCATTCCAAACAGTTTTGTTTGTTGGGATTTAATGCTACTGATCATTAAACCACCTCTTTATTTTTATAACTGGAATGATTATAGTTAGCTCAGAGTCTGCCCCCTTCTTTGTTGGAATTAAATTCTTTCATTCAGCCAATTGAACCATACGGTACCAACTGCAAGATGCTGTGACTCTTCTTAGAAAGAGGTTTAGTCCCTTTGTCTTTGGGCCTGGAACACACAGCAATACTCCAATAAACTTTCTGGGTTACAATCCCAGCAGTGCAGATTAGGTGCAGCAACTTTCTGTGAACAAATACTGAAGGGAAATGGGAAGTGAACAACATGGATTCACTTACAAATGTTCTCAGCACCTCACAGTAGTGAAAGTAGGCCATTCTGGAGATATTTAGCCTGCAAGAGCACTCTCTTCTCTGTTGTATAACACTACACAGGCACCCTGTTTGTCATTTGCAACATCTTGATTATTCAACAGAAAAATTCATTAGAACATGTGGAGTGGAAATCACAAATGCCACAAAATAAGAATATTAATTAGAAGAAAAATTAGCTGAAAGCATTTTGGAGGTTTGTATGAGGAGCCAGACCAAAGTATCCAAAATTTTAAAAAATGCAAACCAAACTTAGAGAATTGTCATATTAATATAACATTTTGAACTGCAGCAAAGTATGCAGCTTGGAGAAATGTAACTGAATTTATTTTGGGCTGTTTGGGCATAGTATAGCTGGTTACTGTGTTTTCTGACTACAAGGAGGAAAAGGGAGGCAGGGAGAGTGCCCAGTATTGATGCCCATTTAAAACTCACTCAATAGATAAAAATTAATGCTCTGGCTGTAAAAGCTGGCTGTAGGATAATAAAAGATTAGCTAGGGAAATGCAGGAAAACAGAATTTTCTCTGCATGGTAAACTACATTGTACTGAATCAAGGGGGTTGATACAAGATTTCTGATACTGAGGGGAAAATAAAGCAAATTATTAATCTGACTGTTCACAGCTAATCTTAATTAAAACTTCAACATTTCTTTTATCAATTTCTCATTTCTTTCACCCACCTTTTCAAGAAATGTTATTCTTGGGCTTAGAGTAAAATAAGAAAGTCTCATACAATGTCAAAGACTTTGCCATCACCAAAGATAATGGTTTGTTTGCCTAAGGGAAGAAATGGAATGAATTGCAAGTAATACAAAACATTGTTTCTAATTTCTTTTTTTCCCCTGCTCTATGGCATTGCTTTAACTGTAATCAGATATAGTTTTAGCCCTATGGGGCTGAAGTTCAGAACAGGAACTCTTTTAACCCCCAGTTGTCCCTGGAAAGGTCCTTTTTTACAGAAACCTTCTCTGTATTTGATGTGTTCCTCAAGGCTTGCAGCTTCATTTACACCCTGTGGAAAGAAAAAAAATAATAAAAAATAGCCAAGCTCGTGGCTGGTGCTTCTAAAATTTCCATTCAGCCATGCCAGGATTATCAATATCCATCAGTCAGAGTGGAGATTTCTTTAAAATTTGCTTTTAAAAGTACTCTCATTTGCTCAAAATAAAAGATACATTTCACATGAAAGTTAAAAGTCAGTGTGCTGGAAAAATATCATGAATAAAATAACATAGGAAATCAAACAAGTATGTCATAAAATGCAAACATCTCCTGTTCAAATACTGCTGTTCTTATCTCTTATGACAATGTAATTGTTTTTTAATGTAAGAAAATTAAACTGCTGCCCATAAGACATTTTCTAGTTCAAAAAGAATTATTATTCTTTGCCAGATTTTTAAAGAAGGAGAACAAAGAGTTGCCATATCACTGAACATACACAGGACTTCTTGCCAGAAACAGAGGATTGCTAAAGTTTTCAATACCAGCACACAACACACTATTGAAAATAGTAGGTTACTTTTCCAAGTCTTATGCTTTCTAAATCTTTCCCCTTTATTTTGCCTCACTACAAAATAAAATGCTGTAAGTCCAATCCACTGACCTGTTTCAGGATTTCAGGCCCCGTGGATGTTTCTTTAGAAGGTTCTGAAGAATAGTGGCTGGGGGGAACCCTGTGCAAAAAGAAAACAGATCTCATATGTCAGAAGCTGCAGCCATCAAAGCATGTTCAGGGAACAGGTGGCATCTACGAAATCCCTTTATTCGTGGTAGAACACCAAGACCTTCCACGCGTGTCTGTACAGAAAGGGCTGCCTATTTATTAGGGCCTGTTGCAGTAGGACAAAGGATGACGGTTTTAAACTAAGAGAGGGTTGCTTCAGACTAGATATAAGGAAGAAATATTTTTGCAATGAGGGTGATGAAACACTGGAATAGGTTGCCCAAATAAATGAGAAATGCCCAGTTCCTGGAAGCATTCAAGGTCAGACTGCATGTGGCTCCGAGCAACCTGATCTAGTTGATGTCCCTGCCCATGGCAGGAGGATTGGACCTGATGACCTTTTAAGGTCCCCTCCAACACAAACTATTCTGTAAATCTGTGATATCAGCTAGAAAAAGAATCAATGCTGTAGTTCTGTAGTCCTAGATCTATGAGACAAGCACAAACCCATGGAAAATGGAAGCTCCTGTTGGTGGCCAGTGAATATGTTGGGGGTTTGCCTTTGGAAAAGTGTAAGCAAGGCAGAAGAGGAACAAGGAGAGGAGGGCTAGGGGCATGGGTTTCAAGTGAAGCAAAACATAGCTAAATTGCTGTTTTTCTATCTTCCTCAAACAGCAGAGCACAAGTTCCTCTTCAGCTTTGAAGACTGACACAGGCTTTGGGTATTTGACTTGTTCTCTTGAAAAAAAAAGGGGTGATTTAACAAGGGTGAGAGATTTGGGAAGCCAGGGATTGAACTCTTGTACTCTTAAGCTGTCAGTTTCGCTGAAGAAAACTGAGGAAATATCAGTACTGCCTCAGCAAACCAATTAAGACCCTGCAGTGGGTTGACAAAAGTCCTTAACATATGCAGCCCTCTTAATACACTGTGCATTCATCAGTATATGGGGAGGGATGGAGGAAATGGCAGCAAAATGTCAGCCATAGTAACACCTTCTAGAGCTCTCACTTCTAGGAACAGCTAAAAATGGAGGAGTCTGGGAAACAGCAGTAGTGATGAAAAGGCTTTGAGTGAAAACTTCTAACATACTGTAACATTTTAATGCAACTATAAGCAGAAAATAACATTTTTCTCACTCACCAAAGTAACACCTCTCTTTGTCAATGGAATAGTTGATACATCAGTTAAAATAAAATGTAAATTGAATTTTCCATCTGGCCACTCTTACACCCAATAATTCAAGCCAAATAATGTGCTGCCTTTAAGGAAATCATTCTACTAAACAAAACTGTACACCCTAACTGGTTTTTTTGGTTTTTCTCATAGCTCAGCGTAAAATTCAAGATAATGATTAACTTTATAGAACAAAGCTCTGTTTTTAACCAAACTTTTTCCACCTTTGTTTTAGACTCCCTGAAAGTAATATGGTTATTTTCTTCTCAGTCTAGGCAGTGATTGGAAATTAAATCAAATAAATTTAAATGTGTCTTTTTAGGTAAAGTCATTATTCTTTCATTTAGATAACACCATTGTTATCCAGTTCTAAAATTATTCTTGAGTTAAATCAATTTATGCAAACTTAACATCATCTTTCATCAGCTTTTCTCCTGTTTTTCTTGTTTGGTTATCTTGGGGACTTTTCTTTTTCATTAGTGGTTTGTGGTTTGGGATTGTTTTTGTTGGGTTTTTGTGGTTTTTTGGTAAGCAGGTAGTATTTTTAAATTTGATAAATTCCACATCAACTTTCCTGTATATTTGTCACTCTTACCCGGGTAGTCAGTGAAATTTTCTCCTATTATATTTTGATGGACAAGGCAATCCACTTTGTCGTCTAACCCTGATATCAAAGTGACAGAAGATTCTGCAGTTTAACACCTGGAGAAATTTTCATTACTTCTACAAGATTTAGATAACACTTCCATTAACAATGCTTAGATCAATGTTTCAAAACATACAGTTTTAAAACTTGCCTTTAGCTTCTATGTGTATTTTTGAAGACAAACACTTCAGATGAATAAATGTAATGTGAACAAGAGCTTACCTTTTAGAGAAGGCACTTTTGCTGTCTAAACAAGACATTTGTTAATGATGCAGCAATAATAATTTTCATGTTGTTCATTATACCAAAGGTATTTACTTTGTTGTACTCCATTGTACTCAGGTAAAGTGATTTTATTTCTGAACAAAAACCTGCCCCCCACCCAGATAAACAAACCTACACAGATAAAATGTCACCTTAACGTTAAAAAAATTGCAGAAATTATTTTTACAGCTTCATAAGTGATTGCTAAAATTTTTTGCCATTTTTTAAAAGGCATGGCTAGAAAAGAAATTATACTTGAAATATCATGTGACATACCTTGCTGAGGTGCCAAAACCAAGAAAAATGAACTGAGATTAAATATCTGAGTCTGTTCTAGTGGGCTTCAAGATTTCTCTGAACTGTAGGGATTGTTACAGGAAAAGAGAGAGGGACTGGATTTTCTGATTTTCAAGAATGTAACACTCCCAAAGGAGACAAAAGAGGTAAAACACAACACAACCTTATATTTGCTTACCTACCACTCTTCTCAATACTGTTTTGTAGCAATCTTCAACAAAGATCATATTAAACACTAGAGAAGAATACAGCAATACACAGTCTTTCTTTGGATTATATGTCTCAATTACTATAAATATATTACAGAATGGGTATTAGTGTAAATCAAATTTAGGGAGGAAGGTGTGAAGTGAAGGTGGAGACAAAAGAAGGATACAAAAAGGTACCAGTCATCCAGCTATTCCCCTTTCAGAAAAATGTTATCACTGTAATGTGCTGCATTATATTCTTTCTTCAGATGTCTGACTTTTTTCATTATGTGTGGGTGCAATGAGTCGTCATATGCTCAATAAAATGTTTATCTGTCCTAAGCAGGGAATTGATAAACACTCTGACTAACAAAATCCACCTAATTTTATTTATTTTTGTTATTATGGAATAGAATATACTGCTGCAGAAAAAAAAATTAGATGCTAGACACCTTCAGTGATTTAACAAATTTTGCCCCAAGCCATCATGCCAAATACTCTGATAAACTATTTATAACTAATTTATGTAATTATATGGAGGCAACATGTGGGTTGCTAAACTTTCAGTGTGAAGAGAAAAGGAAAGGTTGACTGACACAGTTATGTCAGTCTGCTCCAGATAAAGCTGTGAAAAGCATTCAATTGTGCAACTATTGTTGCAAATAATAAATAATTAGGCTAATTCTGCTCAGTTCCCGGGTGAGAAGATGTGGAATCTCAAGTCCAAAATTCATTGCTTATATTGACTTCAGTACTGATAGCAGTATTAGCAGACAGATAAAAGCTCCCTGTGTCTGATATGAAATCAGCACTAAAATCTCCTATTATTTAAAGGAACAACTTGTTCACAGAAAATATTCCATTCTTCCTCGGCTCACCCCTGTTTGACACAGGGATGAGGACAGCATTGAACCATGAATATTTACCATCATTTTAAGTTTTGCACCTTTCAGTACCAACTGATTACAAGTAAACCATGAATTTCAGCAGTCTTCTTAACATGAAACATCTCTAGTAAGTCACAGTATTGAAATTTTCTGAAAATTGAATATGACACTAGTCACCAAAAGGCCTTTGATTTTCTGTACTGGAACACCAAGTAACACACAGCAGCTTTTGAGATGAAAAATCTGGATTGCTGGAGTGTAACCTTGGAACAAAAGGACTGCATAACAGCCTGCACAACATATTGTTGCATGGTGGGACTCTGCCTTCACTTGATTCAGCAAGCCTTAGGGTTACAGGTCTGGCTGTATATTGCTTCAGGGCTCCTCCCCTACCTCAGAAGCTGTTCCCCATTTTCTCCTGGGAAAAAATCTGCCTTTCTACCTCTGAGGGCTACCTACCTATCTTCCTCCTGCTCCTTACTGAAGCCCTTCAGTTTGTTTGTATTACAGTCTCCATCTTGCAGTCTTTCTCATTCTCTTCAGAGAACAGAATAAAGTTAGCAGAAATCAGGTTTCTGCTTCAGCATGTTCAGTTGTTTTTGTGAGGAGACCTACTTTCTCTCTGGGAGAGCTCCACCTGGCTCATGCAGCAAACAGAATGAGGTAAAAGGCAATCCTTTCACAGCTCTGTCCTCTCACAGGACACATGGTACGCACACACCATGCCACAGACTGGTGTGGTATCGGTGTTATTTACCATTTAATCTTGCAAATTAAATGCGTGCCCTTTTCTTGTTTCATCTTCCTCTCTAGCTGAAAACTATTCTCTTCTGTCACACAGAAACATAAGAAGAATATTTTACTTTCAATCCTGAGGAGACAGGCCTTAATTTAAAAATTAGAGTGGTATGTGTTGCCCATTGAGCAGGTTGCAGCAGGAGTAGGTTGAGTCTGCAGATACACGAGTAATTGAGAAACATTTGTACCTACTCTCACAGAGAAACCTTAAGCTAGTCTCTTTAACCTCCATCTGTGTGACTTCCCCACTGGTAAATTTAATATAAATAAATATATACCATCTCCCAAATATTAGGCCTTTTCTGCAGGGACTGAAAAGCCTGCCTACCAAAAGTAACTCTGAAGTAAAATGTAGGAAGCATCACCGCCTTTGATTTTGTTTAGTAACCTAATGCCATACAACTAAACAGGTTATGCAGTACATTGTAAAAGGAACCAATACTTAAAATCCCTTGAGTATTTTTTAAGGAACACCAAGTAAAATAATGCTGCTGCAAAGCCCCAGGCATACTATATCATGAGTCTGACACTACTTTAATAATGTATAATACAAACATGGTTTTGGTCCAGCAGGATCAATGGGGGGAGGTATTTTATTAAGTGAGAAAAAGAAGATCTAGAGGAAAGTCAGAGTGAGAAAGAAAAGCTACTGCAAAATTCATGTTTTCTAAATTAGAATATGTCCAAACTATAATTTTCCCTGAATTTCTCAAACCCGTAATCAATTTATCTTTTGTGCTTTATACAAAGCTTTTGGCTTCACTGTCTTAAAAAGAAAACAAAAATAACGACTTGTGGTTCCTTTCTTTAAGAAAGGTCAGGGAGTTTTATTAATTATTGAAATCTGGTAAAGGCTGGATTCTGTATATTCAATTATCCTTGAAAAATGCTTCCTTTTCCTTCCTATACAACCATTTTAAAGAATCAGTTTTAAAAAAAGCATATTAAGACTACATATAACCTTCAGCTAAAGGACATATCATTTATCTCTTCTTTATGGTATACTTAACTGGTACAGAGATGCTCTGTAACTTGTTAATGTCCTTTATCTTTGCAACTGAAAACTTAAGATCCTTGATCCCAAAATAAATATGGTTGCCATTCTTCTCTGATGAAACATGACACAGTATAAGAATCCTACACCACTTTTCTTCTAGAACTGCTTAAGCATTTCCATTTTAAGATCCCACTCTTTTGGGTTGCCATTGTGAAGGAGATTACTTACGAACAAATCTGTTATAAACAGTGTTTTAAAACTGTTTGTGGAGCTGAGCCCAAGTTCCATCACTGTTGTGACAGAAGTGCACTGAAGTCAGTGCTGTGTCACTTCCACCTGCTGCAGATACGCTCTGAAGTTGACAAGTTCCGCATCTTCAAGCTGAATTTATACACTAAATATGTCAGATGCAGTGCACTTCAGCTTCTTTGAGAAACAAAGCTGCAGGAAAGAGAAGTGGTGATGCTTATTTAAGGAGTGTGAGCACCCCAGATAAAGAAAAGAAACAGAGATATACAAGATTCAAACATACTTTGGACCTTTTAAAGTAACGGGGGAAAAATGAATTGCACTTATCTATCACGAGCCTCATGTACTATATGGTCAAACACACAAGCTGGACGTGGTCAAATAAAGAGATGGGGAGATTTTTTTCAAATTTGAGCTGGATATACTCTCTTGAACCTTCAGACTCAGAAGATTTTGCAAACATGAGACAGGTCCTTTGTGGTCCAGTAATGCCATTCCATAAAAACACTACAAAATATTATCTGACACTTCATTAGTTTGCTTCACTAGCTTCCCTGGAAATCACTTAGCAACAGAACTCCTGAAACACACACATGCATGTCTTTAAATTAAGAGAAATGGCTTTCAGCTCTAAGAAGGTCATCAAAATCGTAATTAAAGTAAAATGCATTACTATGTTGAGCTCATTTGTAATTAAAAAACAGATTTATGAAAGATGTAGCTATTTATCTCAAACATATTTTTTTATAACTCTCTTCCCATTTTCATTTATCTCAACGAAGATTTGGAAACAATGAAGCATTAAAGAGTAAAGTAAGCATCTATGAGGAAAACTGCTACATGGAAAAATACAGATATTAACATTGTTTAATTCAAAGCAATAACAACAAAAGTATACAGTAGCATCGATGAAATACTGCAAGCTAATAAAGAACATTTCTAATTCCACATTTGAAAGATGTGAGTCTCAAAAGGAACTTGCACTTCTTTACATAACAATGAAAAAAACCTGCATGAATAAGAAAAGAGCTCTATGTGGAAAAAAACCTCCAGATTAATAAATACAAAATGTATTATGAATTTGGGAAGTTGGCTTGGCTTTACTACCCCCATTCTCCCAATTCTACCTGTGAACGCATTATCCAACATGTGTAATTTCAAGTCTCCCTTCTAGCAAGACAGAAAATAGGGTTTTATCACTGTGTTTCAGTACTTTCAATTTTACACTCCAACCACTGAAACCAGTGCCTTTTCTTAGCAACGTTAATTATACTGAATGTTTAAAAAAAGAAAGCTGACATTTGTCCTCTGAACTTTTGATAATCTAATCATTTGTTTTACATTCAGGAAACACAAAGTACAGTTTTGTTTCCTTTCCATTTTACCTTATGGAATGCATGACCTGAGTCAGATCCCATCAGATGAAAGTCAGAGGTAAATTTCTGTTCACTTTGGTGATAGGTCTAGCCCAGTGAATATGATTTTCTGCCATTCCTGGTAGAAGACCACAGGTCTCAGGTCTCATCCAGGCTAGCACAACCTGAGCTGGGTTTAGCTTGTTACAATAATTCTGTGGTGAAATCACTCCAGATGTGGTACCTTAAAAGTATCTTGTGCAGCAATAGTCCCTCAGACTTAGGGAATCACTGCATGGAAAACAACAGCTCTGTCAGAAATAATTGGGTATCAACAGAAAGGAAAATGTTCTGAGGAAGCTTGTAGAAACAAACCTGATACTGAAAGGAAAGAAAATCCACCACAAACATTATGCTCTTTCCTCCAAAGTCCTCAGTTTGATGATTTATTATCACTACCAACACTGTGGCAGCTGAGAAAGGCTCAGCTCTTGACCATAGGACTTAGAAGGACATTGGAAAGGTGAACATTGCAACAGAGAAATGGGTGGGATAGAAGTTGTTTGTAAAGAACTTTTAACTATTATTAACTACATTTTTCTGTACTGCGTCGTATTATCAGACTGTAAAAACATTATTGTAACAAAAAATAAATTCTTAGTTCCCTATTTGATACGTTCATGCTTGCCCAGAGCAAGATTTTGATTTAGATCATTATTATCTACTGAATTCTATATTACATTAGTTTGGTTGTATGTATAAAATCATGTAAGATTTTAACTTAGTTTTATGGACAAGGGCTTAGAATTATTCATTCATTCTTTCAAAGAAAATTCAATTATTTTATTGCAATTATTTCATAGTATATTGCCCAAATACTGATATTTTTTCCTATGTCAAAGGCATTTCCATCTGTCAGCAGTGCTGTACCTGATAAGGATACACAGATTAGTTCAGGAAAACCAAAGAGGTGAATACTTACTATGTCTTTTGATGAAACACTTGGAGTCATGTAAACTTTCTCTCAACTTCAAAATCACACTGTGGCTCCTGTTAACTGGTTCACTAAGGTAATATGATTAAACTGATATAATAGAATTGCCTCTCTGGTGATGTATCTGCATTTAAAATAAATATTCTGGAAGTGTGATCTTAATATTTTCTTAGAAAACTCCTTGCTTTCCTGCCTCTATAGACAAATTCATAGTTTTGCTTCATTTGGATCAACTGCTTGACAAGTAAGTGTGACTTATTAATTAGAAAATCTTGATCATTAATATTTACTGTGATGCTTCTCTCCAGCTTTTCTGAGATCCTCAGCATTGCAGAGAACATTAAGAGTAGCCAAGCAGCTTGTATCTAAGGCATCATTCTTCAACAGTAAGACTTGTGCAGAAAAACCTTTTTTTTTTTCTGAAGCAAGGAAGAATTTAATTAATGCAGAAGCCACATTATCTTAGAATTAATTTTTTTAACTTTTTTTTTTTTTCATTTAGAATCAGACAGTCAGTGCTGTAGTGAGATCAATAGGTTTGGGCTGCCTTGAATTTTTGCAACTTTCATTAGGTAGTCCAAGATGTTTATTACCTGCACTACAGTTTCTAGGCTGTAGAAAAAAATTCTAATGTCTCTAATTGGACACTTGTTCATCTTCATTGTGTGTTTGAAAGCATTTTATAAGATGTAGGTCCACTAATATATAGTTTTAGTTTCAGAGAAACATTTTGGATGCACAAAATTAGAATTATCTGAAGTAGATACAAACTAGAGAACCATAATACTTTTGTAACTGCAGAATAGTCATGCTTATAATGCTCTGGGCTGACAAATATAGCTGCGCATGATGGCACCTACTCCATAGTGTTGTATTAATGTCATAATTAATCAACAACCCAAGTAAACTACACCAATATTAATGAATTACTGTAATACTAATTTAATCAGATTATTCTTACTTTCTAAACTATTATGAATTATTATTAGCATGGATAATGCATAAAGGAGAATTTAATTATGGCACTTCTAATTGCCCATTTTTTTCGAAAGTAGTGAATTTGGGAAGAGATCTTGTCCAAATTAAATTATTCAAAAAGCAGAGGTATTTCTGTACCTACTGACCATGTTTTAAAAGATAGTAGTATTTCTATCATTTATTGTATGACTTTAAAAAATAGTTGTTTTATTTAGAGCTTTCTATTATTACTACCATTTCCCTAACATCACTTTGCAGACTTCTGTTTCCTTTTAGCTGAAACCTGCACTTTATCCATAAGGGTTATGATTCAAAGTATCCACCGTGTGATAAATATCATTGTTTCCACAAATACCTTCTGAATTCTCATTCCCTTTATGTGGAACACAAAGAGGGAAAACAATCAAGCATTTATTTAAAGAAAAGCTTTGCAGACCAGTTTTTGTAGAAAAATGTGAACTAACAACTTCTGTTCCTAAATGCAGAGTAGAAGTATCAGAGTTCATGTATTTTGTGCAACTTCTATTGCATTGCATTTAGTACACAGTGTTCTGTGTACTAAAAATAAGAGGATTCATTTTTAGAACCTATTAAAATTGCAGTTCTAGTCTATAAAGGAACTAGCAAAAATAGCATCAGAGGAATAAATTTTAAAAGCGTCTAGTAAATCTGAGCTGGAAATCAAAGTTTAAAGGAAAGAGAAAGGGAAGGATCTGTTCAATTGACAGACTTATTTGCCTTCAGAAATGAATTTCCGTGCTTGGTAAAGTATCACATTTTGTTTAGATTTTTTATTTTCATTTCCGAGGATTATTATCCACTCCTTTAACTGACAGTCATCACCTGTCATCCTTTAAATGATCTCTTTTCTTTCAAAGAGACTCGCAGCTTCAGCCCAGCCACATGAATGCACAGTGCCTGGCACAAAGTCTATCTACCATCAAACTACCATCACCAGTTGCTTCTAGCTCAGACTATCCATCTTGCTACCCGCCACCCAAACTCCATTTTTAGCTGTGATATGTGTCAAGAAGACATAAATGAAAGCATCAGAAGTCAAAAAATTGAAATGCTATATATAAATCTCAGGAGTTATATGGTGTTGCTCAAAGTCAGTCAAACTAATCCTTTGTGTTTGATAAAATCTTTTTGCTTAGCACACACACACAGACACACATTAACCTCCATTGGTCTTGACTTTGGCTTTGCTTAATTTCAGTTATGCCTTCTTTAAGTGCAACACAAAGACTGGGAAGTTATAATCTGTTGAAAGTCTTCAAGTTTCACATGGATATCACATCACTAAGAAGCTTTATATATATAAATCTATCAGTCATTTTGATGTTATAACCATGTGCCTTTTATTAGGACTGAGAGATTGATGCACTTGCAGCATGTCTTGATCAATTTTTGTAAAACAGCTAAACACAAGAAGGTGACAAAATTAAGAGTGTTCTTTGAGCAGAAATAACTAACAGTGTGTCTGTAATTACATACAGATTTTCAGTCGTCTTGAATTTATCTTGATGAGGAATCTCTCTAAGGACAATATTTAATTTCTCTGGGGAAAAAAGGATGCACTTGAAAAACAAGTGTTAAGTGGTTTCTCTTGAAAATATTGTCCTCAAGTGCTTATACTGCATCTTGGTAACGTTTCCCAATAAAGTGTCCCCTAAAAATATTAAACATCTTTGAAACATCTTCATATCCAATGACACCTCTCTTAGTTCTCCTGACTGGGCATGAGAAACTGTCTGTTGAAGGAAAATGGCCTTTTCAAGCAGGCAAATAACACCTAAAAATCAGCTTCAGGTGGTTCTGCGGTAATACTTATTTGTATGTAGTGTTTCAGGTTGTTTCTTCTCCTGTCCCTGTGTTTTCTAGAGCACAGCATTCAGAATAACGAAAAACTAACGTCACTGCTTTTTAACAGAAGACTGTTCACAAGTATGAAAATAGCTGTTCAGTTGGTGCCCCAGTTTTCTGCAGGGAACACAGCTGATAAACCCTGCTGGAACACATTGATTTGTTCAAGGGTCCTCATGGGCTGTGGGTAACTAATCTACAATGGAAGCAGTAATTACAAACTATTAGATTTCACACAGGAAATTATTGAAGAAGAAGTAAAGTTAAAGCCAGAGTTAGGAGAGGGGATGCTCAGGTAGCACCCTCAGGGACCTGGAAATTGTTAAAGCCAAATTACCATGACCATTTCAGAGGAGAAAGAAAAGCTTCATCTAGCAGGGTGGTATCCAATTGCACCTTCCACACCAGTGAATTTGACAGAAACACAAAATCATTGCTTCTTGTAATTAGATAAAGTCAAAGGTAGAGATGATGATGGAAGAAGAGAAAGCTCCATGGGGATTTTATCAATGTACATAAATACCTGAAAGGAAAGTGGAAGGATGGTGTCAGGGTCTTTTCAATGGTGCCAGCAAAAATTATGTAGCTTCTTGTATAAACAATAGCCCATAAATAATCCACAAATATTCTGATAATATCTTTCTGGATGCTGTAGTGAAAATAGACTTTTTACCTACTGCTAGGTTCAGTTGAGTACTGTCATATGATTATGCAAGAAAAATGAAGGAATGTTTAGATAAAGTCTTATCCTTCATAGCAAAATGAGCTCTTAAACACCATGAGATTTTGTTCACCTTCATGCTTCTCACATATTTCCTACTCTTTCTAGAAATGTAACTGGTGTTTAGCTCCTCACATGCAAAGTTCTGGTTGCTTCTTTCAGCCTTTTTATTAGGATAACATGTAAAATAAGTACTTTTAGTTTATAAAGAATGTTACCAGAAAACTATAGTTGTATACACACATATATATGGTGATATAAGACAATAATAATGTTGCGAAAGAGACCTCAAAGATAGAAGCAATCTTTTAGAACGTTTGATATAATCTCATTAAATTTTCTGTGGCAGATTAAGCCAAACTGCCTGTGGATAGAAACACTATCAGAACTGAAAGCTGCTTGAAACAGCTTTTGTGATTCATTAACAGTGGTGATTAATTAAGTTGACTGAGTTTGGAGGGCCAGAGGCCTTCAAGCTGCCAGTGAGGTTTGATAAATAAGCTGAAATGCAGGGCAAAGTTCCTGACTACGGACTTGTTTTGGACTACGAAATTATTAAAATCTGAGATAGTGAATGCAAATAAAAAGTAGGAAAAAGAAGAACTCAATAATCTGAAACATGTCATTCAACTGCCAGTTCTGTTATTGTTACATCTTCATTTGCACTCCAGAATAAACTCACATTTTATATAGATTTGGAATTAAGGAACTAAAAAAATTTCAAGAAATATGACAACTAGACAGCCTGAAGCAAGCAGGAAGATAGGAACAGCCCCTTTTGCACATAGGATGCATCAAGGAATGTAGCAAGGTGGCTAAGGGTAGAATGGTTGCCACCTGGACTACTTCACCAGGTGAGGATAAGACACTCTTCACTGTCATTTGTCTGCATAAACAAGTGCAGCTTTAGCAACAAATCAACAACTTTTTCTGTCTCTGCAGAATGTGACTCTCAGTGTCATTCATATATTGCTGCACTGAAATAGACCACACATTAAGTGTCTGTGCTGCAGATTTTTTTTCAATGTACTTTATGTCTGATGACAGGAATATAAGTTTCAAATTATTCTTTGGCTTTAGTGCTTTCTCTCCAGGCCACTGTCTTTTGAGATAGTACTTTAAAAACACCATATTATGTTGTATTTCTGTATGACTGCTACTAGCTCATTGTGTTTCTTGACCAAACCCCCCTTTCTTCCTTTCAACATGCATTAAACATAATAAAAAATCAGGTGTCAGATTCAAGGAGTTGTTACAGCAGCACTTATACTTGAACTTGTTATGTATGATACATATAAAGTGCTGGGAGAACAGACTTGCTGCATAGTAATTTTTAGATGATTCCTCAAAAAAATCTTGTTCATGTGGCCCAAATACGCTCATGATAAAATAGATGTCTAAGAACACATTAGCAGAGTGTCGGGATATTACATTTAAAATGTCATTGTCTTCAATCACTTTAAAAAAATGTTTAGGCATTCTAAATAACAGGCCTGACTAATGATGGCATCAAAAGAGGTTTCTGCATTTTCTGCTCAGAGTACTGACTTCTTACAAGACTGCCAGCTAAAATATATTTCAAACAAGTGAATCTATTTCAACTGCACACCTTAGAGGAAAGCTTTATTGTGGGTGTGCCAGACTTTCTGCGATCATTAACTTGCTTTTACTTGGTAGAAGGGTAGAATTCATAAGAACTGGGGTGGAGACATGGAGTTATTTATAAATAACTCATCTGTGAAGTGGGTATTTGGCCTTTTTTATTTAAAGGAGAGTAACTGCAAATTCCTTTTCAACAAGAGTAGAGCCCCAGCCGATCTCAAGTTTTTATTACAAAAATTTCCAGAGTTTTAGACTCTACTCTGATCCCTGATCTGTCAACATCTTTTACCAAGGTGGACTGGAAACTAATGAAGCCACCCAAGGTCTATCAGGCTTTGGATTTTAAATGAGATACTTTCTGTTGCTACCCTTTGTCAACATTGCACTGGGAGGAGAAATTCATTATGGAGTGACTATTTCAGGTTTTTCTGTGTAAGATGACAGGCATTCAAAATCCAAGTCTTCAGTTGCATCTCTTGAAATTCAACCAGATTATGTCACTGCATGGCCCTTGTCTTCATTTTGACATACAAGGATTACCAGAAGTTTTCCTAGTATATTTAGTCCCACAGCAACTTTTACTCCAAACTCTTTTTATTGCATATTTTAAATTTCAATTTGTTGCTCTTTAAGATAATTCATATTTCCCTCACCAGACTTTACTTCCTTTTTTTCTCTTTTAAAGAGGAATATATGTATTTGTAAAAGCTTTTTTTATTCTGCTGATTAGTGGTTCTGGCTTTTTCTGGTCTTTCTGGTAAAGTCTGTTAGTATAGGTGGCATAAACATTCTCTGTCTTTCAAAGATAGGATCTTGAAACCATCTCCACACTTCTAGATTTAGGCAAGGCATTTCAGGATCACCTCAGGATATTGAGTCATTGACAATAAAATGTCCACTGAAAACCAATGGATATTGAGATTATAAAATTTGATGTCACAAGACGTTATAGCTATCTGAAGCACAAGTAGACTCAAAAGGAAAGTATATTGATTTATAGAACAGGCCTGTAGAAAAGGTCAATACTTACCAGTTTTAACCTTCATGCATTTCTAATTGCACTCCTGCTTTCTTTCCATTGAGCATTGCTTCAATTCTTTGAAATAGCTGCAGTGAAATAAGGTATATATATCAACTATATAAATGAAGAGGACCTTGAAAAATATCACCTGTACTTCATATTGTTAGGCTGTCAACCATGTCAAGTTTCCTGAATTAGCCATGTAATAAATGTGATTGTGTGTACCACACCATACAGTTTTATTATTCTTTGGCTCTTGTTAGCAATGTTTGTTCCAGCAGTTGCAAGAGAGGTCAGGACAGTGACAAACAGGACAGTGGAAATCTGCACATAAATGGACTAAGACTTTGCAAGGATCCCTCAAGCATGAAATAGCATTTGAGAAAGAAAAATAAATATTTTCTGCAGGGGATATGTCCCTTCATACTGAAGTAGGAACTGTCTTGTCATTAAATAAAGTCTATAAATATGCCCTTTTTTGCATATTTTCAGTGTGGAAAATAAGTTCCAGGACAGTCCCTCTGTTAGTTCTCCTTATGTGTTGCCAGTAGGCAGAGAGGAATACTTGTCTGCTGGGTTGCATATGTACCATAAAATTGTCATGTTATCAGATAATGAGTTACAGACATTCAGGTCTTAGTCTATGCTTTTTTGTATTATAATATAATTGTACTTGAACATAAGTTTGTACGTCAATGGAAGATAAGAAGACCTGAGCTAAGTATAAAAAAGTTTGCATTAACTCACAGAAATGTATGTAGAAGTACAGTAAGTACAGGAAAAGTTATAAAGAAGTCTGTGTAGTTTAAGTTCTATAATCTAAATCAATATTATGAGGACAAGCCTTGAGGCAGCACCTAAAGACTCAATATTGGAACATGAATGTTGGCCAGCATTTGATACAGACTTGGTAGGAATAGCTCCTGTTAGCTAATATATCCATGTTAGGGAGCACTGAACCTCTAATACAACCATCATGAACTATACAAAGGTGTAAATACTAAAAAAGGATGCGATTTTTCCTTTTCAATACTAATGCCTATTTAAAATTCCTTAAGGATGCAGAAACATTTTGACTCCTCAAAAACAGGAGCTTTTAGCCTGGTTGGTTACAGAAAAAAATCACCAGAGACATCAATATTGCATGACAAAACTATGTAGTTTATTTAGTTTTAAACATAGAATAAGTCACATAACAATCCAATCAGATCTGTATTTGGGTAAGCATCCTAAGCTGTCCTTTCTCAGAAATTTGCTGCAGTCTTTGAGCTAAAGCATTCACCTGTCCAAACATGATAGCTGCACTGGTGGGGGAGGGGGAAAGGAAAGGAAAAAGCTGAGAAGGTATGAGGATTGAACTCTCAGAAGCTATTCTTGCAGAAGAAGACTAGTGCATACCAGTGTGTTAATACAAGAAAGTTTTTTCTTGCTGAAATAACTCTGAGGCTAATGGAAAAAAAATCATCTTTCCCAAGTACTTACTGCAAGGCAAATCATAAAATAAATTTTTTTTAAAAAATGAACAGCCAGTACAAGAGAGGTAGCCCACATCTAAAAGAACTGGAATAAAAACTCCGTTGTGTGGATGCCAAAGTTGAAGATCCTGCTGGCCTCACTGGAACCACCATTTAATCCATGGAGTATTTCAGAACATTCTCTTTTGCTCCACTTAGAGCTAGCACTCACAGGGTCCTGACACCATCTGAAGATGTGCACATATCATTTGCATCATCGTAAACAAAAACAGTGTGGATATCTGAGATGTCAGTGCAGGTCTCTATGTATGGGATTAAAGGAAAAAAACTCAGGTTACAGCCCTGAGCTTGAGAGATTTTTTTTTTTTATTTGCTTTCACATTCATGAGCTGATCAAACCTACCACAGCCAACATGAGCTTCTTTGCAGGCTAAATGTATTTTGCTATATTTAATGTCATTCCCAGCTGCAACCTAAAATTGGTGATATGCAGCCTGGAAAGAGAACTTAGTAAAGGCAACCATGGACTCCTTTCTGTGGAGACTGCTCTCTTATGTCTTTCCCATAAAAAAGAATTCTCAGTTCATTATTGAAGGAGGGAAAAATTATATAATAGTTATGTGGTATAGTAAGTGTTTATTTGATTTAGTTTAATAAATTAATTTACTTTTAAATAAAATTAATAATTTACAACCAGTGCATACTCATTTCTCCTAAACTTGTGTAAATAATCAGGAGGCAATTTAAAAAGAGTGCTCTTTGATGATGCACATTGTCATATGTAGAATACTTGTCATTTTAGTTTGAAAATGATAAATTATTCAAATATTTTCTCACTGAGGTCATGTAGTTGTTTTATGTGTCAGTGAGACAGGAATTTTATTTTTTGACTGTATCTCTAAAAGAAGGATGAGCCTAAAAAATTCAATACATTCAATTTGTGTTATTAATCCTCAGCCCTGAAAAGAGGAGGAAAAAAAACCACAAACAAACAAATATAAGGAAATAACAAATATAAGGAAAATGTGCTAATCATGTCCTGATGAAACAAATATACAGAAGACTCCTGAAACTATAATGTTTGTTTTTCAGGTAAGTTACGAGTTTGAGGGAATTGCCCTTTGTATGTGACAGGCAATATAAAGTTTATAATACAATTTTAAGATGATCATAGTTAACTATCATCTATATTCTCCCTTTTAGATAAAGAAGAAAATGAAAAATCAGTTGTTCTGTAAAAGGTCTGTTGTCAGGTTTTTAAGTAGTCACAACCTGTTAGCTGATTGATAAAGGTAACTATTGAACTATTTTGACCCCAACTACTTCAGTGGAAAAATGAGTTGCAGTTCATATATTTGCATATGTGATAAGTTGGAATAATGAGTCCTTGCACACTAAATGAATAACAATAAGGAAAGAGATACATGTTGGAAAAATTGCAGGGACACATTTATATCTGGAAGAGCTAAAAGATTAATGATGATGGTTGGCTTCAGGTCCCTATCTTGGTTTTTTTTTTAACAAAGACTGGCCTTTTGGAGGTTTTAGGTAGAACATATAGGTATTATATATTTTTATGTGTATATGTGTGTCTCTGAATCTTTCTCTCTGTGTTAACATCTGAACCCTTGAGTGCTATTTGCTGAGCTGGCATTGAAGCTTGTTTGAATGTTGTAACATTTTATTTATTTTTAAACAGACGAAATACCTTTTTTCCCCCAGCAACTAGAGTACCTCCCATTCTGAGTACCTCATCAGCCATTTCTTACCCTTTCCTGGCACTTGGGAACCCTGTGAGTTCTCTAAACTTTTCTCTTGTGGTACATTCACTTCACCTTACCCTTGTTATATGTCTTGTCTGCACAGAGAAAATCTTGATGCAACTGCAACAGATAAACTGTACACTATAAGAAGAGGACTTATACAGGTTCATGAAATGAAGCAAACTAAACCACCAAGAGCATGTTTAGAATTGTGTAACTATTATCAGACAAAAACAGCTTGTAGAACAACCAGAACTGCTCTGCCAATTTTTTTTTATTATGTTTGTATTACAATGCAATGTTGCATGTTTTATTAGGAAGCATATAGAAACTCTATGTTAATTATCCAGGGATTTGATGGTATATCATCTTATGGTACATCAGGTGCAAGGACAGTAAGTTGAATTCTTGTGGGCTATTAATAAAGCAAAGTTTGAATTAGGTTTAGCTAAGAAACTGGTTTTTACAGTCTTTTACTGTACCTATGGTTTAAGATACAGTCAACAATTTAAACATCATAGTTTTCAAAGTACCTACTTTTAGAAAAGAGAAAATAAGGAAAAAACATATGAGTATCAGGGAAAGATGAGTGGAAATCAGTACACAAAACAAGTAAAAAAATAACTTTCAGTTTGTCTTAGCTTAATTTTATTTTGCCTTGATTTAATTTTTTTAAGATAGAATTTTAAAGCAAAAAGACTTGCTTTTATTCACTATTTTCCAGTTCAGGGCATGTAACATGTGGATTCAATTATCCAGTTCTTCACAAATGAAGAACTTGAAGTTCTGGAAAAATTATGTTTGGTATCAGGGTTAGAGAAAAAGAATTTGCAGGAAAGCCTCTTCAAGTATAACACACAGAATAAGATGGGTACTTTGCAACATACATAAAATTTAGGCTTCTTTATGTGTTTCAGTACAAGTGGAAGAACGATTGCAGAATCCATGAAGCAGCTACTGTGCTGCTAAGATAAGCTAAGATATCTACCAAAGCCCAATTAATGAATGCAGAGAACTGAATACACAAATGCACACTGGAAGTACAGCCTTGAGCACAAAAACCCCCACCAGGCCATAAACCCTATTTAACATTCATGTCCTACATAGTTCACATAGGGCCATATCCTAAAGACTTTATCTGGCAAAATTCTCATTGCCTAGAAGTCAACGAGAATTTTGCCAGTCTGTTTAGTAGGGAATAATTTCTTTGGCAGGTTTGAAGTGCATCTGCCTACTGTACAAGAGACAGTCTATAAAGATGCTTCATTACTTGCAGCTGTTTCTTTTTTCCATGTATTCTTCTTTATGGAATACATTTATCTCTGATAAATACTATATCTTCCTTTGCTGCCATGTGCTATGCATGAACCATAAAAAAAAAAAAGCAACCCAAACCTGAAAGCAGGATACACAAAGGTAAAGGAACTAGGTTCTGTAACCTAGTTGCATTAAGCCAAAAGAAAACTTGAGGAGCATTTCTTCAATTCTCGAAAGATCAGCTCAGCGTACCTATCTCAGTCTAAACGAGGAATATCAGAGAAGTAAGACTTTAAACAGTGATTTATTCTTGCCTTTGACAGTTGAGGTACAAGATTATATCAGGAAACAAAAAAAATTTGTGAGGTTTTGAGGGTTGCACTGAATGATACTTTGTTTACAGGGAGCTGGAAAGAACACAAATTTTCCTAGCTCTAGATTTGATGGAAAGCCTATAAAAATAGAATTACATTTTTCTGACTCATTTTATGTATGTTTTTGAATGTATTTGCCTTTACTATTGATTTATACACATTAATGCAATATCTTTAGTGTACTGGCTGTTGGAGAGTTTCTTTAAGCATCTGCTTGTTTAAAATTTGTATCTGTTAAATGAAACCTTTAAACATATGTTGAAATGGCCGGTAATCTCACAGGTTCAATACATCTTTTGAGTTTGTACCCTCCTAATTATTTTTTCCATATTTACTGAGGGCCTGTAAGCAAGACCAAAATGAATGTACAACCTGCTCTACATCCTAGTCTCCTCTCCCAGCATGTTCAGTGACATTACAGAAAAAGATAACTTCATGAATGTATAAATCCAAAATGTGGAAAAGTTATTTAACCTAGATAACATATGCAATGGAACTGATATTTAAAAGGCAGCTTATGAGTTTCCTAATTTAAGTTCAAACTGGCATTTTGAAGTTGAAGACACTCTATCAATCTGTCTTGTACAAACTTGGGATTCTGTGGCTGCCTTTGTGCCGTATTTCTCATTTGTACTACTAAAAATCCAGGTTGATTTCCTGGATGGTTGAAAAGCCAAGGAACTGTACCTCTGCTTAGGCTCAATGATTTATGGATGATATGCTAGCTCTTTTTCTGTCCACCAACCTAACGTCACAGCAGCTTGCAAGCTGCAGTGTCACCAAGACAGTTGTTATTACTCTTTTTTAAGCCCAGCAGTTGCACTTGCTCTCAATTCTTTAAAACAGTCAATTGTGACAGTAACTATGATGTATACTTTCCCTTCATACAGGAGACAGAATTCTGCAGCACTGTTCATCTATCTGGTTCCCTTGTAGGCTTTCCACCTACTGCTGTAATTTATTTTTCAGAAGAATACCTCTTGAGAGTAAACACGGATACAGGAATATTGTATTGTATGTCTGCACTTGTGTGTATGCCCAGTTTTCTCTTTATACAACTTTGCTCTGTGCCTGAGGCTTTTTCCTCTATTTATTGCATATTTCTGCTCTCCTCCATCACACTCTATTCTATAGTTTGCTTATCCAGACACTTTTTAATGACACTCCATTATGACACTTTATGGCACTGCGTAGATTGCCAAATTAAAAGGTAAAGGTTTCAAAAATCCTTATTATCAAAGATATTATGTTATCTGATTTTTCCAATATTTCTTACTGTTCTGTTTAAACTCTAAGTATATGTGAGTTAAAACATTTATCTTCTAGATCTTTCCAGCTTTGTTATGGCATTATTTGTTATTGTGACAGCTTGTGAAGAGTGAATATTTTCAGGGTCATAACTTTGACTCTTTTTGTGTTTTTTACGAATGGGAAACTTTTGTGTGTAACATTATCAGAAACTAGTAATGGAGAATAAAGGTTGATCTAAGTAAGATCAGAATTATTCAATTTGCATTTGAATGTTTATATGTTTTTCTGCCACCACATAAAGCAAAAATTTTACAGTAATTTTGCCACATTAAGGTGTTGAACAGAAACAAAAACTGATTATCACAGTTGGAAAGTATCCAGGGAAAAGAATAGGCTCTGTTCCCTCTATCTCGCCTTATCCTGGAGAGCAGGAAGGCATTACTGATGGAAAGGCAGGAGACCTCTCCTTTCCCTTCTCCTCTAAGTTGGTTGCAGACCTTGGTAGCAGGACTGCCAATTGCTTAGTAAGTCAAGGTGGAAATGAAAAGTCCTGCGTTTCTGTGGGAAATTCTGTCTTGAACTTCTCTGTGATGGTTTCGATACTATTTCTCTCTCATTCTGAATTTTAGCTTCAATTTCCTCATTTAGTTTTTCAAACTTATGGTGGTTAGCCTTGGCTAACAGGCCAACTCCCACTGAGCTGCTTGCTTACTCCCTTTCCATGGCAAGACAAAATGAGAAAAAGAAAGCTCATGGGTCAAGACAGGAAGAGCACTTGCAATTGCAACTGTGAGTGAAACTGACTTGGTGTAAGGAAAATTAGCATTAATTTATATTCAGTTAAACCAGATGCAGATAGTGAGAAATGAAGACAAACATTAACGTCTCTCCTCCTGCTTCTCCCAGGCTCAAGTGCACTCTTTCATTCCTGTATCCTCCCCAGCACGCAGGGTTGGATGGGGGCAGGAGGTTCTGTGGTCAGTACATAATTGTTGCCCCTCCTTCTTCCTTCCATACTTTCCCTCTTCTCCAGCATGACGTCCTCATGGATTGCAGCTCCTTCAGGGAAAGCCCATCTTGTCTGGAATGACCCTGCCCAAGGGCTGCAATGGGGATATCTGCTGTGGAACCTGGAGCACCAGCTCCTCCTCCTCCTCCTCTCTGACCCTCATGTTCACACTGCTGTTTCTCACTGGTTTCATCCCTTCTCCTCTGTGCCAGTGGCATCCTTTGCCTTTCCTTAGGCACATTTTCTCAGAGTCACCACCACCTTGGCTGCAAGGCCCAGCTATGCCCTGCACTGGGACTTTTGGAAGCAGCTGCAGCTGATCATGTTCAGCACAGGGCAGCTCTGGTCCCTCCTCTCAGAGGGCACCCCGCGGCCCCCTGGCCAGCGCCTGGGCAGCTGCAGTCCGTACAAAGACTTACTCATCTGCTCTCCTGGAATATCTTCATAACCTGTTTGACATGCAAGCACACAGCATAAATTAAAAAGTAGAAAGCCTACATGCAAACAGTTTAAATCCCAAAATAGAAACACTGAGTTTTCCCTATGGAAGCAAGAATTCATGTCTGTAATGTAAGTGCCAGGCTGTATGTAGATCCCAGCCCCACCACAGTTCCTGGTAAGGTGCAAAACAGTTGGACACCAGCTGCTTTGCATCCAAGCTGTGAATTGGTTGCTTGGGGATGGAAACAGAGAGAGCTGGGATGCACTCTATCCAGGCCCTCTTAGCAGGTGATATGGGAGAGAGGTTCAGTGTGCACAGGTCCATGCTCCCCATCCTTTCTTGCAAGGAAGAATATCTTTCTTTTAAAAGCAGGCAGCAACTATGTAAGTATCTTAGGCGTTCCAGTGCTGAAGAAGAATATATTTTGACATTTCAGACTTAAGTTCCACTTCTGAAAGGGATTTTTTTGACTCCTGATTCATGGCATTTTTTAACTTTTCACCTATTTATCTAGAACACCTTATAGTTCTTGAGCCAGTGAGAGAATTTAGGAGCAGAGTGAAATGGTGAGATAATACAAAGGAAAGAGAAGATAAGAATGCAGTTAGTACATGACAGGTCATCCCACCCTCTTGGAAGTCTAGACATAATCATAGCCCTTCTCAGTGTCTGGAAAGTCTGCTAGGTAGACTTCTCTGCTCTCCACAGAAGACATCTCCTTTCTCTCTGCTCTCCTTCCTACGGCCCATGAGCCCTGCTCCAAATTAAGAAGTCACTGCTGTCCTTCATCCCAATACTTTCCTTGTTGTTCTTCAGTGTTAGCTGTACTAAAAAGGTCATTCTGCCTACAAATGACTCCTTCACAGGATACAATCAGGCAAGGAAAACATCAGGACATGTCTATCATTTGAAAAGTGCTCTTACCTAGGTTACAAAATGTATAGACTTTGAACCTCCTAACAGCTTTCAATTTATAAATTTCTTTTTAGAGATGATGTGGAAAATTTCAGCTTTTTCACAATTGTGTATAACAACAAATACATTTTTTTTCCCAATAACTTCTCTTTTAGAACATTGTTGTTCTCTTATTTCATATCACAGTGCCTTGGATATTTTTTCTGAAAACATTTGTTAGACACAGTTGAGTTTCAGTCAGTCTTGCAGCTTTACATCTTGGTCAGGACAAAGTATTACTTTCCAGTGGAACTGGCTCTGATACTCTCAGGTTTCTTTGTAACCTTCAAAGTGAAAAACCCAACTATTTCTCATTTGTTTTGGGTGGTTTTACCTCACAAGCAATTCTGTCTTTTCAAAGTAAATGAATGTTTAGTTACTGCTTTAGTTTTTACCCACATTCTCAGCAGTTTTCTCATAGCATAGAGTTCTACATTACAGTAAGGCACTCACTCTCACTTTGTTTATAACTGTGCTAAGCTGTATGCTATTCTCACAGGGAAAACATTTCTTAGCTTTCCTACAAAATATCACAGAAACATTAATACATTGGGTTTATATGGAGTTTTTCAGCTTGTCAACCCCTAAAAAAATAATTTGGGTGTTTGTAAAGACAGCATGATTCACAGAGAATGGCTCTTAAAGTCCATGAAATTCTTTAAATAGCTTAAAGACCTCCTACAGTTCTTGTTTTATTTGTGAACTGTATGATACATTACGTTCACTTCAACCAAATTTATGTTGTTTTAGTCAGCAGACACACAGGGCATAAAAACTAATAACAATTTTTTCTGTCTAATATGCTTTACATGAAGATATTGCTTTAAATTTTCTACATGTACCTTATTATGATCTGAGCTTCTTAACTCATGGTGGAATTACAAATAAAAACAGCAGGAATCATAAACAGAAAAAAATACCTGTTTTGTGTATTTTTGAAAATAAAAGCTTTTTCTGATAGTGAAATTGCTTTTGAGGTATGTGTATTTCATTGTAACTATTCTAATTTCTTTTTTCTATCACTTTTTTTAGTATAATCTTTTCTGTGCAACATTTGACTTATAAATCTCCTTTTTGTCTGATTTTTTTCATACCTTAATCTTACTTTAAACACTCTACCATCTCTAGCTGGTGTAAAAGGGCCAAAGAAATAAAGGTGTATCTATGCCACCTGGGAATCTCCCCAGGTATTGTTGTTATTGTTGTAGAATTGTGAAATTCTAGATTTTTATCTTTTCTCTTTTTATCATAAGTAGCTTCCCTTTCTGCTACATGGATTTAGCATGGTTTTAATATTTTGTAGCCTATTCTCAATATATTTCATATTCTTCAAACTGTACCTTTTTAAAGTCCAATATTTTTGTTCTCCTAGCCTTATGAATACTCTCTTGACTCCCTAAAATTTGATGCTGTTGCTCTACAATCACATGAATCAAATCTTCACCAACTTTTGTCTCATTGATCACATATATTTATTTTCTTGGGGATACATCCAAATACATGTCTGGCTGCTTGATCACTCAGCAGATCTGAAAAGAAATAGTTCCATTTTGCCACCAGAAATAACTTTCCATGGTCATTTCACAATTCCTATTCTAGTCTATGCCAGAGTAATTGAAGTCTTCATGATTAATGATGTGCCTCTTTAAGAGAAACTGTTATGGATACAAACTTTTCCTGACCTGTCTCTTTTCACACTGGTTTGCACATTTTTATCTATTTCCTTATAACATAGTTTGTACCTTCTCTACATTTCCATCCAGTCTGCTCCCATTCTGCTAAGCCATTCTGCATGCAGAATATAACTTCTCTGATCTTAAAGATATATTGTCCTTTACTGCATATACTCTCCTGTTACTATGGTGTTATCATAACTTCTTAGATTTCTGAGCCAGCTCTCCATTAATCTACAGTAATTAAGTTATTTTTGTCTAAACACATATGGTTTCAACTCTGCAATCTTCTGTCTTTATATAATCCCAAAGAATTCATGTAAAACAAAGACTTTCTTGGTTCACTTTTCCGAAGAAAGTCTTCTTATCACTTTCTATTTTCAACAGTCTGCACTACATTACCTTCATTACGACCTTCTAGAATAATTTGTTCTCCTTTTATTGTAACTGTGAGCCATGAAGTTGTTAGCCCGAGGATGTGCATGTATAGGTTGGGATCACTGTAGCTTCAAGGGACTCACCAGCTTGGAAATCTTACAGAGCGAGGGACTGACAGACGATTAGTGTGATCCTTGACTAGAGAGGAGGCATTCAATGTCTGGGATAGAATTCAAGGAACACAGTCTAGAGAGAAAAGCAAAACACCCTGTTGTGAGAAAGACAGAGGTTCAATCTTTTTATAGAATAATCATCCCGTATCAATAGTAGCTTTAGATAGGCAGAATCATAAAATAGAGTTATTGAATGGCTTGAGTTGGAAGGGACCTTAAAGATCATCTAGATCCAAATCTCCTACCCTGGACAGGGACACCTTCCATTAGAACAGGTTGCCCAGAGCCCAATCTAACCTAGCTTTCCCCTTCCAGGATGGGGAATAATAATTAGAAACCTTAAAACAAAGTGTATTTTAAGTAAAAGGCTTGGGAATTATTTGTTATTCTTGTTTTGTTCTCTAGCTGACTATTGCATGCTACCCCCACTCTCACCCCCTACATCCTCCCTATTCCTTTAGCTGTCTCTTCTTTCAGACAAAAGAAATGAAAACAAAAAAAAATTACATAATGCCTTTTGTTTTCATCTCATTTTTTTCATCAGCCACATTTATTTTTACAGTTCTTAGCAAAAGTCAGGGATAAAAGTGACATTTCTTACACCAAAAAATAAAATGGTGTGACATAATGCAGACATTAAGGGCATGAGAAGATGACAAGAAGGATAATAGGTAGAGAGAGGGACCAAGTTCAAAACTCATGTGTAGCCTCCTGAGGCTGTTATTTTTAATTGATTGAGCTTTTGGAGTAATCAGTTGCTAATAAAATCTAGTATTTCATCACTAAACCGTGCCTTTAATTTGCAATTAATCTGTGAGTACCTTTGCCCTTTCTTCAGTAACTGTGGAAAATAGTGATGAAAACATCATTAAAGTCTGTAGGATTTTTCTCACTCTGAATAACTCTTTACAGCTCCAAACTTCCTCTGCCTTGTGCTATAAATAAATTTACATACTCTTTCCTTGAAGGCTTCTAGCCTCAGCCCTTAAGTAAATAAATAAAGAAACTACAATCCTATTGCCCATGCCCTTACAACAGAACACACTGTCTATTAAGATGAGCTATTCCTACATCGCTGAATGGCCGTATTCACCAGTCCATGAATTTGTAATTTAGCGTGTTTACTGCAGTCCTGGGATGTGTACTGCTTAAAATGTTCACTGGGGACTTTGTCATTTAGCTGTGTCATATTATTATACTGTGTAATGAAACATAACCACATAATGCATGTAAATAACAAAGTGTCAGCTCCCTGCCAAAATATAAAGAGAATATAAAATGTGCCTTCTATCACAATCCCAGATAAAACAGCATAGCAATCTTCTAGAGAAATTAAAAAGTTAACTTGGTGAAATTATTACTCTTCCTTTTCTGTTAAATACAAGCAAAAGGAATAGGATCTTCATTTTGTAATACTTCCCAAACTTTGTTCCCTACTATGTTACTAATTCATGACTTTTATTTTTAATATGGTCCTGACATAACTCTTTCAGCTGTAAAGTGCACACTCCTATACATATCCATCTTCTTCCTGGCTTCTTCCCTGCAGCTGTCCTCTTTCTGTCTCCCTTTGCTGCAATCTTGACTACAAATATTTGGCATTTTCTTTCTTTTCCACTTGCCCTTAGCTTGCCCTTAGTACTTAGAACGAGCTAGGCTAAAAAAAGAAAATTTGGCTCAGATATATGCATGCACACTGTAGCAATTCATTTCCAGATAAAATTTCAGCTCTCAAAATTCTTAGTTTGAGAAATCCTTCACATTCATTTATCCCCACTTGTTTAGTTGTATGTTTTTCTCTCTTTTGTAGATTGCACATGGAAGCTCTCTCCAACGTTCATAAATGAACATATACAAAAACTGTTGTAAAGCACCATTTCATACACACACACAAAAATTACAATAATTAAGAGGAAGAATAAAAGTCTATCACATAATCACTTGGACAAACATACTTAAAAGCCAATATAGAAAACTAAAGCACATGGCAAATATGCTGAAAGAAAGCAGAGCAGAACACAAACATGCTTGGAGTGATATTAGACATATTAGAAACAGCAGTAAACACAGTTTTTGAGATAGGGCAGAAAGTGAAACACTCTCTAACAAGCAGTTCCAGAAGAAATCCAGCAAGTATGAAGAATACTAATTTAAAAAACTTGAGAAGAGGGAGAAAAGATGAGCTAATTTCCTCTCAGCAAGATTTTGTGGGGAAAATATAAAAAAGGAACAGCACTGTCCTTTTGACTGAAAATTATACTTTTTAGAAATCCATTTTTGTCTTAAGTTTCTTACTTAATGTCTCAAGCACAGGAGAATGAATGCCATATGATATGTTCTAATATTGGCTCAAATTAAAAAAAAAAAAATTTCTTCCACTTTGTTTATTCCTTTTGTGGTTGCCAAGAAAATCTCCATGTCTCTGCCTAAACTGAGAAGCATTTTTTATGTTGTATGTTCAAATACTCACATCATCACATCATAGTATTCATAAACTGTACATACTATTTTCCACATTGAGGCATCCTCTTTCCACACCACCCTAGTCTGGAAGCCTAAAATGGGGTTGTGAGAAAAGCAGAGCTTTGACTTCCCCTACATGTTTAGATTGTGCAGGTGTTAAAAAGAAAATAAGTCTGCAGCCTAAAACCTAGCCATAAAATCCTGCACTGACTTACTGGTTTTAGAAATGATGTGCCATATAAAATCCTTGCTGTCCAGGCAGATGCTAACTATTTGAATAACAACTTCTGTTCTTTCTTTCTGTTCTCCTCGATCATGCATCTGTTCACAAAGGAAACTAAAACAAAAAAAGAATCAAACCCAGATTTCATAAATGGAAAAACTGCAACTAATACAGATCCGACTTTACTCAGGTGTAAAATTTTCATAATGTTTTCATCATACCATAATCACAGTAGAAAAAGGGCAAAAAAAAGAGAGGAAAAAACCCACCTCTGAGTAAAGTTAAGCAGATAAATTCAAGAATCTTTCCACAGAAAATTGTTGATCCAAAGAGACTAAATTAATTGACAATAATCTGCTCAGCTCTCATCAGAATGACAGTACATCTTTTATGAATTGAATGAATTGTCTAATATGATGAAGTGCCTAAAAAACATTCAGAACAACAGAATAATCTTAGTCTAGATGTATTTGTATCTGTCCATTTTCTCCTTTCCTGCTTTGATATTTTATCTACTTGTAGTCAAACAAATTCAATCTGTCCAGTAATATAATATGCTCAATAATCTGTCCAATGAATTAATTTTTTCTATTCATAGATCATTTAGAGGAATGGGAAAAATAACTGCATTTTATTTAATATAAAATATAGCCAGATATATATTCATATATGTTCACATAGTTTTTACTTTTCTTTTTCTAAAACATACTTCTAATCTCTAAAAGCATTTAACAAGCATGACGCAGTCCAGTCCTGGCCCGGACCACTGGACTTTGCTGCGTCGGGGTAGGGAACCCAATCTGGCGTCTTAAATCTAAGGAGAGAGACAACGCCCACTCCTGTGGCAGGGAACTGAAAACTTTAATAACTGTAAAATAACAAACTAAACGGCGAACAACAGGTATGCTCACAGGGGAAGGCTAAGCCGAAGCTCTGAGAGGTCCAACGTTAGATGGGGGTATTTATAACCGGGGATTATGGGCGGGGTCACAGGGTAAGGGCCAATGGGAAGGGATATGGTAATTTATGCAGGGGCAAATGAACCAACCAGGGGCAATGCGGCAACTGGGGACCAATCAACGGGGGAAGAACAAAGAACTTTCTAGAACGACATTACATATTCATGAACTATTTACATATTGGTGGCTGGGGAATCCTCCCACAGCCTGGTGTCCACTTCTTCTATAGTGGGACAGACTGCAACATCTCCCGCTTCTCTATTAATTAAAAAAGCTTCACTTACTGTCTTTTTAAAGCACTTAACAAAACATGAGAACATAATCAAAAAGATAACAATTATTATCAAAACCCATATGAAACTCTTAACTCCATTTTTCAACCAATCAGGAAATCCCCATTGCCCAAGTAGTCCAGTGAGCCAGTCAGTAGTCTCTTTTTCTGTTTTGATTTCATGGATTAGGTCTCTTATTTTTTGGATATGGGACTGAATAGATTGGCTGTGTGAAGATAGGTTAAAACAACAAAGACCTTCAAAGTCCTCACAGCCATGACCATGGGCCAGGAGGAGGAAATCTATAGCTGCTCGATTCTGAAGAGTGGCATGCCTAGTGGTCTCTTCATCAGTTAGCAAATCGCTCAAGGCAGCAGATGTAGCGTTGGCTTGCTTGCTCAGCCAGCACCCTAGACAAGCAGCCTGATTAAGTTAGGGATGCGACCCAACATCTACCTATTATTTAGGCTGATAGCAAACAGTACATGTCCCAGCACAGTATTTCAGAGCACAGGAAATATCATTTAATGGCAACCCTGACATTGCAACAGTTACCCAGTCACTGTTCAGTCTGGTGAAATCATGTAAGTCAAATGGAGGTAAGAACTCAAAATTAAATATGGGCTATCTTGTATTTTCATAGATTTTCATACATTTATCACCTACTTTTGAGGATTTAGCTGGTTAAACTTTTCACTGGAAGCAATTTGAAAGCTGACCTTTGCCTTTGAACTGTTTGTGAAAATTGGAACTGTAGTATCACACTGAAACGTTGCCTCAGAAGCTTTCAGGCAGGAACAGTTCAGCATACGGATTAATCTCAGGTTTAGCTCTCTGTTGTGGCCGTGAACTCCAGTTATTCCAGCATGCGGCAGGTCACCTGCAAAATGTAGGTCTCTTCCCCCCTCTCTTTATCAGTAGCTGAGTCTGAAGAAGGGAGAGACTTCAGTTCTGTCTGGGAAGAGGTTGAACTGCTGGAAGAGAACTAGCCAGAAGGATTCTGGGAACTGGCACTCTCGCTTTTTCCTAGCTGGATGAACAAATACAGCACTGCTCATCCTTGACGGCAGCAGCATTTTACAAGGGACTTACAGGAATCTCATCCTTGTAGCAGCAAGCACAGTGAGTTCCTCTCACTGGTGTCTGTCCTAAGTACTCTGCTCGGGCTGAAAGACAAACGATTTCATGCACTTACTTCAGCAGCTGGCTGCTGCAGTTCAGTGGAGTGAAGAAATAAAGGCCACAAACAAAACACTGATGCTAGGCCAACCAGCAGATGCTCAGAGTGCCCTTGATAAGTTTTAAAAGTCATCAGGGGATCACAAAGGAGATATCCTCTGAGGATTCGAGGTGGAGCAACTTCTACTAGAGACTCAGCTATGATATGGCATCAATGCCATATCATAGCTGAAAATAATAATCACCTTTATTTTCAGATGATTACACAGCATTAACTAACAGATTCTCATCATTTTGGGGCTGTGAAGATGCAAGAGTGTGGATCTCCACAAATAAACAGGTTTTCTTTCAGAGAGGATCTAAATGAGGGAAAAGAAATTGGGTAACAGGAGTGACAGGCTGGACCCTAAAAGCCAACAATTTTCTGGCTGTATAAAAGGGGTGGAATTCAGGGAGTGGAACTGGAGACACCCTCGGGAGACCCTCTGGAACACCAAAGGAAAGGTAGGGTTAGTCAAGGGAGAAACAAGGCATGATCACTTTGTCTGCAGTCATCCCACTGTGCCCAGGATAGAAAAGTGACAATTTTCAATAAAAGTATATGCTACCATCTTTCTTAATTCTTAAATTCTTTCATTATTTCAAAATTTCAAAATTCTTAAATTATTTCACTTAATTTATCCTTGTGTGAGGTCTACCACAGGCTTGGAGAACAGTAGTCTCGATAATACTTGTGATTGTTCTTCAACAAGCAGAAAGAAAAAAAAAATGAAGTACTTAGTCCATGCCTTTGTCTGCAGCATTTTTGAGTGGTTTGGTTTTTTCTTTTCCCTCTTACACTTGGGTGCCCACAGTTGATTTCATCTATTATGAAGCAAAGGCAATTTCAGTTGCTTCACAATTACAGTTTCAAATTACTTTGTTTTAAATACCCAATATTCAGTTTTTTTCCCCTGAAGAGCATTTCTTCCATCAGAGGAGTCCACAACTCCTATTAAAGCAAAATTCTTTTCCATATAAGTGGAAAAATAAATTTGGGCAAAAGATTCTGTAACTGAGATTAAATTCTGTTTAATAAGCAAAGTTTTGATTGATAATTCCAGTCACTCTGTGAATATTCACTGAAAGTGAACATAAAAAGGGGTCATGGACTCATCTGAATTGATTCACATACAGGTGAATGCATATTGACATTAAAAATATTTACGGTACATATCCAGATTTCTGCATTTGTGGGTCTGGAGCAGAACAGATTTATTTACACTACAAAAAATAAAGAGCCCTTGCATGGAACACATATCTCAATGACTGAAGTGTTCAAAGTTGTGGCAAATGAAGATTCAGAACAATGTTGTTAAAATATATGTCCTAAAATACAGTACTGACAAACATAATCTAAAGCAAAGTCTGATAACCTGCCACTTGGCCTCAAACTATCCTCATAATAAGCTTTGAAATATAATCAATAGTATTGATTTGAAGGTGATTTCCATAGGTGTAAGGGCCACTTAAATAAAACTTGGAGGGAAAAAAAATTGCTGGTGATTTTCCAGTTAGTTTTGCTATGAACCTGTTCATATTTTCTAGCTTCAATCTAATAAAAAATTCCTAACACAGACCATTATTTGCTGGTTGAAAGTAATAGGCCAGAAAAAAATACCAGTTAATAATAAATTTTCTACCCTCCCGTAGTCCACAGCCTGTATTAAAAATCCTCACTGTCTGATATTTGCAATAAAGTTCTGAATAAGCATTTTCAGTCCTCAAAGAAATATAGACAATTAGGTTCAAGATAAATAATGAGTAAAAGCATAGTTTTGCTTTATCTAAGCCAAGTCTAGCTGTTCTGATGCCTGCACTCTATTTTTCACTTGGGGATAGATTGTCACAGCCCTTTTTATTCTCTCCTGCTAGGTGTAACTGCCTGTATGCAATCTGAAGGAAGAAAATGCACTGCAGAAAGGAAGAGTTTCCCACGTGTACTGGAAATTCCACCCTCAGGCTCAGGGCTAAAATGTCAGCTACTGATCTGCTGCCTCTGAAACATTTTTTCCTGTAATTACCCCACCTATTTCTGATTTTAAAAATTCCAGGCCACAACGCATACAACACATCAAAAACTGTTGCAACTGCAGATCTAGGAAAAATGTGAAAAGCAGCTTCTACCTGCTGAACTAGAAAACTGAATAATGGGGTGAGCTCTATTCTCATTTCTTCTTGATCCACCTCAGGGTTCCCTGGCTAGGGGTGGAAGGATCATTAAAATGTAACAGCACAGAGGGCAAGAAGGCAGGAAATACAGGTGAGCTACAGATGCCCCCTGCAGTGGTGATGGGACACTGCCACAGTACACATTCCTTGTAGGGAAAATTATAAATTAATAACTCCTTCTTCAGTGATCCACTAAAACTATTTGATTTCCTTCTTTCACTGCCTGTCTAAGCAAACATATAGTGGCTGATAAAAGCAAAATTCTCTGCTTTGCTCTAGTCTCTAATCATTCAGGAAGAAACCTCAGACTGACAGAAACATTAGTTTGCAGGTGATTTCTTTTTCTGTGGCTTCAGAGAAAAAAACCTTACAATTCTAATCACCTTATATTCCATTCCTGTAAAGAAACCATGATAAGGGAAGCAGAATTATCAAAAGGCTATGTCTGGAGAGGTCCTCCACTTGCAATGGATGCCTACATCTGCTGGTTTTTGTAAACAAAAATATAAATAGTTGCTTTGGAAACACAGTTTTGAAAACACTTCTGTTCTCTGTCATCTATTTTGGCTTGTCTGGGATTTGTTTTGTTTTTAAGTCAGCAGATCCTGACTACATATCCCCACCTGTAGTTCTAATCAGTGGTTACAAATATTGCAATTAGCTGCTGTGGAAATGATTATGTTGTCACAAACAGAGGATTAGAACTTCATATGAGAAAAAATCATCAAGAACAGATGAATGCCTGAGAAAAAAATTAAGATCTGGGTCTCATGCTAAGATTCTTAATAACAAAATAGAAAACTAATAGTAACAAAGAGGAAACCAGAAAAGTATTATTGCTTGCTTTTAATGTAATTTGCCCCAAAGGTTATTAAAATCCATTGATTGTGAAATGTCTGTTCTCAGGCAAAGATTTAAACTGATTAAAATGCACAGTGTATTGGGGATTAAACCTTTATCCCATGACAAAGTTCCTCTCAATGGAAACACAAATTACCGGATTCTGAAATTCTAAGAAAAGGATTTACTTTGAAAATGAAAACTGTTTAATTTTATCTATGCCAATGCAAGAAATAAGGGGCCAGTCTTGCTCTCACTTACAGTTCTTGGCCAGAACAATGTAAAAACTACTCTTCCCTAAAAGCCGTGATTTCTACATTTTTCTGTATTCAAACTCTGCTCTTGTAGGGCTGACAGACCTACATATTGGTGCCAATGGCTTCATCCTGTCATGTTCTCAGGAAGCAGCTACAGCCTGTCTCTGATATCATGAGCACTACCTGCACTATCAATTCTGAAGGAAAAAAAAAACATTTTCCTGTCAAAGATAAGTCTGAGTGACTCCTAAAAAGAATTGTGATATTATTTACAGTTAGAAATCATTCTGATTATATGAAATACATTTTCTGAAAGTATTCATTTTCAAGATGACCCGTTCTTTTATTTGGGTCAATGAAACTCCATTAACACAGTAGCAAAATTACAAGAAATTCAGTCGGTTTTGTTGCTTAATGCATGCCAGAGATGCAAAGATGATTGTTATCCCTGGCAGACAGTTAACAGCAAAATAGCTGGTTCAATACAGCATTCTACATTCTGAGATGTGAAGATCATATCGTGTGAGGCTCATCTTGATAATACTTCTCATTATTTCCTTTAAGGTCCCCCACTTGTTGTTAATTCTGGACCTCGGTGTACACATATTTGTCTCAGATCAGATAATGCATTTTTATCAGATCACAGACAATAGGTGCTTCTAATATCTTCATCTATTAAATTTTTGTCAAATGCTGTATAAAAGATCTCTGCTTCTTTGGAAAGCATGTCCATCCAATGCTGATAATCCTTAGAGTACAAAGCTTACAATATATTTAAAATAAATTCAGATATTGTCTTGAAAAAGGCAAAGTCTCCCAATGTATTGGAGCACAGTGGCATTTTATATTTCTTAATAAATAAGCAACAGTTTTCACTATGTTGTATTAGTCCAAACCAGTACACACTTTGGAGAGAATCTCAACTACATTTTGTTATTACTTTACGGAGTTTCAGCTCCCTTCTATCAGGTCTTTCAGATTATTTTGACTCAGTGTCTGTTGCATCACACCTTTGAGACTCTGGGTGGGCATGCTTTCAATATAAGAGCATATTAATTTCTCCTGATACTATTCAAATTTTGTTTTCCAATATGTTATTTAATGTGTATCTAATTTACATATGCATTTAATAGAAATAGACACATACAATAAACAGAAAGATTAATTTGTTTAATCATATCTGTGCTTTTCTCCTGCCAGTCCTGATTGGATGAGTCTAGAAGCACTTTTTTTACTGCCTGCTAATGTTCAGCTTAGAATTAATAAATGCCTCATTGCAACATTTTTATCTTTTGTGGAAATATTTCCCATTTTGCTATGTGAACTCACCTCATTCTACTAGGCCTTTGGGTACATTGCACATACTCTGTCATTGCTTAGATATTCCTTTCACCATATCTTAGCACCTCCTCCTACTGTTCCAGATTGCAAATCTGGATTTTCAGCCTCAGTTCCACACTCAAGGCTTGTGTTTTTCCTTATTGGTGTAAAAAAAAAAAAAAAAAAAAAGAAAAAAAAAAGATAAGCCTTCTCATCCATTTAAGGTTCCCATAGAAGGCAGGAAACTTCAAATATTCCTAGCAGTTTTACAGTCAATCTATTCTACATGAGTTAAGTGGAAGCTATTAAACACATCAAGAGCTTCAGAGCTGGCTATTGTTAGAAAGAAGACTACCTTTCTGAAACTGTGCCTTTTCCTGACATCCCTTGCTAGCAAAGACAGAGTGAAGTGCTGTTTAAAACTCTTCTATTTCCAGGGAGTTTAAACTCTCATGCAGCTTTTAACTGCCTGTTTTTCCACTGCAGGTCCTTTCTTTGTTGCTCCTTTTCCTCTGTTCTCATGCAATATCTATTGATCATTCAATGCTTCAGTGCTGTTTTGCACCATAGGTGCTTCTTACTGCCTGTGTTCAAAGCAGCCTGGTAAGCCTGGACAACCCAGGTAGAGCCTAAGGTGTGACTTCATTCCAACTGCATGTCAAAACCATAAGAGTCATCTTTGGTCTGACCAGGTCCTCCAAGCCCTGTGTCCATCTCTGAGAGAGAGAAAAAGGAAGTTTCTGACAAGAGTATAAGAACAGAGTTCCTACATACTTTCCCTTGAAGCATACCCTTTACCTCCAAACTTTTTTGCAGCACAAGTAATTCCTCATCATATATACATTTAGACATCTCACAAGGATTTCTTTTCCATGACTTTCACCAGGGTTTCTGGGATCTTTGCAAGCTTAAATAATTGTAGCAAATTCTGGCAAGGAGTACCACAACTATTGCAGACTGTTCAACTCACCTATATTCTGGCTACTTTTGACCCCTTCCTCTCCTGGTCTCTGTTAAGAAAGATACAGAAAACAATAATTTCCAATCCCTAGCTACCCAAATCTGCTTATATCATGCCTTCTCATTTCTTTTTCAAACAGACAGCTCCTCTTTTATTTACTTGTTCCTCACATGGATGTTGAGCTTTGATAATCCTAGTTGCCTTTCCTCAGACTATCTTCAACTATATGCTCTCTGAGACGGAGAGGACCAGAACTGCACAACTACCACTGTATGACCAGTGGCTGTTCCACTGGGTCACTCCTTGAATTTCTGTTTCCACTTAGGCTCAACAATGCCCCCAAGGCACCCAATTCTGACTCTGTCAGAACTGGCCAGCTCATACAGGCACAGTCCCAAACAACACAGTGTTGTGCACTCAGTGTCAGCTTTAGATTAGCAGCCCAATTCTGCTGCCTAAAACCTGTGTAAGAAATTTCAGGAAGAAGATAATCAAAGCAAAGAGATTTTCAATTTGGGGTGTTAAGAGCATTATCCTGCACCTGGAAAGTAAAGTATTCTTCTGCATTTTGTGAGCTTTTACATGCAGAGTTGTAGTAAGCAGAGAAGCCTTCAAGCCTGGATAGGAAAAGGAACAGCACTAGCAACATCCACAGAGGACACACTACAGACTCCATCAGTAATATGTATTTGTTCTGAGTTCAGGTTTGGATAGGACTCCCCACTGTACTAATGTGCTGAGATCATCCAAAAATATAGTGCCTTTGCAGTGGCAGTTCCAGTCTTCTGCCTTTGCCTCTCTATTTTTTTGTGTTCTCACTTGTCTTATTCTTGCACCTCAGGTATTTTTTGCTGCTTCTTTAAAAATTATTAATGCTTCTGCAAGGCTCAGCAAATTTTGGGTTTGTGGGGACCTTTTTCTGGTAAGTGAGACAGATAGCACTGGACTCTATGGTGGACTCAATAATCTCTCTACTGTTACATTTATAATTATAAATATTTTTATGCTATATTAATCTCCTTTTAGAAAGCCATTACAAAAAGCAAAGACTCCTGTTTGAATGAGACTGTAATGCTATGAGCCATTCAAAGATAGATAGTCAATATTTATTGTAATGTTCAGCAGCAACACTAAGCTATAACTAGAGCTATGACATGACATGAGAAGCCATCTGAAGCTATTGTCAACCAGAGATTTGGAGAATAGAAAATTACTGTAATTACTGGCCATTTTGTTTCAAAATATCAATTTTATTTAGCAGGTTGGCATGGCCTCCTTCTATTGATGACTATATGATGTTAAAATTAAGTTAATCTTCCTAATTTTCAGTTTGCATTCTTCTTAAAAAAAAAGTCAACAAACTGAACAATCCTATCACTTCACTATTAGCAGATAATTCTGAAATTAATCTGCTGATTTTGGCTGGAGTAGAGTTAATTTTCCTCAGAGTGGCTGGTGTGGGGCTATGTTTTGGATTTGTGCTAAATACAGGGTTGATAACATAGAGATGTTTTTGTTATTGCTGAGCAGAGCTTACACAGAGCCAAGGCCTTTTCTGCTTTCCATACGGCCGTGCTGGGGCGGAAGCTGGGGTTGCATGGGAGGCTGGGAGGAGACACAGCCAGGACAGGTGACCCAAACTGACCAAAGAGATATTCCAGACCATATGGCATCATGCTCAGCATAAAAAGTGGGGAAAGAAGGAGAAATTTGAGGATGTTTTGTGTGACAGGGTTTGTCTTTCCAAGTCACCATTACATGTGGTGGAGCCCTGCTACCCCAGGGGTGGCTGAACACCTGCCTGCCCATGGGAAGTGATGAATTAATTCCTTGTTCTGCTTTGCTTGTGTGCTCAGCTTTTGCTTTGCCTATGAAATTGTCTCTACCTCAGCCTATGGGTTTTCCAGCTTTTACCCTTCCAATTGTATCTCTGATCCCTCTGGTGGAGAAGAGAGCAAGTGGCTGAGTGGGGCTTGACTGCTGGCCGGGGTTTAGCCACAATGATTTGTATCATGCTTGTAGAGACATAACACTTCCAGCATGCATCTGAAAGATATGCTTTTGTAAATCCCTTGAATTTCTTTTAGGGTCTGTTGAGGTATCATCTTCCCCATCTGCAGGTTGCCCCAGGAACCCCTTTGACAAAGACTTTTAATCGTGAGATATCCGTTGACATTATATATGCTCTCTCTCTTACCTCTTCTCTGCCGTGGCCTGACCTTGCATATCTGAAACTACCCCTACAAGTGCATTCTATAGCATTTCTTTCTCAGAGATTCCAAAATATTTTATAAATACTAAATCATAAGCTAATTCCAGACACTTGAAGAAACTGATGAGTATTTATGAGCAATTCTTTCTCCCAAACTCCACTGCATAAATCAGAAAACCAATATGATGTAGCAGACACCACATGAGAAGAGCTTCAAACAGGGACTAAAGCATTCTCCCTCTGAATATAGCTGCAGGAAGAATGTAAATCAACAGTACATTAAAACTTGTATTTTCCCTGATGTAGGGTCCTTATGAGACCTTGGGTGATTAAGCAACTTGACTTGGAGCCTTTATTCCAGAAGTCAGTGCTTGTTACAGATATATTAGGTGACAGGCTCAGTGTTGAACAAAGACAGTGGTAACTGCACAGCAGCCAGCACAGTCACTAGCAGTATTTTGGGTTTCCTTGGAGTTTGCCAGTCAAGCACTCAACCTGCCTACCAGAGCATGTAAAATCTAGAGAGATCAGAGCATGAGATGGTATTGCTGGAGGCTATAAAAAGCAGGCTGTATTTTTGTCATGTCTTTGAAAGGTTTCTCAAAATGCAGGTTTCTCACAAACATTGTCCTGCAGCTTGTGGCTATCAAATAGAAAATATGAAAATACAGCTGGGATTGCAGCTTTTTTATAATTAAAATATTGATTTCTTTTTTACGTTTTAAAAAAGTGCACATGGAGGTCCAACATGTGGCCTTCTTACCACTGTCATTTCTGTATCATTTTTGAAATTCCTTATAACTCTGGATTTGAATTTAAGGAGAAAAAATGTATACAGAAGGCTACTTAACAGCCCACTGTCAAGACCACTATCACACATTAAGTACTTTAGGTTGTGGACTCTTCCTAGTGGCAGGGCCCACACAGGGCCTTTCTTTCCTGCCATTAATTAATGCCATTAACAGCCTCCTTCCCTGCTGCAACAGCGGTAGCAGGCTGAGACCGAGGCACACTTTCCTGCCTCTGACCTTTCCTCTTTTTTCAGAGATCTGTCATGTGATATCAGAAAAAACAAATTGACAGATAAAGAGATTAATGGGTCAAACTTCCTTAAACCCACTACAAGGAAAGAAAATTTGTTTTGCCTTTAAAAAATGAAAAAAGATCAACTGTGCTCCTTTGATACCATTCTGCCTTCCATCTGATCGCTGTCCCATGGGAGATGGAGAAGCTAAACACTTCATTAACCTATCTCTGCAGCTCACTCCTCTCTGGGCATTTTCAAACTTACTCCACAGTATCTTTTGGTCAGTTCTTAAAAAACCTTCAAGAAATACTGTATTGATTTTGATTCAAAAATCATTAGAATAAGGGGACCAAAAGCCTGGTTTTTTCTATCTGTAACAAGCTTTTTTGTACAATCTTAATTAATTTTGAAGAAATAACAGCTATACAAATGGTTGTATTATAAGAAGCAGAATAGCCACTGAATAATAGGCTGAGAGTTTTATGGTTTATTAAGACAGCATTTGAAACAGCTCTCATTTACATGAAGGTCTTCTTACCCTTCCTGTATGTGACTGAGAATTAGGTTTGGTACAGTTTCTGTCCTGCCATACGATGCTGAAATCATCACACACTCACTGCCACTGTCTCTTAATGACAAAGAACAGTTGCAGTATGTCACAATAAGCATGTAAAAATTGAGGTGGCTGCCCAAAATATTTAATTTCTTTAATGTTCCAACTGGCCAAAAAATTTTGACAAAATGGGTTTTCTCCTAAAGCTTCTTACATTTCTTAACTAAGCCTAACTGGAAAGTGATGTGAAGTCCTCATTGTGTTATTATGTACATATCCACTTCTTTATATAAAGGAATTCTGAGATGCTTAAATAAAAATAAATACAGAGTAGAGTAATCATATGTTGGAGGGGTAAAGATGGAAAAGTAGTGATGCTTTATCCTCAAGAAATTTCTCAGCATGACAGAAATAAGCATTTACCATTTTGATGAAATATTAAGGACATTATTAGGAAAGCCTATTATTCACCTGTTAAAAAAGTGACACTCTAAATTAATGACACAGAACATAAACAAACAAAAAGGCCACCTGAGGTTTTCTGTATCATACCTTATCCGTGAGTTGTCAGGTTTAGGATTTTTTAATTTTTTTTTAATTTTTTTAAATTTTGTAATGAAGCAGATGAGGCTTGGCCCTCAATACTTCCATTACTGCATTCACACGTAGATAGACCACACTTGTATAAAAATATATTTTATATATAGGCCACCTGCACATTTCTCTTCCTCCCAAGACTAATAGGTGAACAGCAGGGACTGTGTTTCTCCAAGCAAGCGTAGGGGGAGGTAGGGCTGTTCGTTGAAGTTTAAATCTCTACACGCATTCCCAGACTGCTACATCTCCAGCATTTGGGGATTTTTCAGCTTTACTAGCAGTAATTTGTAGCAGCTCAGTGTATAAACTCTTTCTTTCCTCAATCCTTTTTAAAGTGTCCTTTTGCTTCTTTTCCTCTATTCTTCTTGCCCATGGTAGCATGAAAGTATTTGAAGATGATGAAGTGAAATGTTTGATCTTTTTTGCAGTGTTTCTGCCTGGACCCAGTGCATTATCTTGTGTGTCACTAGATAATACCTGAGGGGAAAAAAGGCCCTGAAAATATAAAAATAATCATATATGAAAAAGATTTCATTTTGCCCCATTGCTTCTGAGCAAATTTAAACAGCTGCTGACAGCTCAAGAAAACTTTGAAAAATGTTCTTTTTAGAAACTATAGTAATATATCACATTTTCTGTATATTTCACTTCTCTTATTCTCTCTTTCTCAAGACATTTGCATGAGAATGAGATCCTTCTTTCCAGTATTTTGCTGACTCTGGCTGTCATTGTATAGATTTGGTTCAGGTGGCCTGGACAAGACTTGTGGCACTGCTCCTGTCTTTTCAACAGTAACAAAACTTCTGGATAGTCAAAGAGGTCAGGGAGGAGGAAGTTTATGTTTTGTTCTTGCAGTCAGTGAAGTGCAGAGCCCACTGCAGTTCCCAGAAGTAGAATAACACTTATGAACTAGACCTGGCTATCTGGACTCCTCACAGTTTGATGGAGGCAAGCTCCTCCCAAGTCCTTGTGGAGCTCACTTCTGTAAAGCACCCTAAGCCCCCAGGCTAATGCAGCATAGCACTTGCTCTCCTAGTTAATTCCTAGTATGCTGATTAGCTCTTGTAGATCTGGGCCAAGCACACTCTGTCTCATGCAAGACTGAGCACTGCCTCTAAATAAAATAAAACAAAGTGAATTTCCCGCTGTCAAGCATTGAATATCTGATATGCATGGAAAGTTCTACCTTAACTTCATTTGTTTGTGCCTCTCTATACTTACTGGTTGATAACCAAAAGGCCTAAGAAACCTTAAGAAAGGCTGCTCCCTTGTGGTTTTTCTAGCTAGGCAAGAAACTTCTCATAAAATCTGATAGTATGCAAGTTCTTTGTTGAAGTTGTTTATCCCAGAAAAAGCATTGATGATAAATGCATTAGGGAAGTCAGCAATATTCACATGCTCCCAGGTGTCCAAATATTTTAGCAGTTCTTCAAGGATTAAAACCCTGAACAAATGGTTAAGTCAGTTATCTAAACTGCACAGCGTCTCCTCAAGCAAAATGGAGCCTCTGAACCTGCTCACATTTTCCATATCCAGAGACAAACTTCCCTGTGATTCAGGGGAAGATTCCTAGAAAGCAGCTGCTGGGCCCTGGGCCCACAGTCCAGGTCACAGGAAGGGTATATTCACACAGCTTCCATATTGTTGGCAGAGCCTTCTCTCCAGGCATACCAGGGCTCTCAGGAACAAGCTGGAGCCTCAAGCTTTATGTGGGTGGGCAGAGAGTCAGGCTGGACAGCACAGCAAAAATTAGGGCAAAAGCATCCATGTAAGGATAGAGGTTTTGGCACAGAGTGACCTGATCAAGTTCAACAAAGGGAAGTTTCAGGGTCCTGGAGAGAAATAATAAACACACCAGTACAGGTTAGGGGCTGATCTGCTGGAAAGCGGCTCTGCAGAGAAGGACCTGGGGGTCCTGGTGGACAACAAGCTGTCCATGAGCCAGCAGTGGCCCTTGTGGCCAAGAAGGCCAGTGGTATCCTGGGCTACATCACAGAAGGTGATCTGGCCCCTTCACTCAGCCCTGGTGAAGCCAAATCTGGAGTGCTGCCTCCAGTTCTGGGCTGCTCAGTACAATAAAGACATGTAGCAAGTCCAGTGGAGGGCTACAAAGATGGTCAGGGGGCTGGGTCAGCTCTCTTATGAAGAGAGACTGAGGGAGCTGGGTTGTTTAGCCTGAAGAGATGGCTTATCAATGCATAAGGAGGATATTATCAATGCATACAAACCTCTTAAGAGTGGGTGTCAAGAGGATGAGGATGGGCTTTTTTCAGTTCAGACCAGCATCAGGACAAAGGGCAGTGGGCACAAACTGAATCACATGAAGGGTGAGCACTTCGAGGATGACACAGGATGGGAACAGGCAGCCCTGAGGTCGTGGAGTCTCCTCCTCTGGACATATTCATAACCCACCTAGATGTGAACCTGTGCAACCTGCTCCAGGAGAACCTGCTTTAGAAAGGGGGTGGACTAGAGGTCCCTTCCAATCCCAAGCATTCTGTGATTCTGTGCAACACTTCCAGAGGTGGAGAATTGAAGCCCCCACTCCGAAAATAAGGAACAACCAAACAAGGAAAGAAATTGAATGCTCTGAAATTACTACCATTTTTGATTAATGTCCTAAGCCCACACAAATTAATTTAGCAAAATATGCTTTCCACATGCATTAGCAAGTCAATGGTGTTTATCCATGCAGATCTACAAACTAAGTTCTGTAGACTGTGTGAATGTGTTAAAACTAATAAGCATACCTGAATTAAATAAACAGTTGGAAACTGCAGGCTTGGGGACTTTGTAATACCATATGGAGTCTTTCAGATGTAAATTACCAGCTGAAATTCAGCCTGGGTCAGTAAAAATCCAAATTGTTGCATTCTAATAATTGTTCAGTGGTCTATATGAAATTAGTTGATTGACACATCTACAAATTACAAACACAATCGCTGCTAATAGACCCTCTCAGAGAGACTGGAAATTTCATGGCTGTGGAGAATGAACTGGCAATTCATCCTCAAGGTGAACTCTTCAAGTCAGGAAGAGGCACCTGGGGGAGCTGTGTTAGTGCTACTTTTCATGCTCAGACTGTTCTGATTAATTATTATCATTTATTATTTGTACAGTCTTCTATTGCAGTATCACCTTTAAGCTGAAATCTTAGATCTTACCAGGAATGACAAACACACAGTTCCAGCATCAAATCATTTGCACTTAGAAGTCCATCTATAAACCACTCTGAAAATGTGGCCAGATCCCTTAGTACAAAATAAGGTGGGGTGACTAGAAGATACAGGAAATGAGCTTAAGAACTGTCTAAACTTTACAACAAGGTCATATCAAGGAATTCATTTTCTACTGTGGCAGTCTTCCACTTTTCCAGAGCTCTAGTATTCATGTCAGAAAAGTGTAAGATACATTTTATATTACATCTGTGACTTTCAGAAGTTACTTTCTAATATGGCAAAACTATTTTGGGAAAGAAAGTTCAGATTTCTAATCTCAAGTTGGTCCGGTAGGAAGGTATCTAGAGGGTAAGTCCTGTGAGGAACAACTGAGGGATCTGGGGTTGATTAGCCTGGAGAAGAGGAGGCTCAGCAGTGACCTTTTCACTCTCTACAACTACTTGAAACTAGGTTTTAGCAAGGTAGGAGCCTCTCGTCCCAGGTAACAAGTAACAAGACAAAAGGACATGGCCTCAAGCCATGCCAGGAAAGGATCAGGCTGGACATTAGGATAAATTTCTTCATAGAAAGGGCTGTCAAGAAAGCATTGGAAGGGACTGCCCAGGGAGATGGTGGAGTAACCTTCCTGGAGGTGTTTAAGGGAAGAAGGATTGGATATGGCACTTAGTGCTCTGGTCTAGTTGACGTGGTGATTGATCAAAGATTGGATTTGATGATCTTGGAGGACTTTTCCAACTTAATTGATTCTGTGATTCTGAGAAAAACAGGGAAAGAGATTTTCAGTGTATATGATCACAAATGTACATGTTTCGAAACCTTTTGGATATCAATACACTGAAAAACTTATGCTTAGATTGGATTGCATCAAAAATTTCATTGACATAGTAGATGTGATGGGTTTTAATAGAGATTAAAATATTGCATCAATTATTTCTCTTTTTTTTCTCAGTTCTGTTTTTCTTCATGTTTAGAACAAGATTCCAACGCTGCTAAGAAATTGTTTTTTTCAATATCTCTGTTTTACATATTCTTGTGGGGACCAAAAAAAAAAAAAAAGCATCCTGTATTGGCTTCATGTTTATATTGTCATGTCCGTTATAAATCTGATAAAATTTTCACAAAGATAACTTCATCCAGTGGGTGATGCAGGGCCAGGATCAGCTGTCATGGGACAGATGTTACCTCCCTCACTGCACAACAGTGTGTTTATTGCTTCATCCCACAGCTCTAGCTCCCTTGGCTCTTTTGTCAGATTCACCCCAGGGACCACAGCCATTACTGGTACAAAACAAAGCAAGGAAAAGAAGAGGCTGGTATACAGCTTTTCCTTAGAACTATCACCTCAGTGATATGCTGTTAAAATACAAATTAACTTCAGTCCTGACAGAGCACTGGGCATTTCGGCAACATTAGATCTACCAGCATCTTAAGAATACCTTACACATCTGACAGAGATGAAAACACTTAGGTGAGTGGAAGATGAATGCCCACAATGGGGCTGGCAGCATATGACAGCCTCTCTCCCCAAGAACTGATGGCATTAACTAGAAGGGAGTCAGGACTCAAGCTTTGCCTCTCAGTGGAAAGACATTGCTTAAGCAACGGTGAAATATTGCTGGTCAAAGGAAGCGTGATGCCTGCCAAAGCACTCATGTCATATTCTGCTTCACACCAAAGCATAAAGGCCAACCCATTTCCTCTCTGTCTATACCAGGCAGGGTTATTAAATCACTTAAAAGCTTAAAACTCCTTCAAATGCATGTGGCTTCTTTATTGAACACTACCTTATTTAATAACATTGTGATTCGCACCAAATATTGCTTATTATTTTGCTCATGTGTGTTTCTGACCAGTCAGCTTTCAATCTTTCATATAGCTTGGAAAAGAGATACTCTGTGCCATGGCTTTAGCAGGTTAATTTAAAGTCTTCATTTCTGCTGTCCTGTTTTTTTTTTTTTCCTTTTCTGGCATTTTAACTAACTTTCTATGTAGAATTATATTAATTGGAATTTACCAATATATTATATTTACCTGGAATTTAATCTCAGTTTAGCTTAAAAAAATTTTAAAACCACCCCATATAGTATCATAAAACAATCCTATCATTTATGTTTCTGTAACAGAATTGTTAGGAAAAAAATTCTAATTGGTGACAAAAAATGTGTTACTCTGGAGGTATGCTCATCATCCTTAATTTCTGCTTAAAGTAGCACAAACCAAAATGTAAATGCTGGCTTTAAGACCAAAAAATCACATCTTACATATATTAAAAACAAAACCAGAAAATATTCAATACCTTGACTAGTATATGGTGGACTGGTGAGAGACACTAAGGCCAAGAGCATCAATAAAAGTTGAAAGGGTTTTATTCTTACCATTTCCATAAAACAGTATTTAGAGGAAGCAGAAATATTTTTCTCCTTTTAAAAATGGTCACAGACATTTTACATTTTTAATAAGTAAAATCTGTCTTATGGCATATGAATATTTTTTATCACATTATTCCAAATGCATATTGCACATCTTGCAATAGAAAACTTATCATGAGAAGTATCCATCTAAAAGTACAAATTTGACTGGGATATGTATCTCCCCATACAGAAAGGTGCATCAGCATACATTGTCAAGGATCCCTTTACCTTGCAAAAAGTTAAACATAAAGCTATGATGGTCAACGAAGTCTTGACTTTAGCCCAAGTCTTGATTTTCTGGGCAGTAATTTTAGAAGGTTTTCACTCTATATCAGAGATTTCCCCAAGAAGTTATGTTTTTGGGAAAAATAGACAGCAAACAAATACTGAGATCTAACTTGCTACATCCACTCCATGTTTACCCTAACATGTTAAAAAATACTTCCACAAGTTTTGTGGAAGAAGGTCTGTTATATTCTGTATGGCTTCCTAAGCCCCAGCTTTGAATGCACTGAACTGAACTTAAAGAGCAGGTATGAAAGGCATTTTTCCCTAGCTGTACTGAAAAGCATTTTTGCCCTCAATAAAATAATGTAAATAACGAAAGTCTCCACAACTACACTAAATAAATAAATAAATAAAGCCCCTCACTTATTTTACCCTTTCATTTGCTTTTCTTTTAGATGCCTTCTACTAAAGGCAGTTCTTATTAGGTTTCCCTCTGACAAGACAAAAATATAACATAAAACTGGAAATTTCAGGTTTGATTTTATTATAGTCTTATAACTTAGGGCTTCTGCCATATAAGAAGCTGCAATTTTCTATTTATTCCCTAAAAGAAATGCATTTGCTTTAAGATGTGTTCTTGCATTTTACATTTCCTGGCTCATAACCCACCTCAAATTCTTGAAGATGAAAACATAAACTGAAGTACTGAAAAAGGTCATTCCTCTGGCAGTCTTACCAAATCCAGATCATGTGGAGAAATTATTACATCAAGAGGTAGAAAACAATTTTTAAAGGAAAAGTTTTACAATTCTTTTTTTAGTAATCTTTCATTTGTTTTGTTTCACTGCAGTAAGGGCAATGTTGTTTTGTATTGCTTTGGAGAAGGAAAAGGACTTCAGAAAAGATGGGTCTGAATTTAACAAAAAAATCAAAGCTAATATGCTTTGGGGTTTGGGGGGCAGGGGGATGTATTGTTATTTTAGGCTCTATTCTTTGCTCTGCTGCTATTCCATAAAAGTACATTTTGAGGATGGACATAGCAAAACTGTGTGTTCAGGCTTTTTTATGGTTCCAGCTGGCTGGTATGTACCTATTTGCAGAAATGTTCAGATCAAACACTCTCCTCCATGCAGTGCTACCAAACCAGCCCATGTCTGATGTCAGGAAAGATGTGCAAGCTTTCTTCAACCAGTGGCCGTGGTATGAGACATTCCTAGGGATGCCTTCAGCTGCAGCAGGAAGAGTCAAAGCAGAGAGTTTCAAAAGCATGTAAGTTCTTTCATTGACAGATCCCTCTGCCAAAACAGCTTGGAAGGAAAACCTCATCTGGATGCTCTGGTGACAACAACAATAGCTTCAGGAATCAGTGGTGAAAAGCAGTTCCCTGCTTGGCCTTTAGGACCATGAGTAGATTAGAAAGACCCTGATCCTCACAGGGTTGTGAGTTGACGAGGTCCGCGCAGCAATGCAGACTCTTTGACTCCATATCAGAAGGCTTAAATATGATTTATTAAAATGACTCCATTGTTCAGAAGGCTCGGGCTATTATGTGCCCAGTACAGAGCTTAGATGCTTGCCTCTTGCTGCCCTGTACAGGAATAATGCTGTGATACTAAAAGTGAGAACACTGATAACTAGGACCAGCCTCTCTCCCATATCAAGGGAACGGAATAGAAAACACAAGTTATGTCCTTGAGCAGAACAGAGCCCAGAGATTGTTTACAGAATCTCTCATGGGAAAACAAGAGCTTTCCCTTATGAAAAAGACTTAACAAAGCATGCTGCTAGAAAATTTATAAAACCCAAAATCATGGTTTCCACAGTGAGTGCCTAACTTCTGCTTAAATAGTCGTATGTCTTATACTCCTTTGTGGAGCTAAGTCTTTCTTTTTCACAACTGAAGGTGTGTCTACATCACAGGTTAGAATTAAGAACACTCCAATTAAGTTTAGGAGCTAAAGCACCTAAACCTAGACCCTTTGTACCAGATAAAAATATGATGGGTAACAATAACTTTCTGGTCCTGCAACTCAAAGTACCTGCACTGGAACCAGCCAACTAGCTCTACATGGTATTTCTTGTTAGGGTACAATTAAATTAGTGCTAACTTAGGAGTCTTGGAACATGGTCCATATGTATTGTGTGTGTGCCCTTTCCCATCCTTAATATAGATCCAGATTATTTATCTGTTTCACAAGGCCATCATGAGGATGACGTATACTGATAATAGTGAAGCACTGGATGGCTACAATTTTAAGACTGAATTAATAATTTTCACCAATTTAAAAATTATTATAAAGTGAAAGTACTGGACAAGCCCTACAAAATGAGGTTGTGAAGCTGAACAGTGACTGGTTGACAAAAGAGCTCCAGGATAAGCCTGCCAAAAGGAAAAAAATACATCTTTAGAAAAAATGCTGGTAACACATTATAATTTTGTTAGATTTATTCCCTTTGCAGACTGTTTCTATTTTGCAGGTTCAACAAGGAGCATACAAAAAATGAAGCTTTCCTTAAACTCACATGGCAGGATGAAAAACCCAGTGCAATAGTCACCCACATGTCTCCTCAGGGTTTCTTTCTTAGATTAAGTTCTTCTGTCATAAAATCCAAAAGGTAAAATTTGATTACCACTACTTCCAAATGTATTTGTCATTTTTGGTACTAAGGCTTTTGCCTGCCTGGTGAGGCGTTTTTGTTTGTTTTGTTTTTTGGATTTTTTTTTAATGAATGTGGAGAAGAATTGGTTTTAAAAACAGAAATTCTGAATTAATTCAGGAGTGCCAGACACTGTGCAATTTGCAGTAAGGAAGCATGCTGCTGTGCTGAATTCAGGCCTTGACATAGTGCATGGAACAAAGATAATGTAATAATATGCAGAGATTTCCATCCAAGGGCCACAGAGCTTTAATAGAAGTGTGTAAGTTGATAATAAGATTTCTGATTTACAGCAAAGGAAATTGGGCCTAGATATTTGACCTTTTTTTATTCACACAGAGCATAAATTTCCTGCAGCTGTTGCCAGAGTCACCTACCTACTGCTCTGAAGTAGACCAGAGCATTGCCTGGAGGTAGAAAATCCATCCTAATGAGAAATAACATGTTTCTGACTTTGTTTGAGAAAGGAGTCTGAAAGTCTTTAGCCTCTGAGACAGAGCCTATACAAGGATACCCCAGGTTTAAGTTGGGTTTTATGTCAGCTGTATGGCAAGTGGTTTGGGAGCTAATGATTGGCAAAACTGTCACAAATCATGGAAAATCCCTGGCAACCAGACCAGACCCCACTGTCAGTGTGGTGAGTCTCTGGGTGCCAGCTAACTCCCACCCCACAGCTGTAGGTCTGTAGTTTTGTGCCTCCACCGTAGAACATAGGACTCCCTGGGAATCCTGCCTCTAACACCTTGAAAGAGCACTGAATCTAAATGTCAAGGACATCTTGAGCTCAAGTAACAGTAATTCTACAACATAACCTTTTTGTAAATTTTCGTGTGGCTTTATACCTTTGTTCTCACCCTGACAAATGTTGATCAAAATAACTTAGCACACACATAATGCTCATAAAATCAATGTGCAGGAAGGATAAGTCTCACGAGAAACCTGAAAGATAGGCATACTGGTTATACCTGCTGACTTCTCCCAAAGATCTGCTGATTCTTTCAGTCTTTATCAAAGAATCAGCCAAGTGTTTTTAAAATGTTTGATTAGCAAGGGTTCTTAGTGTGGAGACAATTAGATACTGCTCTATCTGTTAAAATAATGAGATTTGATGAGAAAAGTTAGATAATTCTACCCCAGCAGAGGGCTATAACAATTACTTGTTGAAGATATAAGATTAGTTCAGGAGAGGGTTGTCTGAAGTTTATGGAAGACACACGAAAGGGAGACTTATGCAGTAAGTTTCACTCCACACTAAAGATATTTTGCAAGAAGGAAAATTATTGTGGAAAAAAATACCTTTACTTTCTGAGTGCAATTTATGCCTTGTAAAGTCTGTGAACCACTTAAACCAATTCCTGGGATTAAGCAAAATGCTTTATAAAGCCTGTATATAATTATGAGAAGCTCCTGACATATCTGTATTCTTAATATATTCTGTATGCTCCTAAGATCCCAGGCTGGGATTTTCTAGGCAGTCTAAATGAATTATGCTCCACACTGTTTTGAAAATCCTAGCATCAGATGACTGTACTAAAATTGCCCATTCATATTACTGGTAAATATGCAATATTTTTAAATAGCTTAGTTCTGTTGGAATATGAATTATTTTTACAGTCTTTTGGCAAACTAAAGAAAATTACAAAGAAACCAAGCAAAAGTGTTTGTGAGCAGTGTGCAACTATAATGAAAGGAACAGTGCCCAGCAACTTTGAAAGATGAAACAGGTTTAAGTGACTTGTATTTACACCTCTGCCATCCAGAATGCAAAGGGCCATCAAGTCCCTTTAGAACTGGACAAGAAAGAAAAATAGAGTGCCTCTGCAACCCCTGTGATAAGAGGGAGAAAGAAAGATTGGCTTTTAAATCCTCTTTCATGGTTCCCTTATAATATAGGAAATCCTTGCTGATACACAGAGTCAACTTTGTTTTCTGGTTTCATTGAATTATATGTCCAGACAAAGAAATAGCAATAATATTTCTACCCTGAAAAGTCCTTGCTTTAGACTTGCTCCTGTCTATCAGAACCTTGTCTCTACTTGATTAAACAGAATCAGGACTAGCAGTTCACATCTGCTCCTTTTTACACAGAGCTGTCCTGTCTGTTTTACTTTCCTCATTCTTCTGAAAAAGCAGCATTATGATTATCTACTTAACAAAGATTATTTCTTGTGTAAAAAGAAGGTAATATGTTGCCTTGTCTACCTATTTGCAGCTTGTGATAATTCAGGGAGACGATCTCAGGTTTAGTGTATATCACACCATAGACTGAAAATTTTTTATTGTATGGGGAAAAAACTCCTCAATAATTTGTTTAATGTTTGAGGTGTGTGCTCTGGCACAGCAATGCTGTCACAGAATTGATCTCTAAAGCACAGACACAAAAATCGCTATTGTGGACTTCACCTCAGTAACCTACATTCCTTTATTTAACCAGCCTGCAGTGACATGTTCACTCAGACAACATCAATTCCTAATTTATCACAGATTTTGGGACTAGAGATCACCTTTCAGTCTGCAAAACTCCCACTGCAAGCAGCTGTTTCCTCTGCACAGAGTTTCAAAGCAAAGGCAGAACATCAACAGCTGGCAGCAGTTTCCTGCCTCATCCTGCTGGAAGTGATGAACAAACAATTAGATTGTCCAGCTCATAAATGATGTACAGCACTAAGTGATACATGAAATGGTACACTGAATCCCCTTCCTGTAACCTGCATGTCACAAAATGTATCAGTCTCTAAACTATATTGCCCACACATATACACACTTGAGAACACAAATTCATTTCAAATATAGAAATCCCTCTAAAGTACACCGTGAGTCCTTTTAAATGTGCTTGTTTAGCAAAACAAAGCCTATGGTAAGTTATAGTGTCTACATTTCTGATTTTTTTTTAGTATGACATAGCCTCATAGCTTAAAATATAAATACCCTACACATGCTGGATGCTGGTAGCAATCAGATTTCTGTCGCACACATGGTCACCCACACAGCTCCTTTCCTACTCATATGTATAACTATTTGTATAGTCACAATATTTTAAAGGCAAGTTTTGATTAGAAATAAGGAATACCTTGCTAACAGTCAGCTTTCCTTACAGGAAGTAGGGTTTGGCAAGAAAAACGTTGGCTCTGTGCAAAAATTCCCAATGACATTTCTCAAAAGCTGAAGTGCAATTTAGAGCATTGCACTTTGCAGGGCATGGCAGAAGGATCAAACACTCACACATCGGCTGCATGACCAATTTACCACATTTTAATATTTGTAAAAGATATCACCTACTCAAATATTTTGTACCTTTAGGAATGCTACAATTCCTTTTTTATTTGCATAAAAAGTGGTCAGTTTGGATATAATGGGATTGATTTAAGAAGAAAGAAACAGTTGGCTTTTCTTGTGCATAGTACGTACAAAGTGGCTGATGGAGGGTTGTATGAAGATGCTCCACCATGCTCATGACCCAAATTAGTAATGAAGGATTCTTGTATGAGACAGTATAGCCTAGCACATGTGCTGAAATAGCTACAGCTTGGTTGTCCAAATAATATAACCTTCCTTTTAGAATTTTGTGAGTCAGAGCAAGCAAAAAACCTTCAGCTGGAGTCAAAGATATGTCAAAATTATGGCCCTGATACTCTGGCCTCAACAGAGACGTGTAATCAACAGCAACAGAGTAAATGTCACAAAAACACAGCAACCTTGTTGCAACAGCAACACAGTATATGTCACAAAAGCACTTGCAGTGGCACAGATACAGATCAGCAATGCTCACATGACAAATTAATCATGATCATCAGACAAACAACTTGATTCAAATGCTTTGTATGATTGACACATCATACAAAGTGTGCATTGTGTAACCTACCTGTCTGGACAGGGGCAAAAATAAGGTTCTTAACAGGTGAACTTAAAATAGATGCACAAGATGAACTTTCCAAACTCTTTTGATGAAGAAAGCTAACTATAAATAGTACTCAAATCTGAAATAAACAAAGAAGTCATATTTTCCTCCATTTTCACAAGCTTTTGCTTCCCTCAACTGTGTTTCCATAGATGGGCATTATAGTGTGTCATGGTTAAGGAATGGAGTTCCCCAATTTACTGTTCCCACTGGAACACACCAGGCTGTGTGCTGCTCTCTCATTTCCTCCCCACATCCCTTCCCCTGCAGCAAGATGGAGAGGAGAACTGGAGGCACAAAATAGATCATGGGTTGCAACAAGAACAATTTACTAAAAACGGGAATGAAATAAGAAAATGAACAGTAAAACCAATGTTAATATCAGAGTGTAGAAGGCAGGCAAACTATTCAAGCACAATGCTCCCTATGTGGAACCTGTCACCACACAACCACACACTCTGCCACCAGCCCACACTGGAAGGGACACACCCTCTCTCTGTCCATTCTGCATCCCATGAGGTAGTATAGAATAACCACAGGGTCCTGGCCATGCCCCTCCTGGCTGCTGCAAAAATCAACCCTGTCCTGGTCAGAACGAGGATGTAGTGCCTGCTGATGATCTAACACCATTCAAATATGCTTCATTTAGTGCAATTGATGCTCTAAGAATATCAAGGTAGGGGAAATATTTAGAAGTTGCATTACCTTTCCTTAAAAAAAGAGGATAAGCAAATACAAACTATGCAGAGTTCAAACTGTATTTTATCTAGTTTTGCAGCACCTTTCAGATGTACTCCTCTGCACTTGTGCTAAACTTCTTCTCTAATTTGTTTTCTGCTTTTTTCCTCTTCATTCAGTTCCTATTGTTCAACCTTGTCTGCTATCTACTGATAGATACTAGACATTCAGCTTTTGATAGTCGAGTTGCTAGATGTTCAACTTTTGCTTATCTCTTGTCAGCTGCTCAGCTGGACAGCACTCTTCAGCTTTGTTTCTCCGAAGGATGATTTTAGGCCATCAATTAAACCCTTTCTTGTCTTTAAAATAATTTCTGCCACCTAAAGAAGGGAAATTTCATTCCCACTGTAATGCAGCATTGCAATAAAAGTGTATGAATAACATTTATCTTTGGAGAGTCTGAAAATGAAGTGATGTAATATGGAATTAAACTCTGATGAGAACAATGCTGCTTCCCGTTTCTACTTGATGGAAGGTGCTCCTGAATTAAGTATGACTATAACCATGGAAAAATACTGAACTCTATCAGACAGATGCTGAACACAGAAGATTGCTTGCATGTGCTCTACAGAGCATCCTAGAACAAAAACTTATGGGCCCAGTTTTATCAGTTACTCTTAACTGCCCTTTTGGAAAGGGAAGCAAAAAGTCTGCACCAAACAAGGCAAATAGAACATAAATAAACCCTGGCTTATGGTTGCTGCTTGCTTACCAACCTCATGCAAGTATCAAAAGGGCTCGTGAAACTTGATTTCTTATAACCATTTTTTACCATGAGAGTCTGTCAGGACATCTGTTTGGAAACTGCAAAGAGAAACCTAAATATTTTTTCTTTTATTTTGTGGAGCTTCAGTAATCACTCAGAACAGAATTTTGGTAAAAGACAGACTACTGGGACAAATTCTTTTCTAACTTTGGAGGAGATGGGAGTATTTTATCACTTTACTTTCACTGTTATTTTCCTGCAGAGTGAGATTCCTGAGAAACAACTAAACATGTAAAATTATCAATCATAACAAGTATGAGATTGAACAAAACAGCAGCTGGGATAGCCAGTGGATGATATTTAATGTCAAAGGCATGATAAATACATAGCCATATGTTCTTACCAGTTTTCAAATACAGTCTTTATTTTCCTTTTTCCACAGACCCATGTACTTCTTCAGAGAAACCAAGGTGCATATATGTGGTATTCACTCATACTTTCAAAATGTTGTTCTGGGCAAAAAAAGGAGACATAACTTATATACAGAGTCAAAATGTATTCTTAGTTTAACTGAAGTCTTAACAGCCTAATCAAACACTATAAACAGTTATTGTTGCAGTTGTAATTAAACTAAAATTCATAGTCTGAGTTACCTAATTATTACTGGAAAAAATCCTTTCTCATACTGCTACACATTTTGAACATATAAGTACCTTTCCTCTGTGTTCGCTTTCCAGTGCCGCACTGGCTTTCTTAAAAAGAATCAGGGAGAGAGGTGCAATGATTCTTCACCATGCCAACCTCTGATAGGATGACTGTGGAAACAATCCACAATTATGGATACCTCTGTTCTCAATTTCCTGTCCACTTGTCACGAAGTTCTGTTTCATCTGTCCGCTGAGGTGGAGAACTCTATGATATGTCTTTCCAAGGTAATGCCCTGGGGAATTCACTGGGGGGGAATGGATTCATGGGATTCCACAAAGTTCTTTACATTATCTACTAGAATGCGCTCTCTCTCACTTTCTTCCTTGGTTCTGAATTCCCCATTATACTTGTTCTCCTGTCCTTTTTGCTAACTCTAGGACTGATTTACCTGTCTCTCAGGGTTACATCCCTTTAATAAGCAGTGACTGACCATGAAGATTTATGGGTTTTCACAGTCTAAAGCCTCTGTATCTTCCTATGCCTATGCTGTCTCACAGCCCATTTTTATTCCAGGGTCATAAAGAATTCAGTCTGCATAGAATTTCTAGTTATTACTACTCTCTATTAATTAGCATTATGCACTGTGCTGTGCAAAAGTGAAAAACTAAGCTAAGGCAAATTTAGGCAGTAGGCACCTGACTAGTAGGCAATTGCTATGATACCTAAAGCAAGCTGAAAATAGCTCAGGTCAAAGGAAGCCCCCACAAGTCCTGAAGTACTGCAATATTAGGTCAGTACGAAATTTGTGTCCTGTTACAGGTAACACCACAAGTGTATTTGCCGGACTGCAGCACCAAGCTAGTGACAAATTGTCAAATCATCTGCCTTTCCCTTAAACCCCCAGGCCAAAGAATTCAAAAAGCCTTTATGTGTCTGAGATTACAGATCCTTGCAAAACCTGAACCTGTGGCTGGGAGCAAGTTTATAAAACTTCTGTTGGCCTGGAAAAATTATTTCTATCTCACGTAGTACCTTTGTGCTACTCAGCCATGCTATTTCAAAGTAATTGCAAATAGCAAACAAAGATGGCTTTTGCTGTTTCTTATTCTTGCTTTCACTTTATGTATTTAAACATTGAAGCTGATCAGGAACTGCATTGAATGTAGCAGTAACATTTGTAGTGAGGTTTGGTAGTGACACTATAAATAACCTACAAAAAATGGCTTCATGGGATGGGGATGGACAGGGCGGGTGGTATTTTCTGTGAACTAGAAGTTTCCCAAGGTGAAGAATTTCTATTAAAACTCTGAAAGCTATGTTTCCCAGACATGACTTTCTTGACTACTTTTGGCCTCTTGACAATGTAAAGTTATCCTGGGATTCATTCCTTTCTTAACAACCTTGGTGAAAGTCATTTATCTATATTTGTTACATATCTCTATGACCTAGATTTATCAAGCATAGAATTCCAAGAGATCAAGCAGACAATCTGGAGGGAGAAAGATTTTTTAATCTATTAATTTGTAGCTATAGATAATGAATGAATAATCTTTTTTTAATAGTCCTGAATCAAAGATTTTAATCCATTTCAAAGGCTCAAACAGTGCAGTTGTTTCCTGGGACAAATTTTTTTCTTTCAGGTTCTTCCATATGGACAAGCCTGCAGGGCTGGCTCCACAAAACAATAATCCCTTCCTTCTGTATGGCAAGATGCCCTGGTCTGCAGCCCTCTAATTTATTGTTAGATGAAGAGTGTAATCAGACTGCTCCTCTGATGTCTCTTTGGTGATGCCCTCTGATCCCATTCCCTAGTCATACTGCTAACACCTCTGGTGTTATTGTGGCCATCTGACACACCAGCCTAATCAATAACCAAGATACACAAAAAAGGAGAGCTCTATGGTGAGTTCCTGCAGCCTCCTTTGTGAGGAAACATCTAATTATAACCGACACTACTCACACTGCCCTCTTAAAACACTGGCCCGAGGCATGTGAGAAAAAAATTATTCTATTTTCTAGCACAGCTATGTCTCACCCTTTATGGGCGTACACCAAAGAGGAAGAGAAAATACATAGCACATAATTTTGCATTTTTATTTTAAGGTTGAAACTAAACACTAGGAAACCTTGTCAGTGCCTGCTAAGCTGATTCCAATTAAAGCTTCTGGCAGAGTTCCAGCTGTTTTACTACCTCAAATAGCACTGAACATAACAAGGTTTATGAAGCATTCAAAAGTCAAATACCCTATTAACATAAACATGTAGTGAAATCAACTCTTCTACAATTTTCAGCTTGCTTTCTTTCTTTCATTTACGTTGGACTAATCTAAGATGATGTCTGTTTTCTTTGTTGCATCTCTCTTTTTTTCTGCTTGCTGGAATGCAAAACAAGATTTAGTGTTTGAACGGTGCCTGATTTGCCTTGAGAACTTACTCCCTTTAGCAATTTTATTACAACACTTTCAGTCCCACTCTGTTTTGTTAGCAGTATGCTGAAGGTTTGTTTCCTACTCTGCTTTTAACTCCAAAATAGCAAGTGGTATATTCTGTTCTGGACTGTTTGGGAAGATTTCTGAAAACCTGGATGCTAAGACCAACACTTAAATGATAATTGCTTGATTCAATTAATTTACAATTAATAAGCATGAATAAAAAGAAAGAGTAGTGTACTACTTAAAACTATTTCCTAATACAGTTTTTTCATTGTTAAATAGTAAGCCATTCCTGTTTAAACTGAATGAAAATTAGGTGTATCCTTCCCTGCATCTTCAGCAGGGTGAATGTCTGCTGTGTTCAAAAACATTTAGTGCCTTTTTCCAGGATACTGATTAAAGCAGTGGACAGAGAATAATGAAGAGTGCAATTGAATAATGCTGAATTCCTTATAAATAGATATAAATTTAAAACTATTATAGGCATCTGAAAGTAGAATGCACTCCATTGTATACAACCCACCAAGCAAACTCATTTATAATCGTATTACCATCAAAGAACTTTTGAATAAGAAGAAATAGAAATATGCAATCATCATAAATCTGGTATTGGCCACTATCTTACACTTCATGAATATGGTGACTTAAGAAAAAGCTTTATGATGTTATTTGTTAAGTCTCACCTTTTTATTTATTTTGTGGTTCAGTATCTGATACGTCAGCTTCACATTCTCAATATGTAAATTAAATTCTGTCAGTATATCATATTGCTGCTATTCCAGATCTCTAAGATTTACAGGATGTAAAAGGATGTGAAAAAAGAAAAAAAATTCTTGGAGCCAGAAGCATTTTCTTCCTTCATATGCAGCCTGACCCAAAGACCCTGACTCGGTTTACTAAACAGCTGATTTCCACAAGCTCCTGATCAGATCCATAATGGATTAGATGCAAATTACTTTCTTCTGTTTTAGCTGAAATAAGCATTGTTAAACAAGGATAGTCTCCTAATACATAATAAAAACCACCCTAGAACATGTATTTTAAATGGGAAAATCAATCCACTACTCTGAAGACAGATAAACTGTTTTCTTTTACTTTTCAGTTTTGTATTTTAAGGAAATTTTATTTTAGGAATTTCTGAACTACTTGTCATGTAATCTGTCATCATCAACTCAGTCCTTAACAAGCCGAAATCTAAGTAAGTCCAGAAGAGCTTCAAAATATTTCAAAGTTCTGTTAGTTTGAGAAGGATATTTCTGTAAATTACGTGTTAACCTTAAACTTTCAAAATGCTCTATTCTTCTAGTATTCTTTTTCCATCACAATGTTTTTTTAGGGACAGTCTGGTTGCAAACTAGAAAATAGGATAATATTTAATGGTTATTTTGGCTTTTAAACCAGTTCAAGATTGAGGAAGAAATGTCTTGCAAATACTTGAAATCAAGATCTAATGCTTAGTACCTCTTAACATTCTTTAGTACTCTGACACACAAATCTTAAATTCCTTTGTATTGTATGACCTTTGGAAAAAATAATTTAAATTATAATTTTTTATTAAACAACATAATTCAGTTTTTAGCTTAGTAAGAACTTTCTGAGTCCCACTTGAAATTCATTGTGATCCTCTTTGATACAGACAAGTGGGTTTTAAAATTCCTAATCTTTCAATTTCTGCATTATTTAATCTCTTTTTAAGGTTTAATATTACTCTAAAACATGTTGATATAAAGTGTTGCATATTGTTCTGAGAGAAAAGTTGTAATTCAAAGTAAATATTATAATAGACCGTTTCAAGATTCAGAAAGCACTGAGATCCTGAGTTTTCTTTAACTCTTGGAGTCATTTGTACCAAGATTATCGTTCACTGTGCAAGAGTTTCCCTGCTGCCTTCTCTTTTTTCCTTTTTCCTTTGATGGCAGGCTTCAAGGTGATTTCTTTTTTAAGGTCATATTTAATGCAAGGCAGTCTAGTTTGCATTCAGGATATAAGAAAGAAAAGCTTGTCAAATCCTACTGGGAAGCTCTATAGTACAACAGGTTACTGCAAATCTACCCATTTTTCCTGTTTGAGACTACCCTACAGTGTTTCACACAAAGGGCTTAATCACTAAAACATATTTTGCTATTTAAGAACCTTGACTGTAGAAAGACTGCATCAGTTAGGAGAGGCAATGTTTTAGCTAGAGTTCCAAGTCAAGGCCAAAACAAACACAAATATATTGATGTTTAAAATTTGGATTAAAATATCTTGTCTTTAAAATGTTCCCCAAAAGTCTTTTAAGAATGTATCGTTCTTTTCCAAAAGTGCGAGTTCCTGTTTGATGTGCACCCTCATTTTGGACAGGCTGTAAATTCTTTCTTAATTTGATCTAAATTTGTTGATGTACCATTTTAGATTCATTCCATGCTCCTGAACACTGCATTTATCATTGATTTTTATTCACAGCTGCTTAGCTGTTGAGCCTACTAACCTAATGCTTGCCTCATTTCCAGACACCAGGATGGATATGGAAAAAAACCCCAAGAAAGATTGTCAGAAAAGAGCAGCAGGATGTTTGTTAATTTTGAGTTCTGTGTATGAAGCCCGATTAGGCATGACTAGCTCCAAGTTAAGTGTTGGTTATTTACAGAGGAACACAGGGAGAGCAATATTCTCAACTGTTTTTTTTTCCTTTTTGAATGATAAAGATACATTACTGTTTCTCAAAAGGCTCCTCTCAGGTTTTGTTGGGTATGTTTCTTAGTGAGACTACTGATAAGGCGAGGTGTGTCATTTTCAGATTAATAGACACAGGATGCATGAGATGCAACATTCAGAGCATGAAGAATCATTAACTAGCAACGATGTCTGAGGGAGGTTCCTGCATTTCAAATGCTTCACTGCTTCATTGAGTAGTGAGCACAGCAACTCACTCTGAGGCAGATGTTATGCCCGCACACATTGCAAATGCAAACAATTATCTCCAAAGCGTGCAGAGAAAAATCAGACAAACTGTGTAATATTTTTGAAGGAAGTGGGAAAAAAAATAAAAAACCCAAGAAAAAAAATCCAAAACCAACCCCCCCCCCCAAAAAACCCAACCTATTTAGAATTAGAAATTTTATGAATATTGTAATTTTTACATTGCATACTTATGTGTATGAAAAGCAAGACACTCAAAAAGAGATTCAGTATTTGGCCAGGGAATGATCTTCTGGTTTGAAGGATTTCAGAACAACAGAAATTTTCAGCTGAATCCATAGCTAATTTGTAAATTGCTGATTATGGTAAGAATGTTATATATGTGACTCCATTGCTCTATAATTATCAGTTGGTCACCACTGAAAATGTCCTGAACTACGTGACACAGGTATAGAGGAATGTTGGAATAAATAGACTAGTTATTTCTACTGGCATGGAAGTTCATAAGCTAGAGACATCAAAATGTATCTCGTAAGGCAGAAGTTTTCAAATATTAAATGCAAAAAATTCCCAATGCTAATAAGGAGAATTATGAAACAGAAGGATAATACCAGGATAACTTTCTGTGGAAGCAGGGAAGTCAGACAGGAGTTTAGCTTTCTACTTCCCAAAACCCAACACTATATGGTTCTGTTCTGTTCAGCCAGGGTGCTACGTGCCATAGTACTACAAGCTCTGCAAATATTACTACTATTGACAATAAAACAAAGGTATCAGGAGCTAAGTGCAAGTTAGTGTGTTTGCTGCAGTGCATCTTGCCTGTATAAACATTTTCATCCAGGACAGTATGAATATCTACTTCAAATTTTGCTCCTGTGGTGCTCAAAAACATTGTCTATAGGTTGAACAGGAAAAAAAATTCAAGTGTCAAGCTGTGTAATCAAGATGAGAGACACAGTACAGAAACTAATATAGTTACAAGTGTAAGGGTTTAAATTTCATGCCAATATGACATCTTAGATGTTTGCACCACCTTAAACAATGTGCTGAATCTCAGAGGGAGTACACACGAATCTTTACACCCAAAATGAAATTGCAGTGATTTCAGGGGGTGAGATGGTATCTTTTTATGATGTATACTGAGAATAAATAAAGGAAAGAAATTAAGCAAATGGAAAAGGTAAGGGAATGAAACATTATCTTCTCACCCTATCCAAGAGGAAAAAACATGCTTTGCTTCTGCAGCAGACTGGATCTACACACCAAGAAGATTCCCTGGTCTGCCTCCACAGCCTACCCCTGGAACCCTACAAAGGCCATACACTGCTCTTACTACAGACATGGCAGTTAATTCCCAGAGAAGGAGATGGGAATGGAGGATAAAAGAACAACTCATGAATCAGAAAAGACAGCTCTGAAAGCATTTAGAGAAACAGAAGTTTTGCTCTGTTATTAAGGGAAAACCCAAACCTGAAAATAATATTAAAACAATTGTGAAGGGGAAGATGTTCTGATCTCCGAGGTCACTTTTTCTCTCTAGACATCTGATATGACTCTAATCATTTTTCTAACACTGAATATATGTCAGACATGTTAAAGTAAGGAATTCCACAGGTCTGTAAAATCTTCAGTGCTGTCAACAGGTACCGCTGAGTAGTAGGCTAGAAATTCCTGTTCTCAGTACTTTGAGTCCCACAGAAATACATTCCATTATTTAATGAAAATTCAGACTTTGCATCTTTCCTGGTTCTGATCATCAAAGACATTTCCTGTACGGGTCCAAGCTCTCTGTGAGTCCAGTGATGACACACTGCAAAATGCTGGGATGTATGCAACAACTCAGGTTAAATGAGCCTAGCGTTCATTTTAAACCACATTTTTTTTTCCCTTTGAGAATAGTCAAGACAGACTAAACAGTCCTTGATAGTGTTTCACGATAAAAAGGGCCTTCAGACTTGCAGAAACTCAACTGCTGTGTCAGAGCCTAGATTCACACTACTGTTAAATAGAGTTGGCATTTTAGTTCTAGGTATATGTCCAGTGAAGTCTTTTTTCCCAAGCTTACCAAGTAGGAACAGCCTGTGACTATTTACTCCTGCCCAAACCAGCAGCTAAGTATTCTTACAGGAAAGTCTTCTCACACTGTTTCTTTAATTGCTGCTACACACTCTCAGGACAGAGGCTACACTTAACCTTGAAAATGGTTGTTTACTTTCACAAATTAATTTCAAGCATGGTATCTTAGATCAAGGCTCCCAGAACACTGCAAAGATGTTTCTGAAATACCTGTGCAGATGCAGAGTTATAGTCCCTTTTCCTCTGGAAATCCTGGATCACTGAACTTTAGTATTCAGCTCTGCCTGAAATGTCCAAAGTTCTAATAAAGGTTATCTCCATTTCCCTGAGTCTTATCCTAGTTTTATGATTTTATCATTAAAGATGCCATTGTATTGGATTTGCATTGGTGAGGGGGGGGCTACAGGGGTGATTTCTGTGACAAGCTACCAAAAACTTCCTCCATATCTAGATGAGCCAATGCCAGGCAGCTCCAAGACTGACAGGCTGGCCAAGGCTGGGTCAATTAGAAACGGTGGCTGTAGCATCGTGGCACCATCGAGGCCCTTGGAGCACCTGGCACTCACAAGCCCACAGCTCACTGCTACTTTAGAAAGCCAACAGGGTAGGCAGGACGGGTCTTTGTGTGATCTCCAGCAAACCGAGTTTATTGGTAGACAGGAACAGGATACAGACCTGAAGAGGGTCCAGGGATAAATACAGGTGCAAGCTCAGGGCACATGGTTTTATATGGGATAGTGAGGGCGGAGCTGAGGGTCAGGGTCCAATGGATATGGGGAAAAATGGTGCAAAGGGGGGATTAAGGGTCGGGTCAGCCAACAGGGAAACAGGAACGGAGGAATGAAGTAAACTAGGGCCAATGAGGGAACAGACAAAGGAGAACATTCTAGAGACTAACCAAACATGGGCAGTTGGGGTTGAACTAGGGTAATTAGCCAACGGGCCAATGGGCTAACATGACTTTACATAAATCAGCATGTGCCTGCAAAGATCTATAAGTAGCAAGCTTCTCACCATAACCTTAAAGTCTGTTCTTATTTGGGACCAGTCCTCCACAGGTGGAGGATTGAGAATCTGATGGTAGGCCCTTGGGCTTCTGCAGGTGGTAACACCTCTGTGATAACATATTTAAGAAAAAGTAGTAATTCCACAGATGTAATTGCAGCTAGGGAAGAGCGGAGTGAGAATGCATGGGAGGAACAGCCCTGCAGAAACCAGCGTCAGTGGGGAAGGAGGGGGAGGAGCTGGTCCAGGTGCCAGGGCTGAGATTGCCCTGCAGTCCATGGTGCAGCCCATGGTGAGGCAGCTGTGCCCCTGCAGGACCACCGGGATGCCAAGATCCACCTGCAGCCCGTGGAGCAGACTCACACAGGAGCAGGTGAGAGGAGGCTGTGACCCGTGGAAGGCCTGTGCTGGATCAGTCTCTGGCAGGGACCTGCAGACCCATGGAGAGGAGATCCCATGCTGGAGCAGGTTTCCTGGTAGGACTTGTGACCCTGTGGGGGGATGCATGCTGGAGCAGGCTGTGCCTGAAGAGGTGCACCCCATAGAAGAGTGACTCACGTTGTGAAGAACTGTTGCCGATGGGATGGACTCATGCTGGAGAAGTTCGTGGAGAGCTGTCTCCCATGGGAGAGCAGGGGAACAACTCCTCTCCTTGAGCAGTGACAGGAACAACCTGTGATGAGCCGGCCATAACCCTCATTGCCTGTCTCCCTGCACCGCTGGAGCAGGAGGTAGAGCTGGGAAGGAGGTGGGGGGGAAGTGTTCTTAGATTTAGTTTACTTTCCATCATCCTGCTCTGATTTTGTTAGTAATAAATTCAATTAATATCCATAAGTTGAGTCTGTTTTGCCAGTGGCAATGTTTGATGAGGGATCTCTCCCAGTCCATATCTCAGCCCATGAACTTTTTGTTACATTTTCTCTCCTGTATCCACTTGAGGAGTGGAAGGATAGAGCAATTTTGTTGGGTGCCTGGCATTCAGCCAAGGTCAGCCTGCAGCCCTACTAGACTAAAATGAAATATGCTTACTTCTTTATAAAATCCTAGGTCAAAAATACAGTGAAAAATACATAAAGATTCAAATATCAGAAGAGAGAAAATCACTTCTTCTAAAGCATTTGGCAAGATATAGATGCTTATCTGAGCCATATAACCTGTTACAGCCCTACAAATACTGTATATTGTTAGTGTGCCTTCCCTGAAAAAAGCCCAGATATTATTGATCCAGACCTTATTCAGTAAGCAGGTTTTTTCTTGCTTCTCTTAGACGGTTCAAGTTCTCTCCATTTTAAAAACGTTAATGTTCTTTTGGCAGAGAAAAAATTATCTCCTGTACTTGATCCTGTACTTTTATCGCTACTAAGTGATAAAATATCTTTTCAGATCTGGGGGGAAACATGCCAATTTCAGTATGGGACCTTATGAAATAACAAGTCATATTTTCACATTGCAGAAATGTATTTTTATATAGACACTCATTTATCATAAGACTTTAAAATTTTTAATCATGTTTCCATGGGTTCAATTAATTAATGAGTAGAGATTCAGAGTCTGGCAGTAAAAGCACCATGGGTGAGTTACCAGTTCAGAGAACAGATATAACTCAGAGACCGTGATCCAAATTCTTTAAGACTGTCATAAATGTTATGAGCTATTCTAGGTGATCCATCTTGTTCTGTATGCCTGAGGGTTTTTTCCCTTGGAAACACTTGTAAAAGACTCACTCTCATACCAATATAACAGATTTCCAATCCTCAAAATCTGTGTAAAATAAAGTTGTTTTTGAAGTTTAGGTAATGCTTGCTGGTGAACACCAGCAATGCAAAATATTATTACTGTTTGGTATTAGCTAAGTCATAATACTGAGATCTGTAGAAGCTCAGGTTTACATTTTTCATGCAGAATCACTCTCCTGTGTATGTTAAAGCATGGTGGTGCTCAATATTAGGTAACAGTAAGGTGTGACACCATGCTACATGCCTTGAAACCCAAATTTCAAAATTTTCAGTATAGCAGTATCTTTTGAAGGGGTAGCACAGCTATCCTGTGAATTTCTTTTTCGTGCTCTAATAGGGTGAAATCACGTTTTGCAATGTTTCAGTGTCAAATTGTACAGGACCTCAGTGGCATTGTCTCAGTTGCATCTGGCATTATGAAACAGCACTGTAAAGGAAATACGTCAGCACACAGGGATTCCTTACCACTCCGGCTACTTATTGTCAATACTTAATCATGGGTAATACCAAATATAACAGACTTGGCTGGCTTCTAAAATAAAAATGTGTGGAAAACACTCCTAGATGGCTCATAACTGGTTGAAGAGGTGCATCTGAACTTCTGCAGTGTTGTTTCTAGAAGCAATTGAGTCAGAACTGAGCAGTCTTTTTGATTATGGGAAGCTCAGAAAAGACCAAAACTCTGATGGCTGTCCCTTTGACGGATTCCTTACCACTCCGGCTACTTATTGTCAATACTTAATCATGGGTAATACCAAATATAACAGACTTGGCTGGCTTCTAAAATAAAAATGTGTGGAAAACACTCCTAGATGGCTCATAACTGGTTGAAGAGGTGCATCTGAACTTCTGCAGTGTTGTTTCTAGAAGCAATTGAGTCAGAACTGAGCAGTCTTTTTGATTATGGGAAGCTCAGAAAAGACCAAAACTCTGATGGCTGTCCCTTTGACATGAAGTTTGAGCACCATCATCTTCTTTTCTCTGCATAACTCTGCAGGAACAGCATGTTTTGCTCCCAAATGGCACTTGAGGAAAATATCCTACCAAGTTAATGCATAGAAGATGTTTGTAACTGACCATTTCATTTCTTTTTCAAGAGGTTTTGGTGGTGTTTATGTGCATCTGAGGGTGTGAGGAGGGGAGGTGTGGAAGTAAGGAAGTGTGAAGGAGACAAAGATACGGGCACACATACACATGATGTTTTGGTCATATCCACAGGAGTGGCAGAACTCTTCTGGAATTCATCCTCTAATCATCCCAGTGACAAACCTGTCTGGTGAGAGCTTCTGCATAAGCAAGATATTCAGAAACCGTTGCAAAATGAATAAAAAATCTGAAATAAACTGTTGTTACTGGTCGTCCTTGATTCCACATTTCCTTTGATAAGAGTGAGAGAAAAGTCAGGTTACTTAGTTTAATTTGTTCATTTTCCTCTGGAAAATTGATCTAAAAATCATCTGAAGGGAAAGAATTAATCTACTCTACAAAATCAGATACCTGTAAAAACAATTATATAATTATAATTTTATTTCACACTGCTTTTCACTGTGGGTAAGAAATACCAAATATGATAAAAAAATTTTTGGGGTGAGATTAGCAATACCTGCGTGATTTTATAATTTGAATGTCTTGCTCAGGTAAAGACTTACCTAAATATTTCTGTCATTTCTTTTTTAAAACCATAACCACTAATATCTAGCCCAGAAAATATGGAGCTGCCGATAATATTGATAACACAAGATTATTTTTTTTACTTTAATCCTTCATGCCATATTTCACAAGCTATACTAGTCAAAAAAATACTCATGCTTGTTGGCATCTACTTTCTTTCAAAAATCTTTCTGGATCACTGAGTATGTGAAGGACAATAATGGTGAAAGGTGAAAGCAATGGGTCCTTAAAGCTCCTATCACTACACAAAGATGACAGAAAGTAACAGTAAAAATCTGCCATATAAATAAAAGACACTGATTGTAAGAATTTGCCTTCTAAGAAGAAGAGAGACTGCAAGTTTCATCCTAACATCACGGCATGTTTTAATATCAGCTGGCCTCAATATATAAACTGTTATCTCCTGTTTGTGAGATTCAAGTTTGCCGTTCATACTGGAGAAGGCAAAATTGTAAATGTACTGCTTTAAGTAAAACATTCCCTGTGTATTTGAATGAAAATGCTGAAAGCAGGTTTAACTAGAATTACTAGAAATTGCTCTGTGTTTTGGATACTGTTTCTTCTTCAAACATGTACTTCCATATTTGTAAGGTGTTTGCCTGTTTTTTCTCAATCCATGCCCAGAGAAGAAAAAAAGGTTGTGAATGTAAATTGATTTGTGAATCAGAGAAAATTGCAGTTGTGTCTAATGTGTAAATGTCTTCTTTTTTTCATGCATATTGTATTACAAAAATTAATTCCTTGGATTATTTTGCTTCTATACAATTTGTCCTGTGTACTAATTTTACCTTTAAACATTAGGAAGTTATTCAAATGCAAGATAGAACCTTCTGGTGTCAATAGGAATAATTTATTAAGAATTCATCTTCACAGAATTTTAAGATATAATATTTAAGATAGCACAAAACCGACAACTTTAACATTAAATATTAAACATGTTTCAAGAAAATTTTAGGCCTGGAAACACTCAAAGGACTTATAAGTCTCAAGTAGCCCCTGTAAAGGTCAATTAGTATAGGGAAAAATAATTAATAAAGAAGGTCTGGAACATGAGAAACTTAGGAAGTGAGCTGAAGAAATGTATGCTAATTGTGTTTTCCATAGCCCAGTTCAATAATAAGCTTATTCATAATTCAGAACAAGTTGACTGATGCTGGAATACCACCTGAGTAAAACACCTCTACATTCTGAAAGAGAACATGATTCTGTGTCCCTGGTGTATTTCTTCATTTATAAGCTGTCTGAATTGAAAAGGCAGATGTTTTATTCTGGGAATTGACTGCAAGGGTGATTGCTTTCAGGTGAAACACTTAATAAATTAAAATTTAGGGAGCAAGGTAACCCTACTTAGGGAGAAGAGCTGAAATAAGTAACAGTGAAAAGAAAAAAAAAAATGCCTGGTGGTTTGTGTTACATTTCTGTGCCTAATTAGATAATTAGAAGGTGGGGACTAGAGGGCCTAATATTGATTATTTTTCTGAAAACATCTTTGCTGAGAACAAGGACACAAATAGGAACTGAAAGAATTTTGGTGTGCAATCTATAATGGTCACCTTTAAAAGTTTCATGGTTGCTTTAAATAACAGAACTATGTTCTCTCTAAATTTGCAATGCACTTTAGAGATTAGTGCAAATACAGAATTGACTGCAGCTAGACATCACTAAAAATGAAAAGGTTTTGAGGATGATCCTTGGTGAAACAGCAGTAGTCAGCAGATGTTATTTTTTCTTAAACATAAGCAAAGCCTACAAAAGAGAATATTAAAAACTGACCCTCAGGCAATCAATTGAGCCAAGTGTTTTATAGTGAATTCAAATAAGAAACACATAAATATTTTTCAGTCTTGGCTCAGTTTACTCAGGCAAACTTTGCACACATATTCCTTGTTGGATTGCTCAGGGGTTCTTTTGGAGCAGGCAAAAGGGGTTTTTTTCACAGATATTTCAGAACATTTATTCACTGGTGTCTCTATACATGTTTTAGACCAAATAAACATTTGGAAGTAAAGTAAATTCTCATTTCAGGGCACAAAGCCATCACTTGCTGTGATCCAGAGCAAATTAGGCAACTGAACTAGGAAGAACTGGTGCTTCACCCTGCATAAAGAGAGGGTGCTATGATTCTTCTGAATGTTCTCCTGAACCAGAAATTTCAGAAGAGCTGAACTGTGAATTTGAGCAATTAAAATGTCTGTATACATTAATTAGATTTCAAATTATGTACCAAGGTACAGTCATACAGTCCAAGTAGTGCTTCAAGGGATCTTGTGCTGGCTACTGTAACAAAGAATGTAACACCCAAGCATTAGGATGTAGACACTTTTATCACTGATGTGCCAGGGTATGAAAGTGGAGAAAAAGAAAGCTTTTAGTAAACTCATAATAACAAAATAAGAGCATTCTTCATGCAATTTTCTCCTTTTTTACCATGCTCTTTTTCAAAATCACTGGAATTTACAGTTATCTTCTCTGGATACAATTGTTCATCTTTCTAGGTTGGTTTTGGGTTGGTTTTTTTCCCATTACTCTAAAAAGACATAAAAGCCACATGAAGTCATATTTTTACTGATACAGGAACACATTATACATATGGGTTTTATGCTTCATTCAAAAACTGACTATTAATCCTGAGTATTCCTGTAATTAGATTCCATAATAATTAGATTTATAAATCTTTTGGTGATGATTTGTGGTGATGGTATTGTTGTTATTGTTATTATTTGATATCTACAAAATTGCATAGCCTTCCTCTTTGTCAAGCTACCTTGGAAATACCAAATGGGAGAGAGTGGAAGGCAAAATTTGAGTGACAAAACTACCCATGCTTTCTTTACTTAGAAATAAGTCTATGAAAAATTCACAGAAGAAAAAAGGCTACTCTGGTACTCAGAAGCGTATTTCTTTTCCTCAATTTATTCCTGTTGTCGATAGAAGCTATTTGTATATTGACAAACTTCCTGCAACTTGAAAAGCTAATACTGTTGTAGAACTGAATTTGGAATTGCAGCCTTCAAATATTTCTCTCCCTTAAGTTTAACTTTAATAAGCCCACAGGGACTGTTTTACTTGAAGGTCTTCAAACCAAAAATTCCTGCTTAATTTTTAACCTCCACTGAACCATAGATCTGTAGTAGATTAAAAACTACTTATTTTTGTCAAAGTGAACCATCTTTCTATGCAACCCTTTTGCTTTGAAGATATAGATACCATAACTAGATACAATTAAAATTAATCTCCTTGCAACACATTATCTACTTCTGCAAATTTCTATTGCCTAAAACACCTTTTTTGAGGTGTTTTAGGCAATAGAAATTACCTTCTAGTGTATCTAGGAAAGGCATCACTGGGTATAGACTTCCCATCAAATTTTGTCATAGAAGACATTTTATGCAAAAAAAGCTTGAGAGACTCAGAAATAGAGAACTCATGAATTACAGCTCTCCTCAAAAATTATACATGTGAGATGATAGTTCAGGAAAGCCTTTTCTCGTCTAATTTACAATAAAGCAACCATTTGTTACTAAAATTTATTGACTTCATATTACATTTTCCTACCAAAATTCTGCCATTCTAGTCCCTCCACCCTCCCCCTCCCTCCAAATTTTTCCAGGATGCTAAGTGAAAAATAACCTTTTTCAGGTGATTTGTTTTGTTCTGTTTTGTTTCATTTCATTTTCCAGTAAAGTGACAAGACATCATTACCTGTCAAGAGAAACAATCTCATCAATAATTCCTTCTCATCTTGGATTAAGTCCAGGAAGAGTTCCCATGATTTTACAGGAATTTCACCCTAGAAAAGCAACAACCTGACTGGTGAAGAATGGAACAACCTGTAGCCTATGTACCACAGACCTAGTACATTAAATAACATTACAAGGTTCATCTGGAGGTTCTCTGGTCCAGTTCCAAACTCAAAGCAGGGATAAATATGAAATGAGATAAGCATTTCAAAAGTTTGATTCAACTTGAAAATTATAAAACACCCACAATTTTTAAACAGACAAAAGAAAATGCATTTCATACTTTTCTCCAGAGGTAATAGAGCCTTACTTTTCTGCCTTTCATATCTTTCACTGATGACTCCTAGAAGCTTTCCTTAATTTGGCTGGTGACAATATGCATTTATAGATTCCAATATGATAAATTAAAAAATATTATTTTTAGTATTTTTAGTATTTTTGTATATTTTTAGTATTTTTGCTGTATTCCTTATATTATTTACCATCAAAAAATTAAATCTTGTTTGATTTCAACTTTAAAATTTCATTGTCTCTCCACTTTGATACACTTTCAGTATAAGTCTTAACAATGATTCAACACTTGTTCACAAACTACTTTCCACTAAACTACTGATATTAAAATTTAAATAAAGGCAATACTGAAACTGTTTCACTGGAGACTTATTCAGTTTTGTGTGTACAAGTGGGATCACACAGACTAGTAAATGAAGTTTATGATACTTATACCAGTCATGGATCATGTTCCTCATGTCCAGTTTAGTAAAAAAATTACTTAGGATACTTTGACTCTCAGAGAAAAATTCTTTCTGTAAATTACTAGCAATGTATTGTTCATGACCTTTTATTCAGCTACCATTTCAAAAACTAACTAAAATCTATCCTTGAATGATTTTAAATATATGAAGGAAAATTTAAATAATCAATAATTTTATATAATGTGTTTCTTTTATTTCTTGTACAGGTCAATGTAAAGTTCCTATAATTTTAAGTAAGTGGAACTCTTGGAATGAATGGATGTGATATTAATCTTAACTCCATAAAATTCCATAGAAGTTTCTGACTCCCTTTCATCCCAGCTCATAACCATATGCAAAATTAAATTACTGCAATGTGATAAATTTAATCATTTCTGAATGATGTAATCAATTTAAACTGCTCAGTGTGCTTATAAAACTTGTAAATGATATCAAGCCTGAAGTACCCATATTTTGAATGACAAAGCCAGAAACTGAAATGAGGCTTCATGAAAGAAGGGATGGTCTGGTGCCTGATGGACTTTGATGAAAGTGGTAACACACAAATGTGACCAGCAGAGGGGAAATCAAGTAAATGTCAAAAGACCACAGACCTAAGGAAAAAAGTACATAGCTCTAGAGTAGATCCCAGAATTTATAATAAAGATCAGCCACATGACTCTGCTGCAAGGCAGTAGAGGCAAACATAAGTTGCAGATGTTTCATATCAGCCAGACAGCCTAGACAAAAAAATTACTTAACCTTTTGCATATATATAAATGGATATTTTTTTAATTAGCCAATACCAATGTCAGTGTAAGGACTCCAGCTTGAATAGTCTGCACCAAAAAAAAAAAATCATGGTATAATATTTCTTTATCTATTTGGCCCTTTCTAAGTTAGTACAAAAACTGCAATGGTCACTTATTCCTATATACAGGCAGAGAGAGACTAAGTGCCCTCTTTTGATATTTAAAAAAAATCTTTGCAGACACCCTGTCTCATATCCACCTATAAAATTCCTACAACTCTCCTAAGGCAGAATTGCGTGATACTTAAAATTGGAAAACAGAGGTGACTTTATAGACAGGAGCCTTCCTGTATGTCCATTCAGTTTTTTCACTGTTCTACAACCATAGGGGTTTGCAACACATGAAATCTTCCAGAAGTCTCTCTGGTCTGTGTAACTTGAATTCAGCTTGAGAAATATTCTAAGTTTACCATTTACCATGGCTGTCTTTATCACAGTTGATCTTAAGTATAGGATCTTGGAAGTTCTCCTGAAAATTATTTGACATTTTCCCAACTACTTCTTTAAAAGCTATTTGGTTTAAGGTTTCATTAAAGGCTACTAATGCAAGACACTGGGATCATTTTAAATTCACAGCCTTCCCATGAAAGAGAGACTCAATTAAACCTGAGTCTCTGTATGTTAAATGGAATGCCTTGAATCCCCTAATCAATTATTTAAATTATAACCTTATGTCCTTCATTGCTTCTATTTACTCCAATTTAGTGGGTTTTTTTCTTACATTATTGTTTCATTCTGTTACTAAGTGCTGTGTGTGTGACATTTATCTCACATTTATTCACGAAGTGCTTAAAGTTCATTATTGACTACGCATAATCAATGTATGCTAATTCTCTTTGCTTCTGTTTCTGTCATTATTGCATTTTAAATTACACAAACAAGAGCTCAACATCTACAAGCTGAGGCTTTAGGAAAATACATCATCTTGGAAAAAAGTCAGGCCTTCTAAATGTATTCTCTTTTCTCAGCAAATAAAAAATGGAAACAGGCTAGAGCATTTGTTAAAGACAACATTATTCTTTCAGATCTACATGGCTGATCTTAACTCCATTACCCTGCTCACCTTTTCTGCACAGATCTCTGAGCATGAAAGATATACAGAACAGACTATCAAGGGTGAGATCTGCTTGGTAGGATCTGAAAGAAGAGTATTGCTTTAAACTGACTGTCCAAAGCTTCAAGATCCAAACACTAAATAAAGCTCCATTTTAAGTAAGCCAGGAAAACATTTCCTACTTATGGCTTACCAAAATCAAACATTGACAAATTCTTCAGTATTCTGAGCAAGTGGAAAATTCTTCAATATTCCTTAAGAGCATATAGCCTTTTTTTTCCTATACACAAGTTCTGCCGCCCAAAGCTAAACGGACCAGCTGTAAAGTCTTTTGCTATCAGAACTAATTCTAAAAAAAGGGGCAAATAACCAAGTGCTGCTTCAAATTATTACCTTGTCTCACCAAAAACAAATGGTAGGCATACACTCATCACAGCATCTCACAATCTCAACTATAAGATCCAGAAGTCCTGTAGTTGCTGTAACACCACCATGCAATGTCTTCTGAAATTTCAGCATGCCGTTATCCCTTTTGCACCCATATGCAGAAGAAAAACCTAAACGTGTGATTCTCATGCATGTATGCAGAGGGAGAGCAGCTGTAGGCAGAGAAGACTGATCAGCCATGAACATCTCTCTACAGTGCTGACTGAGGAGCTGAAGGGTCAGAATGTGGACTGTGAAGCAAAGACTCTCTATCACTACAAATTGTTATGTTTTGACTGAAGAGGTTTGAGTTCAGAAATGCCCAGATGATGATGATGTATGTCACACATCACACTTACTGGTTAAGAATTCTATTGTATGGCTCACAGGGGACAAATAATATGAAGGAAGATCTTGAAAAGAGAAATTTCCCCTTAGAAATGTCACTATCTACGCCTTCTGTTTCAAAACACATCCAGTGTTGAAACCTTGGCAGTTTTTTCACGAACTTCAATAGATCTTCCACCTGTCTATTGCCTTAAAATAAGTCAAAAAGGCAATTAGTCCTCTATTTAGACTTGTAATATTAGAAGCCATTGCTTAAGTACTTGATACCAGCTTTTTACTGTGGTAGAGAAGTAGATAAATTAGAATTCATAGTACTCCCACAACGTGGTGGCTTTAAGACCTTGGGCTTTGGTCTGTAAACTGAAAGTACTCCTTTTTCCCCCACTTATCTGCATTACCAGTACAAAATGGGAAAAGTTATTTTAACAGTGTCATCAGCCATACATTCAGTCACTTTCTCAGTTTTACTCACAGGTACCACTAAAACACATTTTCAAAGGAGAATGGGACAGCAAACTGGGACACTGCAGAAGCTATGAGTCTGATAAATGATGACCTCAGAATTCATGGAATTCATGGAAAACTAATTTGAAATCTTTATTAGTTATTCAAGGAAAGGGAAAATTTTTAGGCATGATTTTTTTTTCAAAATGTTATTGACAGAGCTAATTTTAAAGTCTCTCTTTTGGGGATTGGTTTCCTCTGAAAAATGAAAATCCATGTCTCCAAGGACAGTAGAGATATTAAACTTGAGAAACTAACCTACTGCCTTCCAAAAAATGAAACAAGTGAAAAAATCTCATCCGATCAGATGCTACTACCTTGTGAATATACAAAAAAAGGCATAAAAATTGTAAATATAGAACTCAGTGTAACTGTCATACTGGTCATGCTGCTTCTGCCAATCCCATACTAGAAGAACAGATGTGGTAGCAGATAAGAAGGAAACTATGTTCCACAAAATAAAATGTCATAATCATATTCAGGTCTCAAAATTAACTGCTTTTTCATGTCAATTTTAGTTGTCAAAATCTTCTGACATTATCTTTGAGACAATTGTTTTAAACTAACAGAATAAAAAACACAGCTTTATGTTCTTAAAAGAATGTGTCACAATACCTAATTCTGATATTGGAGTTGACTTGAATAAAGATTTGAACTTAAAAGAAGTGTAAAGTATAAGCAAAGTAAAGAGAAAAAACTACCTCTCCATTACAAATTGTATTGTGTTGGTATATAATACAATCTAATTTATAAAGTCCCTTGTCACAGAAGCTTATCAAGGCACTTCACACCCTGAAAGGAATTATACATCAGCTCAGCAAAAAGCCATCTTAAAAAGAGTCTTTAATCTTATTTTATGACATTTAGCAAGGGAATTAAATAAATGGCTTGTAATACACTCAGACCCAGAAGTCTTGTATATATTTATCTTTTGAATACAGAATTCTCAATAAGGGTGAATGCAGTAGAGCAACTTCAGTATCACAGCATTTGTTCAAGGTCTCTGCTGAATATCATGAATTAGTCCCTCTTTCCTTTCTGTTGACCTTCTCTTCATTTATCGCTACATAAGGTCAAAGACTGACATCCCAGAGCAGACTAAAGCCCTTTTAGTTCTTCCTGGAGTAAATCCCAAGTCTGTCAGCATCGCTGTCTGCATCCTCCAAGCTCCATCAACCTTATTTCAGAAGGGTCAACCCAATGTGCAGAATGGATTGTGGGTAATCCCATGTTCAAGATGCATTTAGTCATTAGTCCTTGCTAGGCTACTGAACAGTATGCCAGTCGTGCCACTTGGTTTTGTTGAGGCTTATTACCTGGGAGTCAAACAGGCCACACGAGTAAAATCTTGGCTCAAGTAAAATTCATCTTTTTTGCCTGACTGTTCCTGCTACTCTTTACTGAGTTACCCTTATTACTGATATTCTGCTTTTTATAATGCACGTTTACTTGGCAGTGCATTCCCACACCAGTTTGGAGGCAAGCACAGTCCAGCCACAATGCACCACCTGCAGCCAACAATATTCCGCTGCACTTCCCTGTGAGGAAAAGGGGTTGATGCTCTGTTCCATGCTGCCATGGCTAAAACCTGGGTATGTGAATGAGCCTGTCTGAGGTGATCTGCAGTAGCACTGCACCATACTGCAGTCTGCCAAGCTGATAAGCCCACAGTCTTGACTGCCATCCACCCACACATCTTTGCCTTCCTCCTGTTGGGGAGTAAATAGTAATATAGACTGTTGTGAAGTGTCCATCAAAATCACTTTAAAAAAACTGGTTCCATATGTTCCATTCTCTTTTTATGGCTAACTGAGACATTCTTTCTTGCAAGGACCTAAAAGTAATAGTAGTGAAATTCTACTTTAAGACAAAAAGCTAAGTTGTGCTAAAGAGATCTGAATCATGCTTCTGAGACCGTAAAGAAACTGTGTACTGGAGCAATGGCCAGGTGCATATGCAAGGTCTTAATGTCCTTGTAGATTTATATCTGCTGAGAAGTGCTAGATCACTTCACAGAGGTAATTCTGTCTATGAGGGTAGACCTGGCCATGTAACACATTGCAACATCAGTTTTTTTCCCAATAGCTGGGAAAGCAGGGACATTCCACAGCACACAGCACTAGGGTGGAGATGTTAGACTGGACCCAGACATCATCTGCAGTGTAACTACTTCACCAGTGCAGTGCTGTGCACAGTCTGTGAGCCAGCACTGAAGCACCCTTCCTACCTTTTAACAAGATTTTTAACACAGCAGTGATCCATGTGCCTTAGACACAGTTAGAAGCTGGTATAAGAGCAGTTTCTGTGGCTCTGTGCCTTTGTTACACGTCAAAGTTACACCTTATTTTGGTGATAAATTTCAGGGATGCAGCAACACCTGCAGGGTCAGTTTTACAGGGAGGGAATGAGCCTCCTGAATCCAGAGATGATAGACATTTCAAATTGTGTAGCAGTTCTCAAATGTTTTCCTCCTCTGCACACAGACAAAATTTCATCAGGCCGGTTTTTCTCTCTTATGCAAATCCCATCATTTCAGGGTCAAACCGTTCTAATAGCATGGGAAAACAGCTCATGAGCTCATATGTTCCCTCCTGACAGCACAGGGAGAAAAGAAGTTAGTATCTGTCATGGGCAATCACTATTTAGCAGCTCTGTTTCCATCACAACAGAGCCCAGTGAGCTGTATTTAAAAATTTCTTGTATTTTAAATTTTTTTACCTCAGTCAATATCTAAAATTTTCATCCACTTATTTTGCATAGCTTTTTATTCTTATCTCCATTTGGTTTGAACTTGCTATATCTCTTCCCTACTCACCCCTTTTGGTTTTCTTGCTTCGTCTCATTCTGAATTTCCTTGCGTTTTTTAGGTCTTGCTGTTGTCATTGTCTGTAGAGTTGCTGATGCTCGACTTTTCCCTTAATTTGAGATGAACAGAGGAAAATTAATTATATTCGATGTTGAACATATGCACACAATAAACACCCGACTTTTAGAAGATGTCATGGAAGCATCTGCTATGTTATATTTTTATGATGGGTATAAAACTGAAATAATTGGTATTTACTTTTTATTTTCATCTTCAGATGTCATTTCTGCCCGCCCCCTCTATTCGCACTTAAAAACATAGCACTACATTAAAGTTAAATTGACATTAAAAAAGTCAATTTAAAAGCTTTTTTTTTTAACTCTTGAAATTAAAACACTCCCAAAGTAAAAATAATCTTAACTACTACAAAGTTTTATGCCCTTTCTTGCACTCTACACTCATTACTGACTACAGCTTAAAATCTATGATCATTAAGGTCTTTACTACCTGTTGGTGTGCATGTACGTGAAAGGCTTTTGTGTCTGACTACCTAAACTGAACTGACATACCTAATAAAACAGGCATTGAAAACTCAGTAAAGGGTTTTTTGGCACCCCAAGAAGCAAGTGGAATCATAACATCATTAAAATACATAGAAGGCAACTCTGAGTCAGCAAGGCAGCTACACTACTTGGTGACTGTCACTTGATTACTCTTGAAAGCTGACAAAAATCAGAAATAGTGATTGCCCACCACAGGCATGAGATATCTGGCTGCTTTAGAAGCATAATCACTGTGTTGCGGGAGGTCTAATCAACAGCTACCTATAATCTCTGTGATAGCTGTAAAAACGTGTTAATGAAATATTCATGCAGATAACTGTCATAGGCATAAAACATCATAGCCAACTCCTTTTTTAGTAATGAATACTTTATTGGACCACCCTGTTCCAACTAATTTTCCTACAAAAGCAATGTAGGTTCAGTTGCTAATTCTTCCTAGACACTGTGAGCAACAACTCAATGAAAATATCAGTGTTGAGTCAAACTCCTAATGAAGTTAGGATCCGATGTTGGAGCCTGTTGTGCCTGGTGAAATGGCACAATTTAGTCCCCTGGATGCAATCCACATTTTAGAGATAGTTCATTTTGTTTATAAAATATTAGCAAAGTTTTCATTCCAGAAAGGCAAGAAATTAGATATATATGTAGTTCATTCTTGCTCCTACTTTAATGGCTCAGGAAAATACCAGAGAGGAAGGATTTTGCTTAGCAAAGGCATTAGGCTGACCTAACAACTACTTCTAAGTCTTAGAAAGTTGTTTAATCTCTCTGCATCTCACTTCAGGACAGTGAAGAACACAATAATTAATTTCTGCTTTACTTACAGACTGAATTAACATTCATTAATGTGAAGTGCATTTGTGTATATATTTTGTAAGGTACATTAAGTATTTGTGAAACATATATGCATAAATTTAAGCAACACAGTAGTGTCTAATTATGAGACTTCAGCTGGCATGACAGCAGACAAAAAGTATAAAAACCTCCAGATTTTTACTAAGGGTCAAAAATCCTACCCATTTCAATGGAAGATTCCTAAAAGAGGTAAGAAACACAGAAAATTAGGCTGCTATTTGAAAAATACAGCCCATAATCACTTCAACTAGGATAGAGATTATTTTGTGGAGAACAATCAAAATCTTTGCTTACATAGCATTGCATATGAACCTTTATGCCATTTTCTTTTGATTAGAACATTAAACTTATTATCTGTAAAGCCTGAAGTGATCACTGCCTTGATAGAAAGTATTTAATATTCAACTGCTTTTTGAATTTCATTCACCAATTCAGTTCCATTAAAACTTTTAGTGTACTAAATTAGTCAATGTGGAAAATATTTTTAAAAACTGGAATATTCTGGATAAAATGTCCAGTGATTATATCAGGTATGATTTCAAATATACCTCTTGACTCATGATTTAGCCACCCACAGTTCTACTGTCATTTCAATCGATTCATCTGTTACCCAAAAGAAAATCTAAGATTCCCTTAGAGCATCTTAAAATATAAAATACCAGCTTAGCTGAGAAGAAGTAAAAGACAGATCCAAGAAATAAATTCAGAGGCTCCAAGCAAAATTTGCAACATTGCTCAAAACACCCTGCTCAGCTACTGCCTGCTCTAGAGACACACACCTGATAGATACTCACCATTAAAAGTTATCAGGCTACCTAGAGCCACCTAGGGTTGTGCCCAGGAGTGTTTGAAGTCACTGCAACCATAAATCACGGGCTCCCAGTCCAGGAGGTGGCTGGCAGCCAGGATGCAGTAGATCTCTTCTAGCCACGTCAGAGCTACTGCAAATGCACCACAGAGGAGCTCCAAAGAGCTAGACTTGTTAAACATATGCAGAGCAGACGAGGATGAACCTGAGATCACGACCAAGACCTCACTCTACATCAGGGTCGCAGCCGGAGCAGACTCGTTGCAGCGATGACAGGGAGCTGCTGCAGACACTCCTGCAGGGAGCCCAGGCACCCCGACACTCCCCTGACTCTGCCACGCTTCAGCAGTAGCTGTGCTGGGAACTCAGAGCAAGTCTCACACTCCATATTTCAGGATTCACAGATGAAGTAGCAATGAACTCCTCTTCTGCTCAGGAATCTGCTTGACGTGACGAGCCTGCTCTGAAAATATTTACCACAGTTTATCGAGTGAGCATCATATACAACACAGAAAACAGGCACAGGTGGCACTTCAGCTCTTCACCATAAGCTAGTGTTTTGTGCCATAGTGAGAAATGGGTTGGTAAAATTATCTTTTTTTTTCCAAATCAGCTGTCTTCCCTCCCTGGTGAATTCCTAAAAACTAGTTATATAGGTTTGGGTTTATCGATATACTTACCTCACTTGCTCCCCTTTCTCTTTCAGAGGACTCTGAATTATTAGTGTGCCAAAACATAACTCCATCAGGAGAAGCTGGTCTTATCTGCATCCAAAACAGCTGCCAAAATAGAAGCTGTACCCTTCCCAAGGATTTGTGGGTTTGACTGTCCTCAGGCAAATAAAGAGTATCAATTTTCCATATTCTATTTGAGTAATGTAAATAGTTGGTACACCAGCTAATAAAAGAGCCTTCACTGTTGTAATTACCTCTTTGGGCAGGCGTGCCATCCAATTAAAAAAAAAATTATAAAGGTGAAAAGCGAGGTCCAGACTAAATCCCAAGAGCTGTAATTCAGAAGATCCCTGCTGGCCTGCCAATAGTTTTAGCTTATGTTCTGAAAGCCCCTGTTTGTCAGAAGACATGGATTAACAGGCAAAGCTGCAGCATCCAAGGGCACTGAAAACATCAGGTTTTTCTGTTGGCATCCTGCAACAAACACAGATAAATTCAGATGCTTGTGCACTTACCTCTGCTCAAAAGCAGACATATGTCCTGTCTCTAATCTTCAATCCTGATCTGTATTTGTATCAGGAGCTAATTTGGGCAATTTAAAAAAGCTCTTTGGCCAAGTAGCTCTTTTTTTACATACTTAATATTTTGAAAAAATTATCTGGAGTCAGAATTCTCAAGACCCTCCAGAAAAAAAACCCAATATTAGTCCACTGGTAATATGATAATATGAACAAAATAATCACCATGTTTATACTTTCAGCAAAGCACCATACAATTATTAACTAATTATTGTTAATTAAAAAATTGTGTTCAACCTGCCTCTTTTCCACATGTGTGAGAACCCATCATCTGATTTTATAATGATTAAATTATAAAAATGTTTTTGAAGAATAAATAAAGTAACAAGGCATAAAATACGCAGTTAATTATGTTGTACAATATATTATGTGGTTGTAAAGCAGTCAGGACCGAGGGATAACATGAATGGAGATTCAGTATTTTATTACCTTCAAAACATTTCTGCTTACACTGTCAGCACAGTAGCCTGAAAAGATTCAGTTTGTAGCAAGGCAATTTTATGTCATGATAACCATGGATTGTGGAAGTAACCTCTGTCCACAGCATGAGATGGGGATGCAGGACTATGCTGTTTGTGCAACATAGGCTCTAAAAAATTAACTTTTCAGTTCTTTTTAGAACTGAGTAATCATTACTTCACAATTTTCTGGACAGTCTAGGAGCTTAGGACGTCTGACACACAGTTCGTATGTGACATGTACTGTCACAAGTCATTATGAGATGAATAATAGATTTTATGTATTTGAGATTAGATATGTGGCAAGTGTGGAAACATTATTTTTCTGATATGTCTCTGTAGAATTAAACTAGCTGTCAGTCAAGTCCCAAACATTTTTTTTACTTAAACCAAAATAACATATTTCAAATAAATATAAATATAAATATTGAAGCAGACAACAAGAAAAAAAAAAAGTGGGGGTGTTTGCTTCATCTATTCTAAAATACATTCTGGATGTTTTAATAAATTACTATTTTGGAAAAAATAAATAACCATGCAAGATACATAAATGAATATGGGATTATTTTTCAGCAGTCTGTCCATCAGCTATAGATACTTTGGGGGTATTAAATTTGGGGGGAGTGGGGAGGATGGGAGCCCTGGTATCCTCTGAGCGATTCAAGTACCTGTGAAGTGTTTTAATTCAAACGGAAAGCGGTCTGCAAGCACCCATTTGTCTTGTAAGAGGCATTTAATGGAAGAAGTTAAAGGAAGGGAAAAATCTAGCTATATCTAGAGGGCAACAGATTTCTCCCTGATTGACTACTTAGAAACAAAGCTCATAACAAGAGGAAAGTGAGGAGCACCAAAGGAAATGCCAGTATGTTTGCCAACATGACAATGTTTGCTTACTGCCAACACGACATATGCTTTTTGTGATTTGTATTTATTTCCCCCTTAGAATCAGCCTCTTCTGATCCAAAATTACCAGGTTTCACTGAAAATTATTGTTGCAATATTCTTTTCTGTGTTACCGGTCAGCACCAAATAAGGTTTTACTTTATTTAAAAATGTTGAAATATATTTATAATATGTTGGTGCTGGAGTAGTGAAACAACACAATGTTGTTGCTGTAAACCTCATCCTCCCCTTCCAAGCTGTTTCTAAAATTAGTTTATGCCGTCTCTAAAACAGCATGAGTCTTCTGCTTGCTCTGCCACAGTTTGTAGGATAGCTAAAAACAACACAGCAGGATGCTGCAGCCTCTGTGGAGTCATCACGCCAAGCTTCAGGCGCCAAGAAAAAGATGATACAGCACCAGATTTAGGCTACGTGTACGTGCATAAACCTGTGCATTTGTCTCCCCACTTCTTTGGGACATTCCTTTCTCAAAGGGGAGCCATAACCCACCCTCAGAATCCTGGAATGGCCTGGGTTTTATTCGAGAAGCCTATCTGGCCTGCAGTTATGTTTAGATCTTGGTTTTGAAAATACATACACTGGAAATGTACAAGAGGAGATAAGCCTTTCTGGTCTTTCTGTTTTTTACACAGACATCATCTGATACTTGGCCAATGTAAATACATGTGACTGTGAGTAGGAAAGGAAATAGCTCTGGTTTCATTGGTCTCAATTCACCTGTCTCTGTCTGATTTAATCAAACGCCTTTAGCCTTTTCATGCCCTCGATCAAAGGGAAAGCACAAAATTATGAAGAGTCCAAGAAGGAAAGTGACTGAAAAATATTGACCATTTTACAAGTCTTAGGTTGAGCAGGGGAGCAGTATTGCCACGGGAATTCCCTTCCCCAGAATGATACCTAAGGCACAGTAAATTGCTTGCTGACACCTGCTTTCTCAGAGGAGGTCAGTTTAATGACAGCTCTATGTGGTCATTACCCCATACCCTCTGGTTGTCATAAGGGCTTCCAAAGCACTACTTCCACAAGCCATTACTTCTTGTATTTTTCTCTGCTAATAGCCTTGGCAAATTATGTGAAATTAAATCAGAGTGACAGCATAAAAATGGCAGAAAATTAATTGGTAAATTCACCTAAGGACATTATCAGGTTTCACCTTACCCTGGAGTACTCTTTGTCAAAAAAAGAAAAAAAAAAACAGCCAAAGGAAAAAAAAAAAAAGCAAGCATGTGTCTCTTGTTTCTGCTGGAGTTGTCTTTTCTGTAACATGGATGGACACCCTTTTAATGCACATTTCCTCCAGCTTAGACAAAAGAACACCACATGTTAAAAGAGCAATTTGCCATGCACTGATATTTGCCAAACTTTTTGACATCACTTCATCCGTTATTGTGGAGATGGCTTCTGAGAAATACGATGTATATAACCTGCATGTCTCTGGTTTGTGTCCTTACATTTAGATCATCTACTGAATGTTAACATCCATCGAATTCAGTTGTTACCTTTTTCTCTCTTGAAGTTAATGAACTTGTTTCTTAAGCCATATTTCAATTTTCTGTGCGTGACACGGTAGGTTGGTATCATAAAAAGTATCTGTCTCTCTGGAACCCCATGGCAGAGTTGGATTTTAACGCTCTGCAACCATGGTTACACTCACTGTGCTTTCCTGAATTTCACATAATTGAGAAACTGGCTTAACAGTGCTGCAGCAAGAAAGGCTATTCACTCACTTGATCCTTCTATGTGGTAGTCCTTTCTTTTAGCTGTTTGTTCAAAACAGCTCAAACCATGAAACAGATCGAGAACATTGCTGTGATTATGGAAGATATATTTCCTTTAATTAGAATTAAAGGGAAACAAAAGTTCATTCCTAAGTGTGCATTTGTGTTTGGGGCTAATTTAAGTTTAATTTCTGTGATACTTTTGCATTATATTTGTAATAGAAACAAGACTCTTTTTTTTGTATTCACTGGTTCATGTAACATAAGAATGTACATTTTGAACAGGAAATATCATAATAATTCAGCAAGGAAAATAGAAAAAGAAACCAAGGGGACCACTTAACCCCCAGTCAGAGATAGTGGTTGCAAACCTTCCATTTGCTTTTAAGGCTCGTAAAGCAGTAACAGACCAGAGGGAGAAATGGAAAATTATAGGCACAGATGGTCTGAGGCTGAGAGGTAAAGGTAAGTGAGGAAACTCTTTTCAGACACTGAAACAATATCATTTATGTTCTGGCTTTGCTTGGCTCTGGGCAGTTAAGCACAGCTGATTCTAAAAAGTGTGCCTTGTTTTGGAATTGTGTGTGTTAAGAGCAGTTTTACCTTTACAGTATTTTATCCTTGTGATTATTAATTGCAACTCATTATTTTCAACTGCATTATCACAACTAAATTTCGAGCTTGAATTGCTGAATATCTTTTTCAGGCATATTTAATTTTTATTAACAAAGGATAATTGTACACTGTATTGTACACTGTCATATTAATTCCTGAACAATGTACAGACAGTTTTCAGAAATGGTGATATTTTGGCAAGTAAAATAGAGAATGCTAAATACATAAATCAATACATAGTATGCTTAAGAGCTGAAGAAGATACAATTGTTGCTAAATGGTTGTGGCACATTTTAAAAAAATTAAAATTAAAGGTTTTAAGAAAAAAAATGCCTAGTATAGAGTTGTCTTAATGGGAATTTTTGTATGACAGAAGTCTTTAGATGTGTATCAAAGCCCCCAAGGCTTTGATAAGTATTTAATATATGTATTGGAATGCGGGGTGTTTCCCTGCCCACGTAAGTAAGTAGATCTCTCAAGTTGCCATAATTATGACATGCAAGACCCAAAAATCAATCCTGATTGTTGGAAAAACCAGATGTGCACCAGTGTCTATGGTCATGACGTGAACACACATGTGTCCACACATCATAGACAAGGTAAGGATTTTGGATAAAGGGAGTATCCTTGAGTACTTCCATACCCAAAATCTTGTTATGGATAACTGGCAACAAATCATACTGTATGAAGACAAGTGTTTATTATTGCCCTGAATTAAATATGAACAACCTAATTAAGAGGTTATAAACAATTATTAGTTCAGTTACAATGTCAACATAGCCATGTCCAAATTAATAATAAAACTTAAAAAAACGTCATTAGTAATAGATTTTAAATGGTTATTAAAAAAAGCATTCACCATTCCTTCCTCCTTTTCTCAGCTGTGATGCTCACCCTTCCAGGGTTCTTTTGGGTCACAAGGTTGATGGTTCATCGTTCCCAAAAATTCTAGGAAGAGGGATTTACTGCAAGTTTGACAGCATCCCAGAATTTTTGTTGGAGGTCAACAGTGTCTGCGATGGGGTTTTCTTCATCTCCAGTCTTGGGATCTCCTTGGGTTTATTTTCAAATATATTTTTTACTTGTAGTCCCAGCTTCCCTCTGAGTCCAGAGAGTGGTAAAACTGCCTGCCCCAGCCCTACGTGGGATCTCAGGGTGAAGCTAAAACAGAAAAGCCTACAGCCACTGCCTCTCTTATCAGCTCCCAAACCAGGCTGAACGCAGCTTTGGACTGGCAAACCTGGATAAGCCTCTGGTCCCTGCACTGTTGGAGCAGTACAGAGCCTGTGACCTGTTACAACTCATGACAAAATTGTATTTCCTGGGCTACAATAGCAATGGTGGTGTGATTAGAGGCAACTGCTGCTGGAGAATATGCTGTTAGATAACACCACTTCTCCAAGGTGCTCAACCACATATAAATGCTCTGCCCAGTACTGGTATAACAGGAGCAGGGGCTGAGCCAAGAAACTTTCCAGGAAACCAACAGGTCCCCAGCTGCAGGAACTGGCATCCTGGCAAGGACCAGGCAAAGAGAACCTAACAGGATATTGCTGGTACTTAGCAGGGAGAAGGGCTACAATAAAAACAATCTTAAATGAAAGGTGCAGTTTTATATTTGGGGAGATGGGGATGAGGTGCTAATAAGACTGTAGACCCTTCATTAAATTCTTGTCACAGAATCACAGAATATGCTGAGTTGGAGGGCACCCACAAGGATCATCGAGTCCAACTCCTGGGACTCCCCAAGAGTCCCATTACATGCCTGAGAGCACTGTCCAAATGCTTCCTGAACTCTGTCAGGCTTGGTGTTGTTATCACTTCCCTGGGGAGCCTGTTCCCGTGGCCAACCACCCTCTCAGTGAAAAAACAATTTATAATACCCAACTATTGTAAATGTTTATTTATAATAATAAATAAACCTCCCCTGACACAACTTCAGGCCATTCCCTTGGGTCCTGTCACTGGTCACCACAGATAAGAGATCAGTGTTTGCCCCTCCTTTTCCAGTCATGAGAAAGTTATAACTGCAATGAGGTCTTCCCTCAGTCTCCTCCAGGCTGAACAGACCAGGTGACCTCAGCCACTCCTCATGCAGCTTCCCCTCAAGGCCTTTCACCATCTTTGTTGCCCTCCTTTGGACACTCTCCAACAGCTTAATATCTTTTTTGTATTGTGGTGCCCAAAACTGCAGACGGCGCAATAACGTTCATCACAGGGTAACACCAAATAATTTTTCTGAGTATTTACCACTGAAGCCTGCACAGCCCTAGTGATTGTCTAATTTGTACTGTGATTCACAGAACAATATTATCAGCCTGATTATGACTTCAGAATGTTTCTATGACCTTGATGAAAAGGAAGATCTGAAGAAAATTGTTCAGTGTTTATTAGATTGTAAATCATAAAATTATATGAGGAAACTTTGGTCTTGGAATGCTACATTTAAGTGAAAGCATGTAATGCTACCATTTCATAGATTATGCCTTTTTTTAAAAGAGTTCTGTCCATTTACCATATAAAATGTTATAAAACTGTTTCTGCTAATGAGATTTTGAGTGTTGATGCTTTCAGATACTTCATCTGTCACAGAAAGAGTGATGCAACACTTAGCCATGTAAAACAACTTGGGAACTAACCAGAAATCAAGTCACTAAAATAATGGGAACATCTGTTCAACATCTGTTGTTTAACTTAATTTACTAGACCCGTGTACAGGAAAAAACAGTGTTCTCATTACTGGTCCATTGACAAATAAAGTAATGAGAAATTGATTGAAATTATTAACAACTTGATTTCAGCCTAGTGCATGAGCTTATCATTTTAGTCTGGCATAAATTATTTTTAATTCTGAATTTGATCATAAAATTTGCTACTTTTCAGCTACTTCTGCTATCATCACTTTGTATACAAGAAGCAAGTAAGAAAATGCTGAACATGTGTGAAGTGAACAATAGTTCTTTTTAAACTTTGTTACCACTGTAACTATTTGAGTTCAGGATGAAATATTTTCGTTTTATTTCTCACATGATTCTGTGGAAATGAATGTAACATCATGGAACCCAGACCTGTGCTAAAGTTGCCATTTCATCTAACTTACAGTTCTAAGGATATTTATAATAACCTGAAGTAAGTTGGGTTTTTTTAATCCATTCTATCCACTGTAATTTAATTTTTTTGAAGTATGCAAGCGCCGTATTATCTCCCTTAACATATTAAAAGTAAACTATATAAAATATGAGATTAAATTATACCTCTGCTTCAGTTGTGTAAATATTTATACGCTTTACATGAAACATAGCAGTTGTTGCTAATGTAGTTATTGATTAGTAAATCTCGTGTGAAAAAGGTTGCTTTAAAGTCTTGCTTTAAAACACTCTGAAATGGATCTTGTATCATATTTTATCACTTTTTTTTTCTCTAATGGGAGTGTTTTGGAAAGCATTTAAATTCATAACTAATCTCTCAAAGTTTTTTAATCACTTACTTTTCTGTTATGGAAATAATTCATAACTGAATCATATTTACTGGGAAATAGTTGATTCCTCGTACTAGAAAAGAACAGTTTCAACTTACGCCCTTCACAGGGGCCCATATCCAAAGCAAACCTCTCATTCTGCTGAGGCTTTTGTTCACTTGAGTAGAGGCATCATTCATGGGGCAGGAGGAAGAGGAGGTTTAGATATCAGGAATGCACACAGTGAGTAATTCCTGCAAGTGCCTCCTTTTCCATAACAAGAGTTCCCACACACTTCTTGAGAAATTGTGCAATCTGAGGACAAATTAGACCTCACACAAATGATGGAAACATCTAATTTCATTTAAGTATGTCATTTAGGGAGCCTGATGAAAAGTGTAGGAAATCCAACAGGTTCCAACTCAGGAATGTGTAGGAAAAGCAAGTAACTTTTTACCACATCTCATCCATCTAATGGGGAAAATTCACTGGATTCCACTAAGTCTAAGTTCAGTATATAACAGAATACAAACTCAGTACAAAACAGAGCTTAGTGCTGCACTTTATTGTACAGATCAGCCCAGATACACTGTCATCATATGTCAGCCGATTTCCAGGTATTTCTTATGTGCATGGATTTTTTTTCCTATTTCATTAAAATCTAATGGAATTCAAATTGCCAATGGACATGGGTTGAGCACATTCAAACCAGTAAGTGCTACAGCTTGCCTGATAAACTTGCAATGCTGTTAAAATTTGGTTTTGTATTTCAGGCCGCTTCACAGTGTTCTTGACATACCAGCACACGAAATAAGCCAGATCAGTTTAGCTGGATATTTTGCAGGCAAGCAAAGCATTAGCTCCCATCTGTTTCCCTTTCTCAGTGTTACTCTTCTCTGGCACTCTGACCCGGCACACCAGGCACAGAGGAACAGGAGGAACTGCTGTGCCACACTAGGCATGTGAGTGGTGTCAGCTCCAGGACATCAAGGAAAGGAGGGGTAGCCCCAGGCTTTCTCCCTGGCTTGTGCCCGGACTAGGAAGGCACCATATGACTTGTGAAGGGGCACACACACCCCTGCCATATGGCCTGGCACAGCACACAGAGAGACATCAGGGCTTCTTTTCAGGCCAGGACTGCACGTATCTCTGGATTTTCCTCTGAATTAATTCTGAATGGAAAAAAGAAAGAGAGGATACGGGTCTTCATGTTCTGGAGGCTGTGAGAAAAGTGTTCATTGAGTTATGTGTAATTAAGGTTCAATCTAATCACAGAAACAAGATTCTACAGCACCTGCTGCATGTTATGCCTGGCTCCAGGTTCATGCGGTAGGTCACACACTTCACCAAAAACTTGTAAAATTAAGGAGAAAAATTCATACAGAAGAGATGAATTTTTTCAAACCATCATCTAGAGGAAAACTTGATCTGCTTTTAGAAAAGCAGCAAGACTTTATTCCTACACCTGCTTGTAATACTTATTCCTGACATAACTGCAGTGAATTTCTACATTTCAGGTTATTTTTGGTTTCTCTGAGGCAGATGGAGTTTGCCTTTCACATGACGTCCTGGGGGTGAAGGTTCAGTAAGGATGAACTATGCAATCTGCTTCACTATAACACATGACATACTGTTGATCAAAGAAGAACATGTTATGGACCAGATGTTGCAAGTAGAAATAACATGTCCCAAGCCTTGCTTTCACCTAATTCATGGCATGGTAGACCTAAAAGTACCTGTAAGATGTAATCAATAGGGAAAAACATAGGTGAATACCACAGAAGAAATATCTCAGTTAATTTTCTTCTCATTATTAATTCTCCCCTTCCCTCTTTTAACATCCTGCTGTAATTTCCCTCTTGTGTTTAATTTTCTTATTCATATTTTTACCCCATTGGGATATTTAACTTAAAATTGGATTGATAACTGCCTTTAATTTATTCTTCTCTTTTAAAATGCATGGGTCCACTTTTTCCCCAAGGGATACAACACTACTGAGGATTATTTCAAATCCTAAGGGAATGAAGAATGTTGCAATTAGTCAAACTCCCTCCCTTTGTCTCAGTATGGTTGTGTAATTCTATTTATTCTGTAGACTTCTAATGTAAAATAGCCAGTCAAACAGTTATGCTACTATGTTTCGAATCTGTTGAGGGAGTCTAGGGTTTAAGAGATGGAAAAAGAAAACAGATAATTGTTTCATTTGCATATGTGACATGGGTTTCTTATGTGATGTGGTATCATTTGATCTTCATGTCACACTTTTCCATCTACCAATTGAATCAGTATGGAAGATCACCAGAATACAACTGAACAATGTCATGTTTTTTTTATAAAAAAGGACTTTCTGTCCATACTAGGAGGACATTTGGTTTGCAAGTTGTCTAAGACAAGCCCTGACTTCTTTTTTTCCTTGTGCTCTCTCTTTTCTTGTGCCCTGCCAAGAAACAGCCCAGAGAATTAGAATAATCTTAAAAAAACCCAAAAAAACCCACCAAAAAGATGATCAATGATGAAAGCTATGAGGATTGTTTAGACTAAAGAAGAAAAGGCTAATGGGAGAGTATGTTGAGAAGAGGGTGCATTAATCTTTTCTCCATGTCACTACTGAACAGAATAAGAGGCAATGGATTTATATATATCAGCAAGAAAGACGGGAGTTAGCCGTTAGAAAAAAGTCTCTAATAAAAAGGACAATAAATACTGGATTATTGTGGACCCTTTAAGTTCAATTATAGACAAATGTCTGTCATAGATATTAACACTTTGGAGGACAGATTTATGGCCAAGCTGATCTCTTGACTTCTCCATTTGCCAGACACATTTTCTAAAATTTCTTTCTTTTCCTGAATCTTTTGCCCTCCTGTCTTATCTGTAAGAGGACAAAGTGACTGTTTCTGAGGAACCACTATGCCTGACAGAACACCACAGGTGGGTGTGTATCACTGTATATGCCATTGAAATGCAACTAATTTATAACATCCTTTTACAGGTATTTTATTGCCAATTCTTAGCTAATACTTGCTAACATTGAAAAAATATATTAGAAAAGACCGTGATGAACTCTGTTCATCAAATCATTGCATTTGTCTGAAATATAATATGAACTTCCTTTATGTTGTTATCCAAATCAGAGTGTCATCTCATATTTTATGGTCACAATCTGTCAACACAGTCTTCTATCTCATTAGGGACTCAGTATGATTGGGAGTTCTTTTCTTCATTCTTTCTGCGATTTTTTTTTCTCTAAAATAGAAGGGTATCTTGGCATTTAAGATTGAGTCCAGTTTGACTTCCTTGTTTTCACACAGTCAATTTGCAAACTTCACCTGCAACTGAAAGAGTACCTACAGTCTGTCCCCTCAACACCAGACCACAGCTTTCCTCGCTGGCATCTAGGCTGCACGACACACATATCCCTAGGCTGTAACAGGTTATGCGTGCAAATGATTTGAATTTTTAAAAGGACAGTTTAAAATGCTGTAGCAAGAAACACTCCCAGCTATTCACTGTGAAATTCTAAGGGCATATACAGATTCAGAGGTGAAGCTGGATTCTCTGCTGGTGGCTTGCAATCATCCTGGAAACTGGAATAAAAACCCTAGCAGTTGACTATTATGCTGTGCACAGCAGCTGAAACACGTCCTTTGCTTGGTGAGTGACACTGGGAAGAGAGGAATTAGTGCAGCAACATCTTTTGCCAGTGTAGCTATGGGGACTATTGGCTATTTGGAGTTGAGTCATTCATTACACAGTGCTTGCTGAACTCACTCCCAGTGGGGTTACTGCTTGCAAACTGCTTTGGAGAATCTAAGTAAATCAGATAACATGTTAATGAGTGTGGTATAAGTAGATAAATAGATTTGGCTGCTGAGCATCTTTGTAATTTGTGGAAAGTAATGGTGTTCTGAAGCTTTTGAGGTTAATGAAAATAAATAGTGTGTGCTTAACATATCATTGAAGAAGGTAGCTCATATTAGTATCAACTTTTATTTCAAAATATATTTGTCCAGGAAAAATATGAAAGGTATACCATATGGACATTTTCTGAACTCAGTGGGGGAAAGCATTGGAAGGGTTTAACGCCTTTACCTCTGCATATTTACATAAAACTAAAATAAACTTCCCAGTAGAGCCTTAATAAAACGGAATACTTGTACCTCAGAGAAATAATACTCTAATCCATCACCTACTTTCCTGCCTCTTAATTCATGTAAGTAGTTGTTTCTTTTTTATTTTAGTGACATAATAATATGGCATCTGTTATTCTGGCTTTGTTGGTCTGAGTAACAACGTTTAATATTTGAGTTTATTTTCTGTTCCAATTTCCCTGTTGAGGTTTGTAATAGAGAAGAATTTATCCTTTGCCTCTGCACAGCAGATTTGCCTCAGTTTGGACATCTCATACATAGTCCTAAAGAGAATTCTTCCTTATCTGTGAGTTACACAGTCTAAGTTCATTCTCTTAATGAGTTTAATAATGCTAATTCACCTGCTTAAACTATAACAACTGTCATTATGGCCCACATTGCGTAAAAATAAGGCAGAAACGGTAGGATGGCAACTTACTCAGTGACAGTAACAGAAATCAATCTTGTTTACCAGTTTAGATCTCAGTAGTTCGTTGTCCCCCTCTTCCTCAGCTAGTATGAATACACAGAACAAAGTAGCTTTTTTTGCTGCACAACTTCCACCATCTACACCATTTTGGTACCTCATTGTACTGGGAGCCAGAAAGTCTTCCATTATTCTCCACATAAAACTTTCCGTCTGCAAGTTAAGCTTCTTACTCACTAACCTATTCATTAGGTTCTCTTCCAGTTCAGCATCACAGCTAGCTAGAGAATTTCCATTAAAACCCAATTTTGCCCACAAGATTAGAAAATTGATCATCAACATTTTTCAAATAAATTTTAGCTATCAGCATGCTCTAGGACCCATTTTCAGAAGCCTGTGAAAATGTTTAATAACTAACTGACATTAAACAATATGCAAAAATATCTTATTAATCTGGCATTGCATTTAATTGAATATTTTAATAAAAACTTAATTAAGGTTCCCACGTTTGTACTTGGGGGCTATCCTGAACTCAATACCATTCAAATCCCATTAGTGCTAATGGCTTAATGCTATATGTGGAGAATATAAAACACATAAAATTTACTTTTAATAAGTCATTCATCCTACATGAAATGTAAAACTATTATTAAAAACACATTAAAAAGGATTAACCATTAGTATTACAAGGAATGTTTTTAATAATCAGATGATATTTATTTAGTTTATAGTACTGTCTAATCATTACACAATTATGGTTTTATAATTCCCCTCTAAATCTTAAGCAAATGAAATGTCTATCTGGAAACATTAATTTAAAAAGTTATCGAAAAGCATATTTTAATGTCATTGGCTGAATTTTTTAATTTTCTTGTGTTTTCTTCTTTTTTTTTAAGGGGAGAGAGGTAAAAGTTTGATTGTAAGACTATTTAAGCAAAGAAATTTTAATTTAGAGAAACAAGAGAGCAAGTACACACCAGATGATCAGAAGAACATTGTATCTCAAAGCAGGTAAATTTTTATTGCAAAAAAAACTATATTTAAGTGAAAAGAGATTAAGAACATAAGATTTCAACAAATAAAGATTAATTAACAAAGACCAAAGGGAAAGGGGGTGGCAAATTGGACAGAATGCAGGCATGGAATGTATCAGACAGCTGAGTTTTGGACAAGGAAAACTTTTCAAGTAAAAATAAAATGGAAATATTGAATTTAGAATGTTTCTGTTTATTTCATGTCTTTGAAAGGATGGTGGGAAAACAGAAAAAGAAGAGTATTATTGGAGAAGAGAGACTTATCATGGACCAGCTGTGGACCATTTCTTTTCCATTTGTCACACTTCTGTTCTAAAACCTTGTTAGGGTGTCTTCTAATCACCTCTTTCATTTCTTCACATTGTCTCACACAAAACAACATATTGCCACATCTTTCCTCTTGATAGACACAACTGAACTTGCTTCTTAGGAATGAAAATAGCTTCTCTGGTGAAGGCCAAATGAACAATGAATAGCAACTGATAAAGGCCAAATGAAAAAATGAAGAAAAAACATAGTCTAAAGTGCCATAAAACTCATCCCCATATTTTGGGTATCTTGAATGTTTTGATGGGTGTCACTTGAGATAATAGACATGGGGAATCTGTAGTCAATACAGCCCCAAACTAACTGTAGAAGGCTGCACTCCACCTGGAATACATTACTGCACACAAGACCAGCCAGAGCTAAGGGAAACATCTATATATTGCTTTATAATTATCCTTGCAAATCCACACCCACTAAGTGACAGGAAAGCTCTGAGAATAGCTTGGAGATATGTCTTCAAACAGTTTATATGGTATGCAGACTCGGACCTTAAGTCTAATGAAGCCAATGCTCATCTCTTCATTGACATGGGAAGGGTGTGAGTCACAAATAGTGCCATATGCCTGGAGTGTATTAATCCCTTTAATGAGCTAAGGTTGTACTTAAAAGAAGAAAAAAAAATTAACGATGAAAGAAAGGGTCATCTTTGACTTTTCAATCCTTTGATTTCACCAGTTTCTGTCCTAATATTGAAGTTATTTAAACATTTTAATTGCTTACATTGCAAACACACAAGGCCTTGAAATACAGAATATTAATGACATTTCTTACTATTTGGCCACAGTATCTTGTGAAATCTATGGGATTTAGCTGCATTTGGAGAGAGATTGTCTCTACAGTTTCAAGATAATTCAAAGTTGCTCCTTTTACTTGTTTTATTTATGTGAAATTATAGACACCTCCTCAAAAAAGATAAAAAGATCCATTTTCAATCCAAGAATTATACCTGAATCTCAAATCATTGAAAAATACTCCATTTCAGTTTGAAATGTAAATATTACTTCAACTACATTGTGTTCTTTTTAAATAATAAATACTCAGAGATTGTTGTAGTTTTTTCTTAAAACAATCCATATCATTCATCTCAGTAATGCCGCTTTTTTGTTTTCATGGTACCATCTTCCTCTTTGTGATGGTCAGACCCTCATGGAGCTCTTCATAAAATTAACTATTAAAAAGACACTTTACATCAAAATTTCACTTTATTTCAGATTATTTTTCTGATGAAGTATCCACCACAGCTGAGTGCTAAATCAGTTTATAGAAGGAGTTACGTATACTAAATGCTGAGCATGACATTTTATGTGTGAATCAGCAAATTGTGAATAATTCAAAAGGAATTTGAAAATAAAAATTAGACATGGGGATCTCTTGTGTATGAGTGGAAGACACAGGAAAAGGAAGGAAGAGCAATGTTTGGGAAGGCACCCAAAGTCAATTATCTCTAACCTTTTATGAAGCAGCAATTCAGATGCATGCCCTTATTAATGCCCAGTCATGAGATCCTCTGCTTAGTTCTGAGAGACTTTTTTCCTTTCTTTCTGGTTGGTGTTGATCCACTGTTACTCAGAAGAGATGGAAATCTTTTGACACATAAAACAAAGATCAAAAAAAGATGACAGAAGTCAAAATGTTTAATGCCTTTTAGTGGTCATCTTTGTTAAAAATTTTCACTTGAACATAGTAAACTACCAGCAAAGGATAAAATATAATAAAAATAATAATAAAAAAAAAGAAAAGAAAATGTTAGGGAATACTATGTTAAATGCTTTCCAATCAACTGTGTCTGCTAAAATTGACTCCTAGGTACTTAAAAATGTGCCTGAGGCAACCTCAAAACCATTACCGTGGTTTTTAGAATTAGCACAGGGAATGTGAGAGCTGTCAAATAAATGCCAGTCTTTAAAGAAAGTAAAAGAGAGCATCACACCCAGGTCTATGAGGGCCTGTGGTTCTGTGGGGCCAGGATCCATGGGGACTACCCATAGGTCCATCAAGGAAGGGGCCCGTCCCCCTTCCCGGGTAGCAGCAGGGAAGACAGAGGGCACTGGGGCAGCCCCAGCCCTGAGCATCCGGCATCTCCCTGGGGACAGGAGGAGGCCTGTAGCAGGGACATGGGCATGCAGGCTGGCCTAAATCAGCAGAGCCCATGTCCAGGGAGGGCAGGGCTGTGGGAGCTGGACATGTGCCACCCTGGGGCACAGCTGGGGCAGAGGCTGGTGGCTGGAGGCACTGAGATGGAGTCCTGAGCCCCCTGAGATGGGGGCTCCCACAGCTGGACAGGACCAAGCAGGGCTGGAGTAGCCTCAATGACACAACACATTAAATAGCCTCTTCAAGGAGACCCCAGATACCATTTTGCAAACCACTGTCTTAAGAAAGTCAGGCAAAAACAGCAAAGCCTGAACAATTGGAGCGTGTATGGCAAAAGAGGTGGATAAAAATATTGAGGACACAATTATCAATTATGTTCAAGAGCTGTTTCATGAGGATAAGCTGAATGTTTACCTAGTACATGAGACCATAAAATAGAAAATACACTGATTAAACATGGAGAAGAGACTATAGAGGAATGTATTCAAATGTAACAGTAGTGATCTTCAGAAACAGCAGAAACGGTTTGGAAAATACAGGTCGTATTGGAAAAGAATATGTTCAATGTACAGCATTGAAACAACTGTGTGCTTGCAACTGCAAAACATAGATATACATCATTCTAGGCTTTATAGAAAATATTTTAGTCCATGAGACACCTCAAATTATTGTTAATGTCATATTCAGAATATACTATGGTCACTGAAGTTATATATTTAGTTTAGGTAGAGCCTTCAGGACCAATCAAGGAAAGCCCAGATCAAAGCAACTTTCTCTCTGATTTTAGGATTCTGGGATTTGCTAAAGAAGCCCAAATTTCTCCCCCAAGTAGCAACTCTACATTCTGATCATTTGCTGTCCTGTTGTAGATTCACAGGTTCCCTGGAAGGCATGAGTTTTGTAGGAGCGTTTGAGCAGCTGTTGGTAGAAGTCTGGAAATGTGCATTTAACACTGGGCAGGGTGAAGGGCAAAATTAAGCATGGTAAATAAAGGGCATGTCACCCCAATATATTGTAAACCCACTAAGTTATCAGAAAAGGCAAATCAAAACAGCTTTCTTCACAGCTAAGGAGTGGCACAATTTATCTCCCAAAGACCAATCTGGCTATACAATCATGAAACCTTATGTACATTTATGTAGGAACCTTACATACACATGTGTACTCTGACCCATGAAGAACTGGACTGAAGATGATCTATTGCAATTCTACAAGAGATACAGTAATGCAATGAAAGATGGAGAACATGATTAAAAAATACCATGAGTTCAGTTTTTGCATGCATCATACCATTTCACTATTTTTTTTTTGTTTTCTTTCTTGTAAGACCTGACACTTTCCCTCTGCTTAGAGAGTCACATTTTCCATTGACATGGTTGGATTTTTGTGGGACAATTGGTGAGACAAAGCTACTACAAACTGGAAGATAAAAGATAGTAAATATTCGTTATTGCCTATTATTTGGTAGACACACAAGGAGGATGTTAAAAAGAATGGCTTGTGAATACAAGCATTTTGTTGGATTTTGGCACAAATGTTCTGGCTGCTGGCTGTTGAAAGATGTTATTCTGCTGCCACTCAGATGGGTCTGCCAATACTAAGGGTCTTGCTGATGAGCTGGAACAAGGCTGTAGTGGTTTGTCTGCCACATGCTGGCTTCTCCTCTTCATGATTTTAAAATTCTCTCTTATTTGGCCCTGATATTGTATGTAAGTCTAATGAACTTCCATCCAGATCTCAACAGAATGTAAGTGGGTCTGACAGCTTTATATTGCTTATGTGGATAAAAAACTACTAAACATGAAGACAAATTGAAATATTATGAACATAAACAAAGAGTTTGCCAGCTACTAGCTAGGAGAACCAGTCACGGTCAAGAATTATAATTTAAAACCAGGCGCAGAAAACAAAAGACTTTTGGAGAAAAGTGTGCAGAATAATCCTGTATAAAATTAAAAAAAGTTTTACCTTTAAACATGCCAAGAAACTAATTAAAATAGAAGTTGCAGGCCAACAGTGGAATAAGTCTGAAAAGAAAGTTAATATGGGAAAATAAGATTACTTTTGAATACCATCTATCAGAGGCCAATACCTGGGTCTAATATTGGTTCTAACAAAAGATGGATCTATTTTTCATTTCATAACTCTGTTAAATGTTGTTTAATAAAACTCCTTTGTAGAATCAAATTAAGTTAAACCAGTTGCATTTTATAAAAAAGAAAAAATTCTGTGACATTTCATTATATTTTTAATGAATTGATTAGCAAATACAAATGGCATCTATAGAAAGATAAAAGATGTAATTGTTTAGAAATTCTTGTGGTGCATGCCATACTCTAGTCAGAAATGGCAGAATTCTCCTGAGCTGTTCACAAAAAAAGTGGAGTTGTATGAATATGTATTTTCTGTCTAATGTTCACTCACGAATTCTAAGTTTATAATAGAAAAGTTCTGGACTTGGCAGTGACCAGATTTGATAAGAATCTTCTCTTGAATCAAAGGACTTTTGAGGCTCCTAGTGTTTTCTTAACATCTCCATTTATCTACTCCTCCAAAAGGAGAAACAAGAAAATGTCATGAAAAAGGTTGTGCTCAAAAGTTTTCTGTTTGTAGTCCCTGGAATGAGGGAGCAACAACTGACCTCTTTTATTATCTGGAACTAACAGAATTTCCATATCTTGTTTTATTAAAAGTTTTTTGCCATGCTCAGTTTCAATAAAGTGGTTCTCATTTGAAAATTTAATCATCTCACACTATATCTCCCACACAAATTATTTTGGGTGTCCTACATTTCATAACAGCAGTAGTGGGAGGGGCTGACCCTCAAGCCCCTGGGTAAAGGCACACTGCTGAGATGTGAAATATAAATTTCAGGTTCCTGCTCTGCCTTCTCCCAGACAGGAACTAGACCCACTGTTTCCCACATCTCATAGAAATATCCTACCCACCAGGCTTTCAGCTATGTTGGATGTAGTTTAATCTCAAAATAACATAAAGTGACTTTTTAATGATACACTTTTTTATAATGAAAAATTATTATTACAGAGATGTTTTATAAAGAGAACTTTATGTGAAGAAGACTTCTAGCCTCTCACTCAGTTGTTGTCTTGCTGATAGCATCAACATTATGCTTCTGCTGGCTAGAGAGTAGATTATTTAGTTCATCTGTCAGAAAACATAAACAATCCTTCTGCTTTCTTTAGCACTTGTTCTGTGGGGTGAGGAAGGGCAGGGCTTGGTTCCTTTAAACCACAAATACATAAACTACATGATATCCAGACGTTTGTTCATCATCCATCTCCCTGCTCCACCCTGCCCCCCCTTGCTGTTGAATACCTGGCTGCTCCAGTTTCCAGTGCTGGGTCACAGCAGTAGCCTCCATGCAGCCCTTCAAAGTGCTGTGCAGAGATAAATGTCTGCCAGCACTGCTGTCCACTTGTTGGTTCTATGTGTTTGCTGCCAGAGAGTTTAAAAAGTGAGCTACCTTCCCTGCCGTCTGATTCCATGGCAACCACTCCTCTGCTTTCTACCACTAAGCATCTGTTAGTGTTTTCATTGTAAACTCCTGTTTTCAAGAGTTTAGGGATTGGCATGAATTGTTATTGTATCGGAAAAATAAAAGATCTGGATCTTTCTCTCTTCAGCTGCTTAAAAGAAAATAGCAGAATCCTCCAACATTCAATGCAAAACAAAGCAAAAACAATTAAAATTATTAGAGGTTGCCATGGAAGTCTGAATGGCACTTCAGCTCCAGTTCCTACCCTTCTGATATCTCAAGGAGGGAAAATGAGGTACACGAGTGATTTAGTGACAGGATACAGCAGTTCAGCTGCTGACCTCATTCCTGCTTTTATCTGATGCTGTGGCAGCAGATAAAAATTGCACTTCTAAAATGTAGAAAGCTGTGCACACTGGCGGATGAGAGAGGTAATCAAAGTAACAGGTGATGGACTAAGATGGAAGTGAGAAATGAATGAAGGAGAAGAAGGCATCACACGTATAAAGGTAGCAAGGCAGAAGAGCTGAACCTGAGGGAAGACACTATAGATGAGGCTTGTTACCAGTAAGAAAGAAAAAAGGATATTGTCAGCAGTGACAGATAATGGTGCTAAAAGAGGATCATGGAACACATTACAAGAATTTCATTTTTGCCATGATAATCAGACATTTTCCTTAGGGACACAAGTTAGAGGCAAAGAATGATGTTTTGGAGTCAATGAAAGGAAGTCGGGATTAGTAAAGTAGCTTTTATCATCACTGAAGGCTATTTTTATTCTTCTCTTCACACTGCAATCCTAAAAATAAAGCTGATTTTGAGGATAAGAAATTTTAGAAAGGACACTGTGGTTTACTAGGTAAATCAAGGAGATTTTCACTGTTGACTTGAACAGAATAGGAAGGACTAGGAAAACATTAGGCACTTTTGAAAATCAGATTAGTCTAATAAACTGAGGGATTTTATGTCTGAGATTATGTGGAATGGCTTCTCGAGTAGTTTCTAGACATCACTACCTCCCCTCATTTCTATCACACAGAATAAACAGATTCCAATCTTATTTATTTGCCTGTGAATAACTCTTTGGCTCAGAAAATGCAGGATGTCCAACCAAACTGAGGCACACTATCTCTCTTTATTCTGCTTTTAGGACTTGGGCCAAAGCTGGCGCTTTGTCAAGATCAATGCCTCACATCTTCCAGGGATATCTGACCTCTTTAGCCACATATTAACTCAGTTCCATCGCTGTCAATCACAAGTCTTCAATTGCAGCATAGCAAGTATCAAGAGAACTGTCTATATTCATGATAAAACAGCTTTGTGGAGAAAAGAACAAGGCTGTGAGAAATCTCACATCATGCCTTAGGGGCACAGTAAGACCAGAACAGCAGAGGTGGTCACAGGGTTCAGCTTTAACTATGCCAAAAAAGATGGTTCAACAAGAAAAATACCTGACAAGATTGTTCAGCAAGACAATTAAAAATGCAGCCTGAAGGGGGATGCAAAGATGGAGACAGGCTCTTTTTCATGATGCCCAATGGCAGGAAGGATGCAATGGGCAAAACCTGTAAGATAGGAGGCTGCCTCTGAATATGAGAAAACAATTTTTTAGGGTGATTAAGCAGTGGCATAGGTTGTCTGGGGATATTGTAGAGTCCCCAGGTTGAATATATCCAAAAGCTATCTGAACGTGGTACTGGTCAACCAGCTGTGAGTGCCCCAGACTGAACAGGCTTTGAACGCAATGACCTCCAGAAGTCCCTTTCAACTTCAGCTGTTCTGTAATTCTGTGGTTCTGTAACAAAATAATGAGTTGTTTTGTATTAGGATTGAAAAGTAGCCTAAAATTCTCGTGACAAGATGTTCAGTAGTCCTAAATGGAGAGCTATTGGCAAAGTCCCTAAACACTGTAGAGTTACACAATAACTTTCAAGATGCCAAAAGCCAGCCTAAACTGTGAACAAAAGAAGCATCTCCATCTTCAGGCACTTGTTCCCATCTTCACACCTTTCCTCCCTTGTGTCACCACAAAGCATTCATGCAGCTCTGCAGTCAGGAAGGGCTTGGAAATACTTTTAGTAAAATTATTCTTTTGGCAGCAGCAGTTTCCAACACAAAATAAGAGTTCTGAGAAAGTTTTCTACAGGATTAAGGGCAGAAAAATATCTTTCTACTTTCAGTGTGAAGTCATTTCTAAGTCATTCCTCAATTACCTTCAAGAGTTCAGACCAGCTTACAAATCAGTACCTGCCGGCAGCGCTCCATTGTAGCTGTTAATTCATGCTTTCGCATCTGTTACATTAGCATGCCAAAAGAACTTACAACCTCCTTGAAATTTCCTTCAGCATAGCTTGAGCATAATTGAATATTAAGAGATCAAAATTTAATTTTTGAATTTTCTTAACCAAATCTATTCAAATATGCCCTATGCTCTAGCCCCCTTGGAGTATTAGGTGTAGAACAAGGTCAGAACTTTTACAACCAAACATTTCTGAGTGACATATAAACAAAGAAAGGTTGGAACCTTTTCTTTCTTTTAAAACATGAAAAGCCCAAATGTTTCGAAGTAATTTAACATCCACTGGGCCATGCTGCCACCTGTCAGTCGAATAACCCTTTCTTAGATTTATAAGGACACCCAAAGAATAGTTAAAAATATCCTTCATATAACTATATTTCAGTCTAATTAAAAACATGTAGTCTAAACTTTGTTAAAGACATATAGTCTAAACTTTGTTAAAGAGGGAAAAAAAACCCTTAGAATAAGGGCTTGAATAGACAGCAAGGCTGCCTGTGCTGTCTAGGTGCACATTTATAAGCGCTCTCATTATGTGGGGATCAAATCCTTTAATTAAATATTCTCATTTAAAACCAATTTGCATAAATAAGGGCTCATTTCTCAAAGAGCCCATTTATTCAAAGAAAATTAGATTTCACTGGGAAACACACACAACCCCAAATTTCTCATCATGTTCTCAGGCTGGGCAAAACAGAATAATTTCCCAATGTATCCTGTAGCAGTTCTGAAGCATGATTTTCCCATTCTGTGTTCGACCCAACAAAGCTGCACCAGAGCCTCTCTGAGCACACCAAGAGGTGCTTCCATTTCCTGTATCAAAGCAAGACCTTGTCAGGAACCTACCTTTGCCTGGCTTTGATTTCAAAGGAAGGATTCACACTTGCTGTCAGAGGGAAAATGTGAAATGCTCCAGTCAGGTCCCTCGTGATGAAGCAATCTGGATTTCCAGTTGTTCTGACACATGTGCTCCATCTCAGTCTGTACATGGGCAGTGTCAAGGAAAGCCTACAACTTCACCCAGCTTGAAATCGTAATTTTGGAGATGGATGGAGTCCCTCCGTTTCCTTTCTCACTTTCATACATCAGCTTCTGCCCAAACTTCCCAAACTGTGGGTTGGAAAGTTGTTCTCTTTGCCTCCTTAAGCTTTCCTAATTGCTCTCCCAGCTTTTTAAAGATGCCCAGGGCTATCAAAGAAGACTTTACCTAGAGTTTTTGGCATCAGGGGAAAATAATGAGCAAATGGTTTGCAAGAATTTATTGCTTACTCATACTTGTTCTATTCAGACTTTTTTAAAGTCCCTAAAGCCTTACCTGTCGCTCCTTAGCAGGAGCCAGGTTCTGTCACTGACTCTTTCCAAAATAGCCTCCTCCAGGCTTAATAATGGCCATTAGAGTTAGGGTAATTCAGAGGCACTCCCTGAGTGCAACAAGGGGCTGAGACGGCATTTTTGCATTTAACCACAATGATAATGTGGATTACAACTCCATGAAAGAGCCTGGGGAAATCACTGATTTCCCAGCTGCAACTGCTACTGTACTAAGCAAGGAACCCCATAAACAAATCAGTATTATAGGCAACATTTAGAGCACCACTTAAAGGCTAACACTTTAGAATGAGTTTAGTTGCATTGGATGAATTTTTCAGGAGTAGGTGTCAGCTTCAGACTGATTTCTTGTTGGTTTTTAATGTTTGTTTTGCTTTTGAGCTGAAGCCATTCAGCTACTGCTGCAAATATATATATGTATATTTGCAAATATACAAATGAAACATTATATTTTGATCAATTTTTAAAATGAGTGGTTACAACAATTTATTTTGAAGAACTTCAGGACTTCTGTAATTTGAAAGGCTTCATGTTTGGCAAGGAATTTGTTGCAGAAAAGTTCACGTAGATTTGGACAGTTTACAAGCGTGCAGATTAATATCTGTTTAAATACAGTACAAAATGACCAAGTTTTGGCAGCTGAATTCTCTTAAGGTTTCACTTTCAGGGCACGTCCTCTGTCCTTCCCTGCCTCCTACATGCCACACTTATAATGATTAAAATATCTGTGTAATTACTATACCATCTCTCTAATGGTCATAAATGCATTTTAGGCAGTATTTGTGCTAAGGTTTGTTTCTTAAACCACTTTCTAGTTTTGGAAATTGAGTGTTATCAAATCTGAAACCATGAACAGATAAACTTTTTCTCATGTTGGCATAACTCTTCCCTGCTAACATATCTAGTTTTTTAGTATGTTGGGAAAGTTCCAAAAAAATTATCTTCTGGTGTTGATTTCCATTTTATGTTCTGGCAAAGCTTAAAATGCACGATATGAAACTTATCAAATGGGCTGAATAGCTGATAGACTGGGTGATGGGATTTGGTTTTTTTGTTTAAATATAAATTACAACTTGGCCCAGGCTTATGAAATTTGGTGACAAGGGTTCATAGGTTCAGTTATGTTTCTTATTGAGCATGAAATTCATATTAGCAGAAACATGGGAACCTCTACCATCTATTAGGTTTACTTTGTATATAATGATTAAAATACATTCATAAGAAACCAGGAAATAAAAACACTATTATAACAGCTATGTAAACTACATAACTACTGTTACAATCATCTTAAACAATGTTTTCCACTTCATGAGATGTTTGATATAATCTAAGTATCCAATTATGACATTAAAATGACTTTCTTATCTATATCACATGACAGATTAGCAATACATGTTATAAACCTACCTCTGATTTAAAATGTTTTATTTGCAGTGATATTCACTGAGTACAATTCTTGCCATGCTTTTCCTTAACTAATTTGCTTGTTTCTGTTTACTAACTGAATAATTGTCAGAGTATAATTAACACAGATGTCGCATGAGTTTAGTTTTCAGGTTCAGGTTAAATTTATACTACTGCATATGGAAGTGTCTAATTAGATTGCCATCTGAAATGGTGAAGGAGTTACTACATTTTGAGTAAAATCTTTTTCACAGTCTTCTGTCTTACTCAGTGGTATTATAATGTTTTCATTCATTGGCAGTTTCAAAAATAAGACTTTTGTATTAAGCACATCAGTTTACACACATCAGCACATCAGTATTGACTGAGACAAGAATGTTTGTCAATTTGACACTAAGCCCCCCAGTAATTCCAAGGTATTCTGAATTCTATAAGCTAAAGTTTTATACTGGGCCAATAGTTACCAAGATCCTAAATATTTCAACCCTCTGCGGTTCTGAAATCCAAATTTTTTCTTATTCCAGTGATTTAATTTCCAATGATTTAGTTTCCATTTACTCCTTTCTCTTTTGGTGATACTTGCAGACTTGGAAGTACTGAAACCTGGGATTCAAAAAACTTGGCAACAAGATGGAATTGTTTGTTAGCAATATTCTTGAAAGATTTATGTGTCTGTATACTACTGTGAAAAAACAAGATGTGTACCAAGTGTGACTTTGATACTTTATCAAACCAGTTATGATGAATTAGGTATGGTTCTAGTGATAACCTTCAACTGTGATATTTTACATTGATGCCAACAAAGTGGATCATGTGGAATAGGGAACATAAAATGGTGGGAAAGTCAGTTAGATAGCTCATTGCTATATGAAAACTCATCATGCACATCTTTAACAAGAAATGACTTCAAACAGTGAGAATGAAAGTCATATTGATAAGTTTTGGCATAGAATACTAATGAAAGAAAATGTGTTTATCATAGTAGAAAATAAAAAGTTAGTGGGCCAGGGCAATTACTAATGCTTCTGCTTAATATAGGTTGATGATACACCCCTTCTCTCTTCATGCCTTTTTCATTATTAAGTAATTCCAATAAATGATTAAAGTGCTGATTAGGTTCTCTAATCCAAATTACTAAATGTGAGCTAAAGAGCCATTCACCAATCTAGTCTACCAAGCAATGTTTTACTTCTAAATTGCCACTTCAAATTTATAAGCAGAGATATTAAGTATGTCATTCACATTAATTCTAATTTATAATCAGAATATAATAACTAAATCACAGAAATTGATTGTTTTATACACTTTTTTATTGAAGAAAAACTCCACCATACGTTGCTGAGAGGAGCAGACATTGCAATAACATCAGTGTTACAACTGAATCTTCAAGCTCTATTGTCTTTCCTTGACGATATTTCCCTACAGAGTAACAAATTCAGGTACTTTTAGTCAAGTAAAATGCACACTGAAATAATAGCATTGCTTTGATTGAGATTCCAAACCAAATAAGCTGTCTCTCTATCGCAGTTCTTCAGTAAGTGAATAGCTGGTCCCAAACATTTTAGAAAAGGAGATTCTTTATACGTGACTGTGGAATTAGTGGAGCAGCTAATTACCTACATCCAAACAAATGTATGACAAGACAGAACTCCTCAACACTGTCTCAGTACTCAAAACCATCCATTTAAAGCCCGCATGAACTTTACTACATAGTAAATTCTATGTATAGAAATCCATCATTACTCTAAAACTGTGCAAAGGGAACATTTCCTTTATAATATATGATGAGTGGCTTCCAAATGCGACTATATCTCAGAAATTTAGATCCTCCTTCAAAACAAACATACAAACCAAGGCAATTTATTGAATAAGTGGGCATGTGTTCTGTTACATCATCCTCTCCCAATATGTTTGTTTTTTCCTTTTCAGTATGTTTCACTGTAGTTCAGGATGCTTTTTTGCAATGCTATGATTGTTGTCACTTATCAGTGTAGTAATGGTTCTTTACTTACCGAGAATGAGCCTCTTAAAAGCAGAATCATCTGGGGGTCTGTTTGTTTTCTTTTCTTAAAGGGCAAAATGCTTCAAGAAAGGCTTTATGGCCAGCCAGATCAGGTGCACCATCTGGATTTTTATTTTGAAATTTTCTGTCTGGATCCCTCAGTGTATCACAGGACTCCATAGTCATGTAAGTAAATGTTTTTTAAAGCATTGTACCAGTAATCTCTGTGTACGTGGTGTTGAGCCAAAGAAGCTGGGTACTTTTGTCCCAAATTTTTTTTCCTAGATTTCTAAACTTCTAGAAAGTAAACATGAAAAGGCAATTGTAATTTAGCTGTTCTTCTCAGCAGGGCTTGTTTGGCAACAAAACATCCCCTTTTTAGTAGTGCAAGGTACTTATCTCCCTACACTATTATCCTGTGGTCAGAAACTTTCGTTGAGAAGAAATGAAACATGGAAGAGACATAGGAATATTTATAATGCCTAAATTTGCACAGTGCCATTGCTGCCCATAAAAACTACCAATACAGAACTGCTCTCATTGACTCCCATAAAGTATCTACAAGAGATAATATACATCTCTCAATATCCTTTCCCAAAGAAATGCAAGACTTTTAATGAGATTCTTCAAAACAAAGGCACCCAAAATTTCAAAAATTTTGATTCCTGGAAGTCTTGCCTTTCACCATCTCTGTGTGTGCTGAGCACCTACATTTCTGCCTCCATGCCACTTGTTTTATCCATTTTGTTGACTTGTTCCCATTCCACAGAGGTGTTACAATTCCCCCATTTTGTAGAGTGGTTATAGTGCAGCAATAGAAATGGGAAAAAATCATCTATCATGCCTGTGATTTTCTTTTCCTTGATACCAATTAATTAGAACCAGAGAGTGCAGAAGAAATGTTTAGAATTGAAAATATCAAAATTATCTCATCAGTGAAAAGCTGGATCTTTTGGTTAGTAGTTTCTAATTTACACTGTAGCAGATGGATGGTGTTGAAGGTCACAATTACTGTGTAAGGCCAGCGTGTCTGTAGAGTTTGAACTCCATGTAGATAACACTCATTGATAGAGAATGCTTGTAGTGAAAACCTTTTGTTCTTCTCTTAAATCTCTGCTTCATGTTGGTAAATTACGTCTCAGTGATGAAACTAAATCAGATTTCAGACTATCCTCCATTTCATTCTTCATATTGATTCTGGAGCTATCTAATTAGACTGAAGAATTTTGTAAATATCAAAGAAAAAGGGATTTGTTGCTTACTGAATTGTAAAAAAACTCTGACTGACAAATTTTTTAGACATTCAGCCTAACAAATTTAAAAACAGAATGCAACTTCATATTTAACTAATAGATGAAAAACATTTTCTTTTAAGACAAGAAAAAAACAGGTCAATTAACTTTTAAAAACAAAATAAGACAAAATTTTCAGAAATGCACAACTCACTAAAGTGACAAGCACAAAATTTGTTTAAAATCACTGAAATCAGTGCCTGCTGCAGTGAGCCTTTAGCAAAAATTGTAGGTGTACATTTTCACGGAATCATCAACTGAAAAAAACTGCTGTTTCATGATCTTTCTGAAAACTAAATTGTAAGGTAGAATACTCCACATTCAGCAAGAGATGAACTGGTTTGTGTATTGTGGGATAAAAGCATGCAGATGTATATATATCACATAATACTTAACAAAAAATATACAGATAAACCTTCTTTGTGCTAATTTGTTTGTGTAGCTATATTCCAACATTCATGAGACAGATTCCTGGATTGAAACACTTAAAAAACAAAACCAAAACCAACCCCAAACAAAAACAAACAAAAAATAACCCTCTCAAAACCCTTTAAGTTGAAAATTCAGGCCCAAATTACTTGGGTAATGTTTTGTACAATTAATGACTTGAAAGTGACATTAAGCTGGTACTGGAAGCACCAAGCAAATGAGCTATAGAATTTTCTGCTGTAGCCTTTCCAGTCTAACTTGGGCTATCAAGATGACTGAAAATATTTCTGTCTGAAGAATACTCAATGATTTTTTTTTTTAAGGAAGTAGGTTCATTTTCAAGCAAATATCTATGTATATAGTGGTCCATGTCCCATTACTGAGCTTGAAATTAAATTGTCTCCTGAATATTCATGTCTTTTTATTACTACCTCTCTAGGACTGGTTATCTTTTTTTAAGCTAACTACTCTCTTGAAGCCTAGAAAACTCTAGAGCTATGCAACTGATGAAGACAAAATAATTAATTCTGGGACCCTTTCAACAAGGCAGGTGCAATCAGCTGAAAAGTAGACTTTGGGAACAGATGCAAATATATAGACAGTGCTGCAACTGAACCCTCACCAATATTCGGGGAAAAAGAACAGCAAAGATTGCTGCATGCTTTTTTGATCAAACATAGGCACTTAAAAAGACTGAGGCTTGATTCTCTGAAAAATCCTTTTATTTCCTAGGCATTGACATTGATCAAGGCAGTATTAAACAAGCTCATTTTTTTCAACAATCTGTTATTTTTTTAGTGCATTGATAAGTTTTTTGCAAGAGTGTCGTATATTTGCAGATGCCACCAAGTTGCAGTAAGGAAGAGAATGTGGCACTGTCAGGAATGATTCTCAGCCACTTGTCTCTCAGCTTAACTGTATGGAAGAGGGATATGTACATGTAGGTTTAAGAAGCTGGAACTACCCATTGAAACATATACACATGATTAAGATAGTGAAGGCAAACACATGCTCCATTCCTAGTGACAGCTATGTATGGCACATTTGATATGTCACCATCAGATTCAAAGTGACTTGTGTTAGAGTGCAGTACCCAATCACCTGGGAGATGTTATTACGTCTTACCCTTTCAGAACTACCTGTGAATAATGATCTTTTTTCCTCATTTGTTTTCCTCACTATCTGTGTCCTCTGCAAGTCTTGTTTCAGCAGCCTTCAGCTTCCTTCTTGGCTTCCTCCCTCCCGCAGCATCGCGGAAAGGGCTTCCCTTCTTCTTCTCTGCTTGAGCCCTGCACACCAACTCGGGATACTTCAGGAGTTTACCCTGAGCATGCCACCATGGTTCATCCAGATGCTGCTTAGATACAACATGTTTGTGTTAGAGATTCCTTTCTTACACCATAGCTTTTTGCTTTTATAACATCATTAGCAGTGTCAACCATGTTCTGCTAAAAACTGATTCCATTTTTTTTCATATGATGACATGAAGTAGTTAGTAATGGTACAATGACAATAAATAAAAAGCCATTTTTCACTTATGTGAGTAACAGTTTAACTTTTTAATTTTTATTGTCCACATTAGTGCTTTTTTTCACTTCTTTGTGATTAGCTGATCCACGGGATATTTTAAGTATAAATTGTCCCAAAGATAAAATATATCCATGTTAGGGTACACGTGGTAACATTTTAAGGAAAGAAGCTTAACTCATCTGTGCAATTTGTGTAACTGCATGTGCATGCATTTTCTAAAGATTAGTGCAAATTGCCAATGATGTATAATCATTTAAGGAGCAAATATTAGGAGCTAATACTGGATTTGTGTATGTAACTCTGACAGTGGCCTAGACAGCTTGCAAATTTGATCAGAAAAAAAATGTAAGTTAGCATCTGCTCTTTAACTATGAGAATTTTATTCAGATACATTGCTCAAAAAATACAAAAAAAAAAAAATTACATGCTACAGAACCCAGAATGGAACACTGCAGTTGGCAAAACTTTTCTACATATCTATGCTAATGAAATATGCTGCATATTTGTGGTGAATGTGAATTCACAAATAAGTTTTTAAAAACTGGACTTCCTCATTATGAATATTGGGTGTAAAAATTGGATTTCAGTCTGGGATCTGGGAGAGATATTCCCTGACTGTGTGAGATCATAGTATGCACTGGATTTTCACCCAAAGATTTGTGAGAATATACAGGTCTGTCAGCCAGAGTAGGACTGAGGCAGGTCACTTTATGCAGGCAATCAGGGAGTGACAAGGACAACAACTCATACTGTAAAGTATTTCTCTCCCACCATATCCAGAGCAGTATATGAGGTACCTTTCTGTTTGATGCTATTCTATATGTTGTGGAAGTAGCAAAATCTTATCTATCCTGTGCCATATACAGTTTTCCAAACAGTTTCCAAGCCTTTCTTCATGGAAAATTCTAAGACAGTTAATATGGCCATCGGGCAGTAAATTCCACAGTTACCTACATAATTATAGGAATTCACTTTGTCAGATGCTTTTGATAACGTTAGCTATAAAACAAGCCACATAATCAATACATGGATTTAACACATTCAGATATGGACTTTGCGAGGAAAAAAACCCACCACCAAACTGTCATATCCTTATATTTGTTGCAGAGAGGTTTCTGTATAATCAAAATCCTAATGCAGGAACCGAACCCTTCCAGAATGCTCTCTGCATTCTTTCACTGCAAGGAACAATGTTCTCAGGAGCTTTGGTTCTCTGTCATGCCGGTCTTGTTCCAGAACCCGGTATCCTGGCAAAGAAAAGCAGCCAAGGCATATAAATGCCAGGTTGCTGCTTAGAAGCCTGTTCCAAGCATTGGCCTGGGATGAGTGACAACACTGTGCTATCAAAGATTACTCAAACCAAGTAGAAAAGGGAGTGAGTTGGATTTAATACAGCACGGCCTTTCAGAAAGATTGGACTTCTTTACTCCCACCTACACCATAATGAGCCACCTTTCCAAAAGGAAAATCCTTTTAAAATGAATACTGCTACAGTCATGGAAATTTTCTAGGTTTTTTTTCTATTTACAGCTTAATCTGTATTTATTTCCTTTTTCTTCTCCCCCACCCCATCCCACCCCTCCTAGATTCAGAGTAAATATCAACCATAATTGAATAAACTGTTTCTTCTTTTAGCATATTTTAAGTAAGCTGGAGCCTAAGGGGCATTACAGAATTAAAAAGCAAGTAAAAGCAGTGGAAAACAGAAAAATTATGTAGTAATAGATGAGGAAGAAAGAATAGAGATTTGAACAGAGTCAGAGGGGCAATGAAGCAGTGAGATATAGGAAGGCTGTTCCAGATGGCAGAAGCAGCAGTTGGGAAGGCTCTGGCACCAACAGTGGCAAGATTGCAGGCAGGGACAGTGAAGAACCAGGCGCTCTGCAGAGAGAGGAGGGAGAGAGAAATACAAGGTCAGGGAAACAGTCTGGCTCAGCTGCATGGAAAATTATAAAACCCAGGCTGATGATACTCTGTCACTGAATCTTGTGCAGCTGATATACACCTCTGCAGAACTGTATGAAATGGTGGCTGCAAGGTACTAATCATTCACCATTAAGGCAGGCACCCTGCACTGGTCAGTAGATGGTGAGCAAGGCAGCAGTCATTCAAACCTCAGGGATGCAATTGGAGAAGGTCCTTGAGAAAGTGATCTGTTCCTCAAGTGATATTTGTGAGAGGAATGGAACAAAATGGCTAGATTTAAGTAAGTGGTTTACTAAGATTTTTGAAGATAGCAATTGTCTTTCCAGTTTTGAAATTTGTTCTCATACAAACCAATTCCACAAGAACACCATTGTGTTACACAGGTGATGGGACCATACCCTCTGGTAAGGTCATTTCCTCTTAGATGCTGTAAAAATACCATGTCTTCACTTTAAAAGAAAGACCATTTTTGTTGTTTTTCTATAGCTCAGGCAAGTGTAAAAGGCTTTTCAAATGTGCATGCAAGAAGTTTCCTTATGTGAATTAAACAAGTGGTATATTGTGCACAAACTCTGGAAAAAAATCTCTCTGAAATGTCTGTGGAGGATTTTATGACGATAGTTCATTATCTGCAGTACAGTTTTGCATATATTAATCTACACTCTCTGACTGCTTCACTCATGGCTCTTGCCAGAATAGCACCAGAGACCTTTCAAAGGAATCTGGGGTCAAGCTCTGCTGGGATCTTCATTTCACTACTGCTGACTTGAGAAGCTATGAATCTGGGTCTGGGCACCCAGCACGTACAAACAACACCATTGTGAGCTGTCCCCTCCTAGATGAAATAAAGAAGCTTTGAGTGCGCTGGTCAAATCCCAAGACCACAAATGTGGTGAGGTTCGGTCCTGTGCCATTAGACCTGTGAGGCAGATGTCAGGTAGGGATGTGTGCAAGCAGATGGATCCTTCTGACAGACCAGGGACTGAGACTTAGCCTCAAGTGCTAAGGCCTCAAAGTGTTTAAAATTAGTATCAGAATGCAGTCAGTGCTATACTGGTTGGACCACTATGTTAATAGGTTGTACTGTCCTCTTTATCTGACAGTGCCTAATAGATAGCTCAGAAAATGTACTTTGCAGTTAAGCAGCTGGGAAATAAGTAACCAAGATGAAAAACTCCTAAATGCCTAAATTCCTTTTCACTTTGGGTATTTTTCTGTGTCTGAAACTCCTGATTTTTTGGAGGAAGTGCCCTACAACACTCCAGATGCTGAAAGCTTTCCCCTTGATTTAAACAAGGGTTGGAGCAAGTGATTAATCTTTTTCGTCACATTTTGAGATACTCTTGTTTGCACATCTGTCTAATCATATTGCATAAAACGCTTAAGAACACAGAAAACAGAGGGAAGGAAAGGTTGGATATGTTGACTGTGTACTTAATTACATTTAACTGTTGAGAAACTGTCTCTCATAAGGTAGGTTTTTGCACATGGTATTTTTAGTGTGCTCTTAGGGAAGATCTAAGTTGACCTGGACTCTGGAAAGTGGCTATCACTTACTCAAACAGCAGTTCTACTTTTTATGACAACTAGGATGCATCCAAAAGTTTCAGTCTGATTTGTGACGTCAGTTCCAGTTTTCACAAGAAGAAAGCCCACAGGCTGTCCTGTGCCTATGTATCCCATACAAATACACAAACAGGTTATTAGAGATATACTAAGGAAGAGGGGAAGCTATTATCTGGTGCCTCATATTTTTCTTTTGGTTCAAACTACAGTTTGGTATAGGTCTGACACAAATTTGGACTTATATGTGTATGCAATAGGAAATTTTATAACATGTGAGGACCAAATTTTTTCTTGAAGGTGACTGATGTAGTTCAATTGCCAGATCCTGATGATGGGTTTGGGTATTCACGTCCACAAGAATTGGCTTTACTCTTTGACTTCACTAGTTCAAAATAGTCTTACCCTTCTTCATATGAAAATGGCAGGATAAATGGTGTCAGATTTTCCCTCATCTCCCGGAGAATCAATTAAGCAGCATACTGCACCACCCAGCACAAGACATGGCCAGTAATGATTACTGTGCACCATTCATTTTATACTTTCATTCAATTCCCTTTGCCACTGTAATTTAATTAATTTCACCCCATCTTATTAATCTTCAGATAATATCTTGATATGGACTAGAGTACAGCTTCATCATGTTCATTAGATTTGTTCTAAGTGCCTCTTTGTGAACAGTTTTTTGTCTTTTCCCTCCCTGGAAGTTTATGTGAATAGATGTTTAGTTGTCTGAGTTCACAATTACTAATGTCACATCTATAATATTAGCTTGAGAAAGAAAGCATTCATACTTCTTTAAAATATTATGCTAAGTCTATTCTTGCTTTTTTCTCTCATTTTGAATTTGACTTAGCTGCCTAGGGTGCTGTACCACTGGCTTCAGACAGTGATTCAGTGCCTGTGTGGCTTGAGAGGGTTTGGAGAATTGTTGCTGTCTAACAGTGCTCTCTACTGATGAAAAGTAGAAAAAAAATTCATTTTTGTGCTTTTCTACGTGCTCTTAATTTCTCTCAGAAACTGTGAAATTGAACTAAAATAAGTATTTTAAATATTGTGACAAAATAACAAGATCAAGCTGATCCATACAACTTTTTGATTTGCTTTCATTTAATTATATATGACTGGTCTATCTGTATCTTCTGCTTGTGCAATAGTCACAGTAATATATCAAAATATTTAGATATTTCCAAGCAGGACCTGTGTATTTGGGAAGAAGAGAATTCCCACAGCCCCTTTTTCCTAAATGCTTGCAAATTCTGGGCAACATTTTCCCATAATTTAAAAGTTTACAGCAGAGATAAATCAAATATTAGAAAGCATGCTCACTTTGCAAAGAAATCTACCACAGCATACACAAAAGTTACATCTGCTGAAAGCTGTGAAAGTGACTCTGTTAGTTTTCCAAATCCTTAGTGCATTTCAACTATGTGAAGTCTTCAGATTAGGCAAAGCATTTGGCTTTAGGTAATCTCATTAAATTAATATGATGTCAAATTGGAAGAATTGTTGCCCCAAAACATTGTTTGGGCCTTTTATTATATAAAAGGGTCTTGTAAGAAGTTGGAGAAAGACCAAGGCCTGTAGTGACAGGAAAAGGGGTGATGGTCTTAAACGGAAAGATATCACATTTAGACTGCACATAAGGAAGGAATTTTTTATGGTGAAGGTGGTGAGACAGTGGAACAGATTGCCCATGGAAGTTATGGATACCCCATCACTGGTCAGGCTGGATGGGCCTTTGAGAAACATGGCCTAGTGAAAAGCCATTAGATCTAGAGAAAGAGGGGATAGGTGACGTTTAGAGGTCCCTTTCAACTCAATTTTTTCTGTCATTCTGTGAACAGGAAGAAAAAGACAGAGGCAAAGAGTGGGACATCCAGTATAAATACATGAGATGACTGAATTTGTTTTTATTAATAAAGGAGACACAGGAGGCTCCAAGTCACACTGGCTCAGATGCCCAGCACTCAGAGGCTTACTGCACCATCAAGCCCAAACTGGGAACGATTACTGGGAGGGAGGAAGGGAGGGACATGCAACAGGGACAGGGAGGAGCCTGCCCAATGCTCCGCAGAGCACTGCAGGTCCCTCAGGTTTTGTATGCATTCTCCCTGTTGCATTAATAGTGTGCAGGGCTTCTCTTTCCTGGGGGTGTTATTGTTACTGCTTTTTGTTGCTTTTATGTCAGAAGGATATTATGTGTCTGCCCATTGCATACTAAACTTGCTTAGTCATTTTTTGAGAGCCTTTAAGCCATCTTCTGTAAGGTTCTATGTAAATCAATTGGAAACACGGGGCCACAGTGTAACAATAATATTCAATCATATTTCTCCAGTTGCTTGTCCTTTGAATGTCTGATTATGAAACACAATAATAATAACTTCATAGTCTTCGGCTAACCAGACTGAAATTGAGTATGGGGACAAAAAACAACACAGCACAAGCCCTGTCTTATTTGCAGTACTGATGCTGTCTGATTGTGTTTTATAAGTATTCCTTTGCATTGATTTTTGTAGTTTTAATTTATTTCTCTATTTAAGTCAATATAGAAAAAAGAACAGCTGGATCATAACCTCTTTCCTTGAGTAAACTACAATCACAACAATACTGAGACTTCTCCTCCCTCCTCTTTTCATTTCTGCCAATGAATTTAGTCTCAAGCACACAAATTCCTTGGTCCATTTGGAATTCATGTGACATTTTGCATGAAAAACAGTGTGAAATGCTGTTTTCTCTGCTTCTGTGTTATAAATTATTCATCTTTTTGATTTATCAGACAGCTTTTTCTTGTAGATAAGAAGTCACCTCTCATTTGCTCCACAGATCACATAGCCTAAACAATAGAAAATGGCTTGAATCCAGCGGAAAAAAAGGAGACCTGAGTATCGGTAGTTTGTGTTAGGATTATTAAAAGAAAATGCTATGGCTCCAAACCTGTTTAACGTTGAATGAACTTGTTTATGCATGAACTAGGTTATCCAGAGTGCAATAAAAATGCAGGTGGTAAAAAAGTAGATGTCCAGTTTTGAAGGGTTGCAAAGGGAGTTATTATAGAAATTACTGGCAGAATACCTGTGGTCTGAGCCTTATAAAGGGGTCTAGAAGTAAGTATATTAAGACAAACAATGACAGGAGAGCATTATTAATTCTTGGCAGGTTTTCTTTTTGAGAAGTTTCAGAAGATTTTTTTGTTGTTGTTTTATTTTTGTAGGGCATTCTGTTTAACATCAAGTGATGACCTTGCTGAAAGAATCACACAAGTGACTGGGGATCTGTGGTGGAGGGATTGTCATGGTTGAACACTCAGTTCTGCTTCAGACAGTCCCTTGGTCACGCACTGCTTTCCCTGTTCCTCCACTCTTTCCCACATTTCCACTGTCAGTTTCTGTCTGAGGCATGGCACAGGGCCAGCTGCACTGTTAGCCTGAAGCAATACCATCGTGTTTCAGGTTTTGCATTTCTTGAGATTTGAAACAAATACTAAATTATTACGTGCGTGGAGAATTCTTGCTTACGAATTTGCCAGCTTCTGACAGATGTTTTGGTGTTTCTCTTCATAATCCAGTTAACGCAATATTTCCTGCTGGCCTTCAGTTTCTTACCCATCAGTGTCTATGACAGCAAGCCAAAGTGGCCCCTGTTCCCTGGCCTTGATGGCAAATAGTAGTTCTTTGGGAAGATAAATTCTCTGGCCTCCTTCAGAATAGTTTGACCTTATTCATACAACTGTGAATGATACCCAGGTTTGGCTATGCCCAGAGTAAATTTCGCATTGCCAGGGAAGGTGTTAACAGGCATAAGTCAAAATTGTATTGTTGTGACCTATATTAAAGCTGTGCTTTGGTCATGTTTAGCTTACTGACACAGATGTACACCAGTGCCTCCAGCAAACAGAAGCCCAAAAGTTTCATCATCTGGAGAAATGTATTTTGTATGCAATGAAACTGAGGCTGGTTTGTTAAAGAGATACATAGAAATAACATCATATGTACAAAACCATAGAGGCTGTGTGATGTCTCCACAGCTTTCACTGAATATTTACAATAAGTTATGTAGATAATATGGAGACAGTAATATGCTCTTAAATTCTCAACTCAAAAGCTGCTCTCAACTCGAAAGCTGCTGCTGCAGCTGTTGCATTTTATAGTAGTATCACAGAGTCATGAAAAGGTTTGGTTACAAGCAGCCTTAAAGGTCATCACATTCCAACCCTCCTGCACTGGGCAGGGACTTCTTGCACTGGACCAGATTACTCAAAGCTCCATCCAACCTGGATCTGAACACTTCCAGCAATGGGTCATCCACAGCTTCTCTGGGCAATCTGTTCCAGTGTCTCACCACCCTCACAGCAAAGAATCTTTCCTTCTATCTAATATAGATTTACCCTCTTTCCATTTAAAGCCATTTTCCCTTGTTCTATCAATACAGCCCCTTGTCAAAAGTCCCTCTACAGCTCTCTTGTAGGTACTGAAAGGCTGCAATAAGTTCACCCCAGATCTTTCTCTTCTCCAGGTTGAACAATCCCAATTCTCTCAGCCTTTCCTCATAGAAGAGGTACTCCAGTCTTCTAATCTCTTCATGGTCCTCCTTTGCACTCGCTCCTACAAGTCTATGTCCTCGTAGTTTTTGCTGTCTATGGCTTGATGAGAGGCTATGGTTTCTGTCACTTGAAATGGCAAAGGACCCTCAAGCTTCTGTCAATTTCCATAAAAATTTCCTTTTGGCCACTGAAAAGATTAAACCTCATGGAACCTGCTTGAAGAGACCACTCAAAAGTGAAAAACTACATAGTTCAAGGTGCTGGTGACAGCAGCTAAGCAAAATATTTTTAATCTGAAAAAGAATACATATTTCTATTCCTTTCCAACAGTTGCTTTCTTCACATTTGTGAATTACTGAGGCATTTAAATCTTGCTTCAGATTTTAAAAACAGCCAAAGCTGTTGGCTGTGTCAGTCAGTGGAGCAGAGATATGTCATCATGTGTGTATCACATGGACAGGTTAATGACCTCCAAGCAAGACACAGGTAAAATCTCAGATACAGCACACTTTAATCAGTGGCAATGACTGGCCAGCATTAGCATGTGAAGAAGTGAGTTTTGGCCAAGAATTTTACATATTTTTCTCAATTTTTACACACGAACACGGTGAAATCAAGAACCTATGAGACAAAAGCTTGACATTTAAAGTTCTTATTGCACTTTTTTTTTTTCCCATGGGCATTACATAGGAAACTTCACAGTGGGCAGTGGGTTTAGTGTGAGTTCCCATATCTAACTGAACTTGCAAAATGCATACACAGGAGAGAGACATGAATTCAGCACAGACAACAAGTCTTTTGTATCATTACTAGCTTTTTCTCACTGAAAGAGTTGTGTAACATCATAGGTAGAAATATTCCTACAGTTGCCTTCAAATGTACCATTTTTAATCCTCTTTCTTATTACTTATAATTGCTAAATTTTAATTCCTCAAGGCAGACATTTTCCATGCCATGTGTTTGCCTGAGGACACATTTTTAATTGATCTTGAAAGTAGATTAAAACAGGTTTTTGGCTTTAAAAACTTGGCTATTTCTCAAAATTAGTCACAAGCAAAATATGTTTTGCTCACATTAAGATGCCTGAAGTTCCAGCACCTCTGCATTTGAGCTGCTGACTCAGAAAGCCTTGCAATGGAATCTACTCAGAGATGCATTTTTTTCTGCAAAATATTATCTGCAAACTTACCACAAAACCAGCAGCCCAGGAGTTATATTTTTATTAGATTTTGTTTACTAAATAAGTTACATGTTATGTCTCTGGAAGGTTAACATGACTAAGCTTTTTCTTTAGTGTTTCCCGTCTGAAGACAAGGAGAGCTGATCAGAGATACTCTGATCTGAGAATGTCAACATATCAGAAAAATAATCCCTATTTTAGAAATGCTAGACACATTCTTCCCTAATACCTTTGTTACTTCCAGGAGTAACAAAAATTCACAAAGATGGCTGACTCCCTTGTTCTCTAAATACCAGCCTTAGTGAAAGACACCAGAGTAAGACCATGAGGCTGTTATAAGGATAATGGACAAGGAACTTTAGATGGGCAGAAGCAAAGAAAAACATAGACATATAAAATTGGACAGTGGCAGAATGATAAAAAGTAGTGATAAGAGCAGAGAAGATAGCAAGCCCTTGGGATGTGCTGAGGAGAGTAGCTCATGCATTGAATGCAATTAGGTAACCAACTCGCAATTTTACCAGCTTATTACCTCACCCTTTTATTCCCTGCTGAAATGAAGTCTTACACAACAAGCAGTGTACAAAGCTATGAAAATATTTCATATGTCTATGTTAACAGGTTAAAATAAACTCATCCATGAAATCTTAATTCTACATTTGCCAAATCCACACAGCTTATTCCTTAATGTGGTTTTAAAGACAGAGATATTGTTTTGGGAGTTAAAGACTCCCAAAGTTCAGACAGAATTGCAAGGGTGTTAATAGTTTGTAGACAACTAGTTAACCCTAGTTAACATGGAAATACAAGAAATGTTTGCAGAGCATGCTGTGATAGTTTGTAGCAGTTGGGCACTGTGGCAGTTTCCATAGAGTTCCTAGATCCTAATAAGGGTTTTAAACAGCTGAATCCATCCCAGCTCTTAACCTTTTGAATGGCCATGGAAATAGGCTGTTCAGAGACTGATGAGGGGCAGCAAAGTTTAAATGTTATAATCAATGAGTGTATCAATATGGCTGGGGTTTCACATCCTGTGTTATATAGCCCAAAAAGTTTAGAATGTTGCTTCCTTTATTTTCTTAGTGCGCCATGTGTTCAAAAGCAGAGCTGCACGTAGCAGCTGGCTGTGCTAGTTACAGCTGGTGATACTGTGGGCAGGCAAAGGAGAATCAAAATTTCAGCACCAAGTCAGCAAACACAGCTGCATGCTAGGTTACTGAGGCAGGAACATAAAACTGATTGCCACTGTATTTCAGTATTTCAGTTTTCCTCTCTGTATGTTCTTCCTTTGAATGACAGGGAGAAATGTTTAGTGCAGTGCTTAGTTTCTCTTACTGAGACTGGAAAAGAGGGAAAATTTGAGAAAAGAAACAGCCACTGGATTGATTTTTGAAAGGTGTACGTAATTGAACAGGTTTGAGGCAGTTATTAGAAATAAATGTTTTTAAAATGAAGTAGAAATTAACCTACACAAAATACTTTAGCACAACTTATAAAAGAAGAATATTTGTTGATTATCTTTCTTTTACCTGTCCAGCTGTTAGCATTTTGACATTGTTATTTCAGCAGAACAAAGAAATTATGCCCTTGAATTTCTGAGGCATTGATATTTCTCTTATTAGTGAATGGCATATGGAATTAGTAAGAATCATCAAGTTTTTTGAAAAAGAAAAAGATCGGCCTCAGCCTTACTTACTCAGAAAAAACTACACTTAAAATTAAAATATATGATTTCATTTAAAATACATGGATATTTTATTTTTGTATTGTAAGAAATATATTGAGAGATCTTAAAAAGTACTCATATGTATTACAAGGATTTCAGCAGGAATCATTATTGTGCCTAAGATAAAAACACAAAAATAAATCTTCCACATATGTCTGTACCTCACAGCTAAGGCTTTTAAATTACAACTAAAGCTATTAAGTCAAACAATTCAATAGACATGTCCTGGAATCTCTCTGATCTTTTTTCAACATGACCTATTATTTGTATCACCTAATCCCACATTAATATTTTAATACACATTGTATGTTAGTGTAAAGTCAGCACATTAGTGTAAAGTCAGCAGCAGGGTCCAATCCAGGGATTTATGGGATTTTTCCTCTATTGCTGTGCTTTTATTTCCTATTTGAAAAATAATCCCTATTTTAGAAATGCTAGACGCATTCTTCCATAATACCTTAGTTCAGAATTACCTAATGCTACTGACATTATTGACCAGGGACCCCAACCTGTCATTCTGAGGTGACTGCTGGTGAAGAGTTCCTCATGGCCGAGGTCTGCAGAGGTACATAGCTTAGAACAGATGTTGCAAGGTGCAGAATGCATTAAGCAGGTGATTCTCTGTTTCCCAAGCCCATCAGGGAGACTGGGAGACCATGAGACCAAAACATAAAGCAGGATGGCTCTAGAGCTGCATAATATACACCAGGAGTCAACACAGGTCAGTGGACAGCACACAGTGCAAAGAGCACAACTGTGCTTTTAAGGGCCTTTGTTCCCCTCCTTTATGTCCACTCTAACTATAAAAACAGCAGTTAAGCAAAGGCTCGATTTTATGCAGCCATATAACATCCAGAACAATGAATGCCCTTGTTCTGCCCTTTTAACACCCATGAAGAATTCATTTCATTAAGTCTACCAGACATTATTTGGTGTAAAATGAAATATCTGTTTAGGTCTGATCAGAAAAATGTTAGTAACATATTTTTGGCAGAAAAAGGCTGTTAGAGTTGTACCATGACTACATATACTTTTAAGTAAAATTTCCATCTTACAAAATTAAATACATATGAAATGGATCACCTATTATTTAAAAAAAAATAAGAGAAATAATACTTCTTTATATAGTTTTTTCTTTCCTATTTTCTTTGTTCTCAAATAGTCGTGCTTTCCAGTGCAACAGAAAAAGTTTGCTCTTTGACATTAAAAAGAAGAATGAATATTTTGTCTACCCAGCATGACAGTCTTCCTAAGATAAGGTAGATATTCTAAGAGCAGATATTCAATATTTCAGAAAATCAATCCTTTGAAGACATTAAGCAGCATCTCACAACTCTGAGGTCTCTGCAAAACATCCACAGACAAATGAGTGTCTGCAGAAAGATAAATGAGGCTGCAAATGATTTCAGAGATTTTTATAAATCGGAATTATATTTATTAATGTTTGAAGAAAGAAGATCCATATGCAATGACTTCTTGATTTCCTGGTAAATTAGAGTCATATAGCTATGGGATATCCTGAGCTGTAAGATACCCACAAGGATCACCAAGTTCAACTCGTGACTTCACAAAGGGCAACCTAGAGACTAAATGATATGCCTAAGAGCATTTTCGAAACACTTACTGAACAGCAGCAAGCCTGGGGCTTAGGACCACTTGTTCCAGTGCTTAAACACCCTCTCAGTGAAGAACTTTTTCCAAATATCCAATCTGAAGCCCTGACATAACTCTAATCCATTCCCTGATACCAGCAGACATCAGAAAGAAGAGATCATAAAATCATGGGACCGTCGAAAGCTTTGGGCTGGAAGGGGCCACTAAATGTCATCTGGTCCAATCTCCTGCAATGAGCAGGGACATCTTCAGTGAGATCAGGTTGTTCAGAGCCTCACCCAATCTGACCTTGAATCTTTCCAGGGATGGGGCATCTTCCACCTCTCTGGGCAAAGCGTTCCAGTGTTTCAACACTCTCATCATAAAAAAAAAATTCCTTCCTTACATCTAGTCTAAATCTACCCTGTTTTAGTTTAAAACTATTAGCCTTTGCACTATTATGACCGGCCCTACTAAAATATCTGACCCAATCTTTCTCCTAAGTGCCCTTTAAGTATTGAAATGCCACAATAAGGTCACACAGGAGCTTTTTCTTCTCCAGCCTGAACAACCCCATCTCTCTTAGTAGCAGGAGGGGTGCTCCAGCCCTCTGATCATCTTTGAGGCCCTCCTCTGGACTCACCACTGATTCCAGGTCCTTCTTATGTTGGGGGCCCAGCCCCGGATGCAGCATTCCAGGTGGGGTCTCCTGAGAGAGGAGTAGAGGTGGAGAATTACCACCCCAGCCTGCAGGTCATACTTCTTTCTGTAAAGCCCAGGATGCTGTTGGCTTTCTGGTCTGTGAGTGCACATTGCCAATTCATGGCCAATCTTTCATCCGCCAGCACCCCCAGCATCTCCCTCTGCTCTCCCCCTCACACAGGAGCTGTAGACAGCAATGAGATCTCCTCTCAGTCTTCTCTTTCCTAAGCTGAAGAAACCAAGTACCCTCAGCCACTCCTAAGAAGTCCTGTCCTCTAGTTCTTTCAATATTTTTCATGTTCTCTTTTGGACATGTTCTAATTTTTCTGTGCCTTTCTTATGTTGTGGGAGCCTGAATAGCACACAGGTGAGGCTGCACCAACACTGAGCACAGTAGGCCAACAACTCCTTTTGATCTGTGATCTATGCCAAGCTTACAGCACCCTACACAAGGGTTGGCTCTTTTGGCTGCCAGGTTAAATTGCTGAGACATATTAAATTTACCATCAACCAAGACCACCAGATCCCTGTCAGCAGGGCTGCATTACCCCCATGTCTACGTGTACACCCACCATATTACACTGCTTCAGGGTACAGAATCAAGCATTTGTCCTTGACAATTTCACATGGTTGGTGATTGCCCAGTGCTCTAATCTATCAAGATCTAACTGTAAAGCCTCTCTAATCTGTCAAGATCTGTCTGTAAAGCCTCTCTAGCCTCTAGGGAATAAACAGGTCCTCCTAATTTAGTATCACCAGAAAATGTGCTGAGTGTACACTCAACTCCTCTGTCCGGGTCATTGATAAAAACACTGAAGAGAGCCAGCTCTCAAAGTGAGCCCTGGTGCACAAGCACCACTGGACACCAGTCAGGTATTAACTCAGGGACTACAACTCTCTGGGAACTGAACCACCACCACCACAATGTGTACACGTGCAGTTGCATGCTGGACATTTTATTCAGAAGGATACTGCAAGAAAAAGCTTTGCTAAGACGTGCTGCTCTTTGTATGAGAGTGTCTGTAGTGTTTTGAGTGAAAAAATGCTATGTATAATACGATTTACTATTTCATGAGAAACTCCAATGGATAAATAAAGTTTCAAATATAAAATAGTACATCTTTTTCAGTGGGGGAGAAAAAAAAAGGAAGCTTTTCTTTACAATACTATGAGGTATTGGCCTGTTTATGCCCTTTTCACCCGAATACTACAAAGACCACAGTTTATCCAAGTAATTGTTCTTTCAGATGAATTTCTAGAGTTTGAAACACCGTCTAGGGGCTTGTGGGAGAGCTCTTTAAGGAGTGCAGTAATCCAGACTATTTTTTTCTAAGGCAAATATATGTCATTCAGTCAGTGGATAAGAGAGACTTTATATGGATTCAGTCTTCCTATTACTGCAGCAGTGAAATGTAAATATCAGGAGAAATTGATTTGGAATCATGATTTAATTCATCCTCTGTTTAAGACATCCAGGTGTGAAATGTGTAAGAGTGCTTTATGGTTAATGATGTCACTGCAGTGTAAGAATCTCCTCAGCAGGAAAAAGATTATTCTCTTTTATTTCTTCAGATAAAACCTGTCCAAAGACTCCAGACAGGGAAGAGTTTAAATGGAGCCAGGGAGAAATATAAGTAGAGTACTTTACAGCAAATACAGAGAATCTGTAGTCATTCTACGAGGAAATAAAATCTCTCTTCATTGCAGCCCTGCACTTTACAGAAGGGGTTTTGCTTTAATTTTAAGGGCTTCTAAACATTATTACCGCTATCATCATCATTATAATTATTATCGATAATATCATTATTCTCTTTTCTATCATATTTTTTAATCTCAGTATCTGCCATTAAAAAGAAAACTCTTCTGGCTCAAAGTCGTTTTTTCCACACATCACTGACTGTGTTGCACAATGTTGCTCTTGCTTAATTTTTCTCCTGGTTCCCAGCAACTGGACTTCATGTTTCCTGCAATCCTGAAAGATTCCTAATGTGCGTGTGAAGTTTCAGTTTGTTTTTCAATTCTGTGCTGTGGCGTTCCTCATAGAGAAGTTGCTCGTCTGGGGAATATTTTAACAATTAGTAATAAAGTTTTTTACATCTGTGTGCTTTTATTTTACTTTAATAAGAGTTAGCAAGCACCAGTCTTGTTCTATAAGCTTCTACTGCAGTGTCTGTACACAGCCACAGTCACACAAAAGTTTCACATGGAGAGGGAGCAAGACTGAGGCAAATGTGTTGTATAGCTGAGCCACCGCCAAGATATTATGACTCAAGAAGAAACTCTCTTCTTCAGCGGGTGATGTGGTTGGTCCTGGACCATGGGATAGAAAAACCTTCCTCTTTATAGCCTTGCATAACTGGAAAAAGGGATATTTGCCTTCACAGCTGCTCTATTGATAACTGTGATTTGAGTCACACAATGCAATTGTATCCGTGTCTCAGGGCGCAGGATTTGACAAGGTGAACTCTGATTCATTAAGTGTATTTTCCAGAATAAGCTGTGGGACAAAAAAAAATTATTTTCCCCTGATCTGGTTGAGTGTATTTGTATGTCCTGGTTTAAAAACCCTACATCCCACTTAGATGCCCAGCTGTTTATATCTGGGGTCTTTTTCCTTCTAGGAGACTGCACACCTAATTAAAAACCGTCAAAGTAATTTGTGTTTAAAAACAATTGTAAGTTTGAATGAACTTGATATATTGAGTAGTTCCTATTCTTCCACTTGTCCACAAACTATGTCTGCTTGCTGAATGACTTTCGTAAAATAACTTGGAAGATACATCACTTTGGTTGTCAAATTGTATTTTCTATTTCCAAACCCTTCTTCAATGTTGTATATTCGTCAGATCCTACCAAGTTATAACTTTCCAAAAAGCCATGAACTTTCTGAATAAACAACATACAAATAGGGTTTCAAAGCAAAAGTGAATTTTGTTACAATTTGCTTTATCTGAACTTATTCTGGAAGCCACTGCTTCCAGCAATTTTAGAGGACATGTTTTACAATTGCTAATAAGTTTCCAGGAGAAAAATAGAAACAATCAAAATTCTAATCTTAGGGTATTCTCATTCACAGTAGAATTATAGTTGAAAGTGGCTACCTGCATCATTACATAAATGAAGTCAGAGAATCAGTGAATCCAATGTCCTAGGAAATTTTCATTCTGGGTTAATCAGCAAGGTGGACTGACTATTACTTTAAGAAAGATTCAGGAATCTAGAAAAAGTAGCTTCTATGGTGATATTTTCTGTGGGAAAATATACTGGTTGTATTTCTGTCCTTCAATTTGACCTTAGTCCTTTGATTTCAGCTCAGCTGACCAGTCTGTACAGCACTCCAATGTCATTATCTACTGGGAAAAACTCCAGGTTCTTGTGAAAGCTTTAAATTTCTTAAACAAAGAGAGATATATGCCTCAGTATTAAGCCAAAATGCCTGTTGCTCAACCATGAGTTTTTAGATTACAAGAGATTAGATATAAACAATATATTAATAAATATAATAAATACATTTTATCAATACATAGTCAGGAGGGGACTGGAGCATAGATTTGTGCAGGTTAACACTGACAGCAGTTAAGCTGCTGTGAAACTTGCAATGTGAATGGCTTACCACTGGGATGGTCCCTGCATAGCTGATGGCACAGCAAGCAGCAGCTCCAGTGACAGTCACAAACTGAGCTTGAAATTGCACCCTTCAGCACTGCTCTTTCCAGGCACTACTTTTGCTCTGCTAATAACAATGTTCATATTGAGTCAATTTAGTCAATTCAGTTTTTCTTCATGGATCCTATGTAATTCAATACATGAGGAATGTCTTCTGACATCATCTACCTGTGCAGTTCTTTCCCCTCATAAGCTATATATTGCACTTCCAGAGCTTTGCACCAAGCCAGGGTCCTGGGAGTTAAGAGGAACAACTATTGACTCATTCTTTTGAGAAGGCTGGCAAAACCCCTCTTTGTCTTACAGATTCAGTTGCTGACCCTTGACATCAGAGCAACGCATAAATTGCTGATAAACTGCATTGATTTGTGAAGCAGTCAGGTCCATCCTCTTGCTGCTGCAGACTTGAATAGAACAAGAACTATTACCTTTCAGATAGGCAATCTTAACTCTTCTACCACAGCTTGATATCTTGTTTTTTCTGCATCTGCCAGGAGAGATGAAAAGAGATATGTAAAATCTAAATTTTTACAGTGGTATTACAGTATTACAAAACAGTGGAAGAGAAAGCATTTGAAAATAAAACACATTTGGAAAACTGAAAGGTAGGTTGCCCCATTTTCAAGAGGCATAAAACTGGGTTTACAAAAGAAATATATGAAAGACAATTTGATATGATACTAGACAAACCTATGGTGCCAAAGCTTCCAGAGTGCAATTTGCAGTTCTTGTCCTCATGTCACTAAAGAAGACCTGGCAGAAAGAACAAAATGCAGGGCAACAAGTAAACTTTCATACAATAAACAACTTTCATACAAGGAGTGGCTTAATAAAATAGTTTTCTTATTAGAAAAAGGACAGCTGAAGCCGTATGTGGCAGGAATCTGCAAAACTGTGAGTTGCAGGGAAAAAAAAGGTAACACATTATGTTTTCCAGGTCAGGACATAACTAGTGGAGGGTGTCCCTGTCCACCCCTGGCAGAGGGATACAGAAATAAATGATCTTTAGGGTTCTTTCCAACACAGACCATTCTATGATTCAAGGAAAATAAAAGCAAAAAGCATCAAGCTGCACATTCAAACCAACATCCAAAAAGAAGAAACTTCTTTGCATGGGGGGACATCAGCTGCAGAACTCCTTGCCATGGGTTCTGTGAATGCAGTTTTTTTGCAGCAGAAGTTGTACGGAGTTACAGAGAAGATACACCAAAAAACAATTAAAAAAAAAAAAAAGCAAGTTTCAGGAAATCCGTAAAAAATCTGTTATGTATGATTTATTGGAGTTTCTTCTAGCAGTGTCCAGGCATTTTTCATGTTTGGAACTGTAGGACATGCAACTAAAGCAAGAAAGACTAGTTCTTCTTCAGTCCAATATGATCACTCCTACTTTCTTCCATTTAATTACAGAAGTAAATTTAAGTAGTTGAAACTTTATTCATACTATGTACACTTGAAGTGTAAGTAGTATGAATAAACACATTTTGCATAGGAATTCTACATCAGTGTAGGGAAAGGATAATGCTCCAAAGTGGGACAGCAATGAAGCGCCCACAGTTCAGTAGCAAGGATTGTTCAGTTATATTCATGCGGGTTTCTCTAAGTCAGTGGCACCACTTCTGTAAAGTAAAATGTAAAGTTATTTAAAAATATTGAAAAATAAAAACTTTCTCAGAAAAATAGAAATAAGGTGTTGCAGCAACTAAATATATTTAGTTGACTGAGATAGGAGAGCTTCATTATATTTATAAATGTCTCTGTCATTGAATACCTGGCATTGCTGAAAAGGCAAAAAGAATCTGTTATCAATAAAGCAGGAAAATGTCAAACTTAATTTAAAGCAAACTGGCCAAAAAATTGGTCACAGGAAAACAAATTATTACTAAACAGGTTAAAAAAATCTTACAGCCCACACCCAGACCTGATTAAAAAACTATTCATCAGAATTAAGGGTGTCATGCTTTGTCGGTGTCAATATTTATGCCTATGGTGAACAGCAGATGCAAATGGGATGGAAATATAAAAATCTAATTTATTTAGCATGTCTACATCTTTAGATGTTACAGAATAGAGTTTGTTTACAATTACCTTTACAATTACTTATATGTATTTCTCCACTCACTGTTTAAAAAACCCTAAGGCTGCCCAAAACCAGTGTAGAATGTTCTTCACTTCAGTCAATGAGCTTTAACAGAAACCAATGCATTTTAACTGAATTTTTGTTTATCTCAAGCTGCACATTTTAATGAAATCAATACATTCTTGCTGAAAGCCTCATGAATCCATTGGAAAGAATACATTTTTTACTGAAACCAATATACAGTTTTATAATGTCTGTATGTTTTAGTGAAAGCATTGCAATATATTTTAGCCGAAACCAATACATTTCTCCAGGGCTGATACCAAAGAAACCTTATTTTACAGTGAAACCAATGCATTCTTACTGAAACTAATATTCCATATTCCTGAGCCAACATTGTCAGGCTAAATGAAAGCTATGTTTTATTTTACTAAAGAAATTACACATTCAATGGAATCTTAACACAAGGAGTTTTGCAAAGCTTATATTTTAGTATGTGCATAAAATAAGAAGCAGATCATAAGAAGTCATTCTGAGATAGATTTATCTTCTTGGGGATTTTTTTATGTAGTCTTGCAACATATATGCATTCTATCAAATGAGTTACGATATAGATAGGGGTTTATTTTCATTCTCGTTAGACTTTCACTAAGTCTTTTTTTTTCACTTTATATGCAAACTGACTTAAAATAAGTCAACATTACCAGTGATTTACACTTCAGAGCAGAGGAACAGAACAGTGGTTAATGATTTTATTGTAGACTAGATGTGATTTATTATGCAAGAAATTTTTTGTAAGAATTGTTTTCAGTACATCAGCTTTGGCATTTTTCTTGACATTATGACTAAAGACGTGCTGATCTACATTACTCGGAAATGTTTTGAGTAGTCTGGTACATGTAGCTAATGATTTGTTATCTTTCTAAGTGTTTTAATCGATGCAATTAATGTGAATTAGAAAGCTCCATCTGAATTTCAAAGATCTGAAGAAATGTATAATCTGCTTAAAATTTAGATACAGTTTTTCTTTCTTTATCTTTTCAGTACAAAAATATAAAGTAGACTGAGCAAGAAAACCATCAATACTGTGACTTCCAATAAAAGTGTTTTGGCATAACCTGATACAGCAGAGAACCATAAACACAAAGCCATTAAACAAAAAGGACCAATTTTATGCCATTACTGTTCTTACCACAGGCACATCAAAATATTACCTTCAGTTAAAGCAAATATACCATCATTTCCTAATGAAAACCCAAATGCGATGAGACAATAAAGGAATTTGCCAGAGTTTATTAAGCTGAAAAATTAGTTGTGTAACTGCAACACGGTACAAGCTAGAAGCCCAGATGCTAAATCTGAAAATTTGCAAGCTGAAGAGTGCAAAGAGTTTCCCCAACTCCCACAGAAAATGTGTTGAGATTATTCAGTCTTTATTAGCTAAAAGATGTAATTGATTGCCTTAAGGTGACCTTGACTAAGTAATTATTAGGGCTTTGTGCATCACAGTATCCACTTCTGACCCCACTGTTCACGGGCTCCTTGATGAAACACCAAAGGTACTAGCAAGCAACATGGAGCATTCCCAGTTCATCAGCTCCAGCTCTGCATTCCTATCTGTGCAGATGGGATCCTGATATTTCAGGGACTAATGAAGCCATAGCCTTGCCATAGCAAAGTTTGCTTTGCCAAGCTTGCTGGTTTGCAGAGCTGACCTACTTACAAACCTTATGAAAACAAAATGGTCATTTTATCTCTGAAGTTATGCCTAATCACATCTTTAAAAAAATTCTTTCCCTTCTAATGATGCTTGAGAAATAATGAATAAAATGCAAATGTAATGGAAAGTCAGAGGAAAAATGCAATATTGAGGAAAATATATAGTCCAATTAAAATTATTAGCATAGAAAAGGGTAGTCTATACTCCTACTGCAGCTGCTTGCTCACTGAACGGTTTTCTTCATGTACAATAGGTTGCCTTGGGGGTGATTGATCCATTTCCAGAAAGATAATCATTGCATTCCAAAGAATCTAAAAGACAAAGTGTAACAAGACCATGCACTCTACTAGTATTGGATTTTACTTCTCCTCATTATTTAGGCCCCTCTAGCAATTTTCCCTTAATAAGTTCCTATAGTGCTTTGCCAGACTCCTTTTTACTATAACATATTTTATTCTTTTATATTTATATGGTCCACTCATCTTGACATGACTTCTACCCCACATCTTTCTAATTACTGTTCTTGCTGGCATACCTTTTCTTGCAAGCATTTTAAAATACATGCCATTATTATATTTATTTCAGAATCACGCACAATGAGGAAGGATAATGTTAGTTGCTCAGTTTTGTCCTTTTCAATGCCATTATTAAAACATACTTGACTTTAAAAAGGAGTTAAAGTTTTGGACCTTTCAACAGTAATAACCATACACACTGTATTATTGAACAGTAATAACCATACTAAAGGTAGCTGAACTAAAACCAAAGCAGAAAATAAGTACTCCATTGGAAACTCAGGTACCAATTGTGAATTTTCATGATCATAAACACAAACAAGTTTTAAATTCATGGTTAATTTTAAAGGCATTTAGAAGAAACCACTGGAAACTGGGAGTCTGGTTTTCATAATCACATTAAGTGCATGTTTAGCATGAATGTTCTGTAGTGCTAACATTCAAACAAGGCTCAAAGTCTTGTCCACACAGGATGTACAGACACTTCATGTCACAGCTTTCTGTTCTCATTTTAATAATCTCAACAAAATCATGAAGGTATAGAAAGAAGTTGAAAGATTCATTTAGATCTTTGGAGACTTGGCTTTGGATACTTTATGCCAAGCATATTGTTCATAACAGCAGGAGCATTAGAGGGGACTTGATCAAGATCCTTAAAAGTCAAGTCAGGGAATAGGTTTATGGTAGGAAGAATCTTGCCAACCAAGAACAAAGGAGAGTCAAATGTGTGAAAATGGCATTAAACATGAAATTAGGGCTGGAAGGAATATTCCTGTGAAATGTAATTAAAGGCTGAAACAGTTCATATAGGAATCCAGTTCTGTGTGTTTTGAAATCTTTTATGCTGCACCAAAGTTAGTATTCTAGCTTGACAGGCAGAATGGAAGTGATAAAAATATTTATGTTTTCAGATCTCAGGCTATTTTATATAGAAGTTCAGTTAAACAGACACACTAGTTTTTTCTGTTGGTCATAAAAATCAACAAAATCGACATTATTCCATAAAATATACTTGCTGAAATTTATAAGCAAACAATATTAATATTCAGACAAGAAAGCACTATAGAACAATCTTTAAGATGTCGTTGGATATAACAAAGCAAGAGGGAAATCAAGTATCCACATTGTCTGTTTCATGTTGCATTAAAATTAACATTCCAGTTTGAAAAGGTTTTTCAGAATTTACTTATAAGACAGTAAATTAAATTTTATTTTAAAGTATGGTTGTCATTTGGGATTGTGTTTCTGAAGTTAATAAAAGGAAAAACAGAAGTAAAAGATGCAGGAAACCTTCCCTACCTTATTCCACATAGGGTTAGACTGACCTTGTCAATCAGCATCTTATTACAGTTACAACCTTAGCTCCTTAAGCATGTTTCTCCAGACTCTGCTCCTGTTCACAACACTTTTGACTTTCCTGTTATTACTTACAACATCTTCACCATTTGTTGCCCACAAAGATTCTTCTTCTGACAGCCAATTATTTCTGAGATGGAAATTTCACCACTCCTCTCTCTTTTGCATTTGCTTTCCTGTCATAGTATTCTAGTCCAAAGAAAAATGCACTTTATTCCTACATAGTTCATGACTAGTTCAAAGCTAAAAGAAAGCCCTCCTAGGGAAAACCTAGAGACCAATAAGCGCAAAAATAGCATCAACAACTGTCATTATCTTAATAAAGGAGAGAGAACACATTGTCCTCTTCTATGTCAGCCAATATCACACCCCTTTCCTTCACCAGTTGCCATATTTATGCCATAGGTAGCCTCTAAAAAATTCCCCCCTTTTCTTTCTGCCTTCAAAAAAATCCTTCCTAGATCCCAAAATCTTTGTTAAGTAATTACTCCATCACTAAGTATTATCTCTGCTGCTAGGTTGCTTTGCAGAGATTGGATTCAAGGCCGATCATGTGACACAAAATGTGTGGATAACCAAAGTAAAGGAAATAGTGATATCTTAGGCTCACTTGTGAAAGTTTTCTGCAAGAATAAATACATTTTATGATTATGACTGACCAAAGTCGTATAAAGAAATCCAATGCCGCGTGCTGGAAACCCTGTTTTCAGATTATCAGACACAAAAGAACTGCTGTTCACAGGTTACTCCTTTATGAAGCATTTAGGTTTGACTGTTGTCTGCCAGAGAAAAAAACAAAACAGCATGGGTAAATGTAAAACTACCTAAAGCACTGCTAACACAGAATTTGAGATCTAAATGAACTACCTCCTCTAATAATGACGCACTGAGCTTTATTAAAAATGCTGAGTATTTCATATCCCACAGAGTCCTTTCTATTGAAGCCCTAGCACTGTGAGAGCTCTCTCCTCCTGTCAGAAAAATTGCTTCAAATACTCAGCATGTTCTCTTGGGGATGCTCATGCAAAGGTATGTCTTTAGTTGTTCTGATAAGACAGAACAGTCTTTGTCAGTAATTAAAATCTTTATTAAAGGTGAACGTAACTCTTCTTAAAATCAGTGAAAATATTTGCCTCACTTCAGAAAGTTCCATATCTCACCATAAGTGATTTACAGTATCTTCTTCCTCTTAATTTCTGAAGGATGGCCCATAGAGGGAAAAAAAAAAGGCACATAGCATCATATCCCATGTGGTATATGGAGAATTCTCTGACATTTCCTGTTCACAGAAATTGTCTCTGGTTGAAATTCACTTTTCAGTTATTTGGTCCCTGTATAATATCATCTGTGCACATCTAAGACTCAGAAAAATTTGCTACCTAGGGAAGCTTGGTGACAAACAAATCAATGGTTTCCATTTTGCTCTTGGCATACCTGACAGGGTACGTGACTGCTGGAAGTCAGATTCTTTTTAGACTGGATTTATTGATCAAGTCTGTCCAAAACATTTAAAGCATTCCCTTGTGTTTTGAAGAATATAGAAAATGCTTTGCTGCTCAAGGTTCCATGGAAGCTGAGTTATCTGTTTTCACTTATCATTAGTGCACTTACAGGCAGCCTGTATGGTAATCATGTGTCTTTTCTTCCTTTCAGCCAACTTCTGTCAAATATCCTTTCTCTTACCTATCCTCATTAAGTATTATGACATAGGGTTAGCAAAATGTTCTGAACAAGGTAATTGTGGTGGCTCTTAGTAATCATCTTTCTAATATGTCCTGAAGAACTAAGAATATTTGTTCTGAGAACAAAGGAATGGACCAACAATCCTTGATTTGCTCCTTCACATGTTCATTCACAGATTTTCAGGATAAAATGTTAAGCTTTTTCTCACTAGAAAGCAGAATCCAGAATGCTTTTGATATCCCAGACCTCTGGCATTTCCATTTTATGTCAGATGTCTTGCCTACCCAATTCTGTTATTCTTTAAATTCGTGGTAAGCTGAAGTGTTTCAGTCAGTCCTGCATCAACACACCGCTTGTCATGGGATTCTATGAAGGGATCTAAGCCTATAGAAAACATCTGTATCTTTTTTGCTTTGCCTGCCTCACTTGGTATTTCACAAAATGATCTGAATTTCCCATAACTGGTTCTATTCCCACAACATGTACATAATCAATAGGACCCTGAAGAACAACGTGTATTGTTTAACACAGTCAATCCACTCATGTTGGTGTGTGGCCTCAGATTTTCTGGGTCAGCACAATCCCTTCTTCACCAGAGTGAGGGATGGCATTTAAGCACTTGAGTTCTCTGTCTTTAGCATGCTGTGTGCCTGTCCTTATTGTTCTGTAACTTGTTGCTGTCTTGGCAGCCTGTGACGAAGGTGAAGTCAAACAGTTCTGAGGCATGATTTATTTCCAGGACCACCTACAGGTCTGCTGTGTGTTGAAGGCTCATACAGACTGCCTGTGAATCAGAACAGCTAGGTCATTCCTTGGTGTCATCTAGACTGAAACCAAATTCCAAATTTTGTAAATCCACCAGCAACAAACAGCTTTTTCTTTTCTTTATACCTCTCTAGGAACCAACATTGGTTTTTTCCAAACCTTTGTACAATTATGATTTTCTGACTTTTCACTGAAAGCATGTATGTCATGTACCAGAACAAAGCAGATTCTGTTAGATTCACATGAATGCTTACAAAATAGTGCAGTTTTCTTGGCTTCACTCTTCTTTTAATGATCCCAACAGAATTTTCATTTAAAAAGTAAACACAAAGGTAATAACTAGAAAGGGAATAATATGTGTTGCAGTTCTGTGATGGCTCTATCACAGTTGTGTAGTAGAAACCGACGTCAGGGATACCTGTGGGAGTGGAAAATATTGAATCCATTTGGAAGCATCATCAGCAAACAAAATCTACCACTCACTTACGTGCCTTTGCATTTTAACAGGATACTGAAAGACTTGAATGACCTCCCCACTTCCTCTTCCATCAATCCGTTAGCTCAGCTGTGAGAGGAAGGACACACTAGGTGAACTAATATTTGTGCGGCCTTGTTGCCACCAGAAAGAGATTAAGTAGATTTCAACAATTTGGAGTGCAAAGGAAGGGATATTGCGTTCACCTTGTGTATGTTATTTATTTTTATAGTGCAAATGGAGATGCTGAGGTGTTCTGGGTGACAGTTTTAAAGCTAGATGCACCCTAAGCTTCGGACACAAGCCCTCTGGAAGCTGCCCTGATGCGCAGAATTCATCCCTGAACAAAAGTACCAATCCTGAAAATGCTCATCCCTGTCAATACCTCTCTATTTCACAATGACACATTTTCTGAAGCAGATGAAAATGGGGAAATCCTAAGTCAAACTTAATGTTGTTCTTTATGTTTTCTACTCATAGCTGAATAATTATTCTCCCTAAGAGACATCAATGATGAAATTCCCCACACCGCAGTTTAGTTACACAGACAAAAATCATGAATTTATCTCTAGCTGACCCTGCTAAAAGAATAATGAGTAAATGAAAAATCTGTTTAAAAAAATAAAAAACAAGAATTACATTTTATCCTAGTGACTACCCAAGCACTTTAAATGTGGATATATATATATAGAGATATATATAGATAGATATAGATATATATAGATAGATAGATATATATAAACATATATAATTATGCCTATATAAAAATACACATTTATCTACATATATAGTCTTACACTGAAGGTAAGGTCTAAGAATCAGATTTTTTTGTTAACATTTTGAGGGGTAATGTAAAAAAAAAATCAATATGTAAGATGGCTGTGATACTGCCTCCCAAACTCCAGATTTATTTATCTGAATTCCTAGGACTGTTCTATGTTATCACATCATACAGAAAAGAATAATATGTAAAGATATGGAGTCTGATGTTTAATTTTGCTGAGATTAGAAAGCTACTTAGAATACAGTAATGTTATTAAATTAATACACCAATAATATTGGGTTATATAAGAATAGTAATTTTTTAAAGTATCATTTATTTATTTTATCAAATACAAACACATGTATTGACATAGAGTATTTATTTATGACTACAATAGCTCACGTAACTTTTTACCAAAGGAATAGTATATGCGTCCTATGCGTATGTATTATACTGTACCTTTATTCCATTTTTCTGCCAGCCCTATTTCAAACTCTGAATTTGCTTTTTACTCTTTACTTCACTTTTCTATTTTTGCTTGCTAACTAAATTTATTCCTACTGCCCGTTGACCATTTTGATTTTTTTAGCCTCTCTTTATTGAAATGAGAGTCAAGTGATAAACTCTGAGCTTCAATTTTGAAACTATTATACTGAAAGGAGCTTGAAATTGGATAGAATTAGCTTATTCATTCAGCATTGCAAAAGGAAAAATACTAGTAATTCCTGAGCACTTCCAATTTCCATTTACTTCAGAGCAAATTTCACATATTCAGCATGTACCCAGTGCTAGTATTGCTTGAGTTTTCCCTGGGAAAATTTTCCCTGATCTGTGAGCAGAGTCATTTCTGTCCAGACCTGAAAAAGAATTAGTCCAGTGATTACAACCACACAAATGAAGAAAAGGAGAGCATTAGCCTATGACTGATGAACAGAAAGAAAATGGATGGGAAGTGCAGAATTACTATGTTTTCTTATATATTCTAAAATTATTTATGCATTAGAATGATGTTTGTACAGACCTCTTGGTGTACAGACCTGTACAAGCTGTGGGCAGTACTGTTGTGGAGGAGGAGGTGCAGCATGCTGAGTATCCAAACAGAGCCATAAAGAATGTATCATATTAACTGAACACTGGGTTCAACTAGTGCTTGGTGCCTCAGAGCATGCCTAGCTGGGTGGTAAAAAACTAGAGCAGTCTGAAAGTTCAGGAAAAATATGAATAAGGGGATTAATGATATGTATGTAAAGACCTGATAAAGCTCATGCCAAGGGATAGCTGTACATCCTGGTATTTCGAGCTGCAGGGAAATTCCACCCTCTGTCCTACTTGGTGTCCTGTACACAATGTTGTAACACCTACACTATTGTCCAAATTAAAAGTTTCACAGGTCATATGTCCACAGAATATGCTGAGCTGGAAGGCACCCCCAAGGACCATCAAGTCCAGCTCCTGGCCCTGCACAGGACAGCCCCAAGAATCACACCCTGTGCCTGAGACTATTGTCCAAACACTTCCTTATCTCTCTCAGGCTTGGTGCTGTGACCACTTGCACTCAGTTTAGACACAATTCTAGTTTCACAGTGGCAACTACTGAGAAAAGACAACTTGTTAATAGCAAGCAGTATTTTATACATGGTAATATTCCTTTAAAATTACACCTTAACCTGAGCTGCTAAATTCCTCTTCAGACCCCGTAATAAATGAAGAGATTTCAGAACTAAGACACTGCAAGTCACCCTCATCATGCTTGTTAGAAACAAAGGAAATTTGAACAGAGAATATTTTTCTTTATGCCTGAATAAGGAAACAGGATCCAACTTTTTCAAAGGAGATTTCAAATATTTTTCTTGTACCTTCATTAACCCTTACACTTCTTAATTTCACATTGCTGGAGGCATTGACTCTTCTGTTCATGTACTCTTTCCTTTTCATTCTGCAGTAGGATGGCAGTAATTTTTATATGACATACTGCAAAGATCAGATTTGCTCTGCTGGTTATTGCAAATTTCCTTATCAAAACAGATTTTAATCATAAACAGCACCTTTCAAATTACTTCTCATGGTGTCTTTATGGTGCTCCAAATCCAGTGTGCCTGTACTTCCAGTATTTTGAATGGGACCAAAAAATATATGGTGATTACTTAACATCATAATAGGTCTCTAAATATTTTAACTGAATTTATAATTTCTTTGTGATGTTCAGCAAGATTTCTTCAAGAGCTGCAGAGCACAGGTACAGACCAATGGTGACATCAAGTGGTGATTTACATTTTGACTGTTTTTGAGAATAATCACAGGTTTGATATCAAAAACTGGCAGAGGGGCATTCCTAACTTTCTTTTTTTTTACTTTCTGCTTTATCTGCCATGTTTTTTATTTTCAGGTCTGCATTATCCTGGGGAAAACACCAAATACCATCCAGCCCAAAGGATGGTAGCATATGTCTCTGAAGATCACAGGTTAGGGTTTGCCAAGGTCATCAATACTATGCCAGAGAAATAGTAATACTAAATACTAATAAATGAAAAACTGGTATTCAGCTAGGTATTTCACTTTTAATAGGTGAAAGTCTCTCCTTCATTCAGGATCTGAAATAAATGTGAACTCAGAAGGATAGGTGGTCTGTTGCTTTCTGCAGACTCCAGCAGTATACTACTCCTCAATAAGCACTAAGGACAACCTATTTCTTTTTAATTTGACTCAATATCAAATACTTGCCTTGAGTCTTTCCATTTTAGAGGCTACATGCAGGGTTGTTTTCATTGGTCTTGCTAGTTCTTATCAGTAAATGATAACTCTGTTACCAGAAAGTCAGCACATTTAAACAAGCAAAATATTTTTTAGGTGTTTCGGTGTTGTGAGTAGCAAATTGGATGCTGCCCGTGTCATAAGGCACAGAAACAGCAACCATAGCCTGCAAACACAGGAGTATAGCAATTGCATAGCTTAGGCTTCAGGAGTCAGATAACCTGTACATCCTTTTGCTTACAGAGCAGATGAGATTCTGTGCCCCTCTGCATCCTCTCAACAGCGCTTTCCCATGGGCCCTATGCCAAGGTGACATTTTTTCCCTATAAAATGTCAAAGAGAATCACAACCTTCCCTATCTAATGCTTGGGAATTCACTCTTCACTGCATAATCAGGCTTGAAATCAGCTACAGTGCTAAGCATCTCCATCTGTAATCATCTTTTGAAAAAGAACATAACATAGTTAGTTTCAGTAAAGGGTAAATATTAAAAACAAATTTCATGGGTTTTGTTTTGGGGTTTTTCTTTTGGTTTTTTATCTCAGTCCCAACTTTTAGGAAGCTTCCACTGCTAGAATGTTGGAATGATTGTGAAAGTGTATACAGGAAACAAAAGGACAGTTTCTTTTCCTTAAAGTAAGGATAATCCACCGGGATTATCTGACCAGTTTCAGTGCATTTCTAGTCCATGACTAGTGTCTAAAAGTGGAGATTACTTTCTTCTCCAGGTTGAACTGTTATAATGTGCAGGTCTGACTATTGGAGCATTGTTTCTCTGAAGCTGGTGGAACATAAAGGGGGGGAAATATTTCTAGCAGGGTTAAATCAAGTGGTTAAAAGGGATCTGGCATAAACTCCAAAATCCTGTTTAGAACATTACATCCAGGGCAGATTTCTGTGGAAGATAGAGAAGATACCTGACCTCCCAGTGCCAAACTTCAGAGCCTTCATTACCTCTTTTGGTAACAGAAAATGGAAATTAAATTATAGAATAAATTTATCTCATGCAAAAGGGAAACCAAAAACTCACATACCATCCTAGTCTGTCTCCCAGGTTGAAACTGGGACTTAAGTAATGCACAAACCCTCCTTTGCACCATTTCTTTGGCCACTGTGAATGATTCACCAGAGTATATGAAGTCCTAGAGAAGATGGGACATAGTCCTTCTACTACAAGTCTTGGCTTTGTGTCACCTTAATGAAGAAATGTTCTTTTGTCAGAGCATCGGTTCTAGACATTAAGTATCCACTCTTTTAAAAAAAGAAAACAAAAGAAACGTAAGTGTATTGTGACATCTTAATGTGCAATGACCAAACTTAGACAAAGAGAGTAAGAGACATCCAGCAAAGCACATCACCTATCTTTAGCCACCTAGAGAGGCTTTCTATGGCATGCAATGTGATGGAAAAAGGCACCACAAGAGAGTCCTAGAGATACAGCCCTCTTTGTCCTAATTAGAAAGACCTTGACACATCACCTGGAGGGGTAGATGAGCAAGAAAGCAGGAGCAAGTAGGAGTAAGTTCAGCACTTTCATAAGTACATTTTAAATATGTCTGCATAATCTTAAAAAGTGGTATAGTAAAGTAAGTCTGGACAATTTTGTGAAGTTTTCAAACTATGTTCTTTCACATATATTTAATGAAAAAGTGATGTTTATACTTATTTCTGTGTTTAATTCTATGGTAAGTCATCACTTGTTCTGCTTGTTTTTTCTAATAACCCTGCCACTCATTTTCTTAACATCAGTTGTAGATTCATGTTAGAGCTGCTGAACATGTCCTAGCAGCAGCAGAACTCACTTTTTAAAGATCTGCTTGTGGCAGTATGTCATTCTTACTTGAACAGGCTTTATAGCACAGAGTTGAAGCCATCCTAGATACTCTGGAGGGTTGAATGTTACAGGGGCCAATACCCCAGGAGTTGTTTAAAAACAATAACTGTTAATAATGCAAGAAGAGTAAAAACTGTTATAATATAGGACCAAAACAGAATCCAAACTAAGGTCACAAGTTGTATGAAGGTTTCTGAACTGGAATCTAAGTAAATAGTTCTTAGTTTGGATTTTATGTTTATAATGCACACCTTACTTTTATTTCTTTCCACAAGAGGGCAACAGTGAACTATAAATATATTTTTTCCTTCGTCCAAGAGTGTTGAGAAGACAGTAACATTCTTTTTCTTTAGAAAAAATCAGATGTCTAATTCAAAACCACTTTCTGAAACTAAAAAAATACGTCTGTAATAAAATCTTGCACAAAGAAAAGAGGGATTTTTCCCCCATAAAAGGAGAAAGATTCATTGTGAGATGCAGAAAATTAGTTTTACATCAATGACTAAAGAGGTTTACTCATATTTCTATCATCTGAGGATTTTTGTCATAATTTATGCTGTGCTAAGTATTAAGCTTTTGTTGTTTGATCTTCACTATTACTTAATTCTCATGTTTATATTTATCTTTATCCTAAGCAAGATTTTCATTTATTCCATCTAGGCATTTTCCATTTGAATTTCAATAGCCCTCTTCTAAATTGTTTTTCTTGTCTCAATGTATTTGCTATATATATTTATGGTTCTAATGCGTGTCTTCAACAACTGACTTGAGAGGAAATATTTGTGTATTTCTTTCCAAGAAAAAGAATAAGAAGATTCTGTGAAACATTAAATGGTAACTTTTTTTTTCCCCCCATGGTGTATGCCACCAAGCATTTGATTTCTTTGCATTAGAAAGCTGCTGTTTTAATGTTATATTTAATTTTTATCACAGAAGGGGAAATTTTCAGTTCAAAAAAGCTTAGAAACTTTGGCCACCCACAACAATATTTCTGTGTTTTCCACTGACTCAGGATAACTTTTTGTTTGTGATTAATAGCAATAAAGGGAAAAACACAGCTGTAGTTTTCAGTTCTTGCCCACACAAGATGAGCAGCATTATTTCCTGGAGTAAGAACATCATTTCTGTACACATCAATCCAGAAATATTTCAATATTTGAAAGGAGTTTTTGTAATAGCTCTACAACTGCGTTACTGCAAGTTTTATCCCAATGGAATTTGCCTAAGTAACATCTGAAGATGTTACTATCTGAATGCTATCTGAATGATATTTCGCTATCTGAATGATAGCGAAAATCTTTTTTCTATTGAAACACTTAATATGAAAGAAAACAACCACAAAGTGGAGCACTGTTTGTTCACTTGACAGTCAACAAAACCTTCCTGAATTTTATATACTTAAGAAAACAGTTAAGTTAATTATTTGAATGGATTACAATGTCAGCCTTGAAGACATGACTTTTCCCTGCTGTGTTTTTTAAAGCTAGTTTACATATAAAATCTTGCGTGTGTTTTGGTGAAATGAATTTTACATGGAAACACTTGGATTAAGAGGAGTGGTTTATGCCTAAAAATGTACAGGACTTGTTCCAATATCTTCGGTATATCACGGTTCTGCCCTCTCCCAACACAATTCAGTTCTCCATTGCATGAAAGATCAAGGAACTAACCCTAGACCAAAAACATCAAATATTAAATAAGTCATTGAAGTCTAAGCTGGAACATCTGAATGTGTTTTCTTACTACATCCAAAGTTCCATGAGAACAGCCATTAAACATAGGACAACATTTATAGGCAAGAAATCGAGTGTCTTGCCCAAGATGGTTCTTCTGAGATTTCAGAGCTTTGCAGGCTTGGACTGCTTAACCCTTCTCTCCATCCCTTACCAGAAGGCAAAGCAATCACATTCTAGTATGTAGGCTACAGTCATGTAACAAGGCTTTCAAATTTCAGGGGTGGGGGAGGAGATGAGAAAATAAAATTGAAGTATCTCAGAAGTATAAAGGGACTTTTGCACTAGAGGAATCCTTAGGAAAAAACGTTTGAAGAGATGAAGCTGGCTGATGGGAGTTCTTGGTGACCTCTGGAAGAAATAAAGCCCTTGAAGAGTGCAGCAGGAGAAAGTGAGCAGCTCTGGGCCCAGTGCAGAGGAAAGGGAGCAAGACGTTAAAGTGTGGAGTCACAGTAAGAGGGATTCTGACACGACCCTCTTGTAGGTCCTTCAGCTCCCCTTCAGAACTTTTGCTAGCACTAGAAGCTGTCACGAGAATATACCCATGAGTCATTCACTTCAGAGCTTGTGAGAGAGGAGAGAGATGAGCCAGGGTGGCTGACATTTGACATTAGAGGACAAAGACTTAGATTTCTTACGAACAGCTAGAGTGTAGAAAATCAATAGAACCAAGAGAAGCATGTTGCAAAGATGAAACATTTCAATTTACCCATCAAGAGAAGATATTTGAACTAGTATAGTGTCATATAAAAAAGCCAGCCTTAGATCAGACTGCCTCTTACTTCATTTTAGGACTCTTTAGGACTTTTCATGACATGAAAGAAACAAGCAAAGACATGGCTATGGCACTCAGAGTAAATGGTAAGGCAAGTTGAATTTATTTGGACATTTGCAACGTTGACTGCTGGATGTACAGGAGACAGTTGGGCTCTTTGGTGATCTCCTGTATAAAAATCAGAGATGATGTTGTATCTGATGAGAAATACAAATGCAGCCCTAGAATAACTGGTAAGAGAAGGCCCAACAATTTTGGCATATGGCTACCTATGACTAAAAGAGGTAAAGAGATCAATGGAATCTTAAATTAAAGCATCTATGTAAATCATTATATAAACCAAAAAAGTTAATGAGGGAGTTTATAAACATCTCAGAATAAGTAAAAACTAAAAATCAAGAGGAGGATGTAAATATATTGGGTAATGGAAGAAATTCTGATTAAAAAAAAAAAAAAGACAGAATATTTGGAAGATGAATGTCCTTTATTTTAACTGAAATTGACCTTGTCTGTTGGTGCAGAAAATCATCTGCAAGAGTTGTCTGGACAGCAGGCACTTTCTCCAACAAAAAATTAAGTTATTCCATGGAAAATTTCCCAGAAGCTAAAATACTGTTATAGGGAAACAGCACTGCGTTTATCCCTATGTATAGTTCAGGTACTTTATACTCCATTTCTCTTTTCGTCAATTCTGCCTCTCAGAATATACTCCCAAGGAGATTGTAGTCTTCTCCACTGATGAAGAAAAGCAAAATATTACACAACTACCTGGCAAAAACACTTCACATTGAAAGATAACCTAGTCAAAATGCCTGTGCTATAGAGGAGACTTGGGAACAACCTAACTTAAATACAGTTTCTACAGCTCACTATAGCAGCATCTTGAATCAATGCATTTCAATGTTAATTAAAAAATATTCAGTTTAAAGCATTTCAACTATTAAAAAAAATCACAGAAGAAAGCGACGTGTTCCACAAAGCAACTCTAGCTGAAAAAAGCAGCTGAATTCAAGCAGCACAAAAAGGGGAAAAAAGCCACTTTTAAGTTTTTTAAACTCTATCAATTTTATGGAATGTTCTATTCACATTTTCATGATTAAAGGAGCATTAAACTTTGTGTTGAAGTTAAGGTCTGAACAGCTGCAGCACAAAGAACAAAGCATACATTCACAAGGAACACAGATTGTAATCTCTTCAGGGGACAAAATTAATATAGTGGGAATTTAAATGAAACAAGTAGCATGAGTTAGATTAAAAGTGCATTAAAATATATTCAGTGTCCTGTATGATGTGATGCATCATGATATCATACAGATCCAAAAGGTGTCTCATACAGATAAAGACCATCACTCTAGTGTACATTCACATAGTATATTTCTTTGTCTTTTTCTTCATTATATTGTTTCCTGTTGCTTTATTTAGTTTAATCTTGCTGTTGTTTTGGGGTTTCATTTTTGGGGTTTTTTTGTGCTTTTTTAGATTGATGAGTGATACATTAAATTAAGCAAAAGTAATCATTTTTTTACATTCTTTTCCCAAAACAGGAACCACTTCCTATTAGAAAACTTGGACTAAATACTCACATTTGAAATAGCTCTTGGATGTATACACTTGAAATTATGCAGCTTCTATTTGACATTGAAGCTGGGCTAGTTTCCTGTAAACTAATTATTTTCTATGTTGTCTGTATTTCTGCGCTTCCCTTAATTTACTCTTCATCTGTGAGTGAAAACAAATTTAGAAGAAAAATGTCACCCAAATTAGAAAAGGGCTGATCTAGATTTTGACACTGGCTAAGAATTTTAGCAAAAAATAGCACCAAAAATGACAACTGAAGACTTACAAATTTAATAGAGAGCACCTGTAAGGTCAGATGTGTTATCTGCAATTTCTGTCAGTTGAAAAGCTGTCATATAACAGATATTTGTGAAATATGTCAAAATGGAAAAACCTGTTTGTACACTGTCATACCTGTGCATAATTTCTGCAGGCTGAATAGATAAGGCAGATACAGAACTGGAGAAACAGTTTGTGTCTTGGAGGGCTTCATACAATGGAATTAACTATTTCTGGTGGAAGAAAGGCCCCTACAGAACAATCAGCCATTGAGTTACATAGGAAATTAGTTTATTATCTGCAAAACTACATCTACACTATTATACTAGGGTGTCTTAATGAGTATAAACTGTTTAGTAGAAACAGCAGATAACTGCTTATTTTGATATTTGTGAAGCAGACATCAGTTATCAGATAAGCAGCATTAAATGGAAACCTAAATGGTCAGAGACCAGAAGAGACTTTTTCCACCTAGCAAAAAGAACCTGCAAGAAGCTGTCACTCTGTGAAAAGATATCAGATAATGAAGAGTGGTTTATATTCAAGGTATTGTTCCTACAGGAGCAAGGCAGCATAGAGTTGTGATTGTACACTTTTATTTATCCAGGTTTTCCTCTTTTGAGCTGGGAAAGGCTCAGGAACAGAAGGCACAATGAAGGTGAAAACACCCATGCAGTTTTAAAATAATGCTCCAGAGATCACCAAAAAACCCCAAGATTTCCTTCAATAGCAAAGAAATGGACCACATATCTCAGGTGACTGACATCAGCCTGACATCCTCTTGTCTTGCATTCTGTAGCTGTCAGCTGCCAAGTGTCCTTGGAAACCCTATCTTGTACTGTCAAGTAAAATCCTGAACTGCATGGATAAAACAACTGATCTAGAGATAGTGGCAATTATTATGGTAATTAGAAGTGAAAAGAATTATGAAAGTAGTTAGATAAACACTATGTCATGAGTGGATCATTTACTAATGTAATATCTGGTTTAAATTGCCTGTTATTTTTCATATGACTGTAATAAAATATGATGGCTTATGTGTTTTCCATCTAAAAATGTTTTCTTTCCTCTTCCTCTGGCTATACGTGGTACATAGGCCTCTAAATGAGCCAAGGAAGATTTAGAATATAAATGTCAGCAAAAATGGGCTTTCACTATAATTCACCTTAATTGTGTTTCAAAATGATGAAATAACATGGTCATAGGAAAAATACTATAATATTTAAAATGTGATCTGGTAGTTACAATCCCACTTTTTGAAATGAAGGATTCTTTCTATTCTTGCTAAATGAACCTGAATTCAAATAAAAGTAAGTATTCTGAGCATCAGAGAATATTTTCTTATATCCACTCCAGGTGCCCACCAGGAAAAGGATCCAGCCATAAATGAAATATGCTCAACATCACTCCCAGACACTGAAGCCAGCTGGCACAGACTGGGAGAAAAACAGGGTTTCTAGCCTAAGTATGCCTGGGATTTTTTGGCATGCAAAAATGGTTGGCATAGGCCATGAGAGCAGCATAGAACATTGTCACCACCCTACAGTGTGCATGATCACACAGGAGTACCCAGAAAGGTTTCTGGACATTTTAATTTACCAGTATAAATGCAGCTGTGGGAGGAGCATGTTCAACACGGTGTTTCAGAAAGATAATTTGGGCAAATGCTAGCAGACTACCATGGCAGAAGAAAATCTACCCCTTCCTAATTTCAAGCTCTAAAGCATGTACATAATGACCACCAAAGCAAAAAGAGGGTTTTTTTCATGTATTTTCCTTGCTGTAACCTAGAACATTAAAAAAATCCTAAACAACTGAAAATGGGGGTTTGGAAGAGTGTGAGTCATACTTCAAGTTCTATCAAGAAAATGTCTCATGATATGTTAGTTTGGAGGTATATATTAGTTTCATTGATAGAAAATACATGAGTCAAATTATGCAGACTGATTATTTTAAATGCAGGTTCAAATTTTTTAATATGAAGACCAAACTGAATCTTAAAGTCTGTTCAAAAATACCAAATAATCTGAATGCCAATCCAGGAAATTACCACAGGCTAGAGACTCATCTGCAGTAAATCCATGTAATTCTTTGATTTCAAAGACTAGACTCATATAAGTAAACTTGATCATGTTTTCTCTTTTAATAACTGCAATCATCTCAGAGAAAACAGAATATTAAACAGAAGAGACAAGGCTAATGCTGAGAAAAGAAATTATAAATCTTAGTATCTTTGAGATCTTAATGGAGCAAGTTTTTGGTTTGATTTCTATAACTGCTATTGAAAGCAGAGAATAGTTTCATGCCCTTTTGAACCCCTTGCATTGCTGTCTTTATTTTTGTTCTCCACATCATTAAATTGTCTCCTTCCATTACAATAATATAATTCAAGAGCAAATCCATTGAATTCAGCATTTTCACCACATTCAGGGGATCCACATCCAGAAACAAAAAGGAAGAAAAGGCAGGTTCAGTTCACTGGATAAAACCCCTTCATGATGTTACTTGTCTCAATTTGATGGGAAATAACATATAGATCTAGACTATAGATTTAATTAGACATATTTTAAAGATAGTTGATATTTAAAGAATGCAAATAGATATACTAGGTTAAAAATATGGCAGTGAATCTTAATAAATATGCTAATTTCAATTAAATTGGCTTAAGACAAAGTTCTCTAGATCAGAGCTTTAAGGGAGTTAGTCTTCCTGATAATAGATTGCATCTTCAAGGAGCAGTCTTGATTAAAGAAAATCTGATTTTCTTGTGAAAGTCTTTTTAAAAAGCTATACAACAGACTTCAGATCACTATTTGGGAAAATGCAAAAAGAGACCTAAGCTTCCCAGTTTTTGGCCTCCATAAAAACTTGCCCAAACTTCAAAGCCCATTATCCAATAAAGTTCCCATTTTTTGTGCTTTCTCAGAAGTTGGTTGGTAATCATGTCCTAAATAGAAGATCAGTAAGGTATGACAATCACATATTGAAAAGTGCAGTAATCTCATCTAGTTGGTACCATTATCAAAGACATCTTCCAATTAAAAGACAACCAAGAAATCAGTAAAAAACAGAATAATAACCAAATGTGCTGAAAACAATATGTGAGAGAGTGCAATCATTTATTAGCCATTTTATATATGTTGGAATGGGATCAACATTCTTTAAACTTTTTTTTTTTTTGCTACACTTTCATGTAAGTAAAAAAGCAAGATTCTTTACAAATCCTGAAGGAGCAGTGTGGTACATTTAAATCTGAGGAAAATATTCACCTCTTATAAACAACTTTTCCCCTGTTCTTATTTATGCCAATTATGTGAAATTCTAGCAGATACATGCAAGTAAAACCTGATTGGCATGTTTATAGTGAAAATTCTGCATCTGTGCTCAAATTGAACTATCATTTAGTTTTGCTGGTTGTCAGCACATCAGCAATTATACCTTCACCAACCAGCTCCTAAAAGCAGAGGGAATCATCTTGGCTTCCTTAGTAAGTCTGAGAAAGAGAATACAATTAGAAACAATTAAGCACATCCACAGCTTTTACAATGTGAATCATTCTGTTGAAGACACCTCATCTCATTAATTAGAGGTTTTTCATGGCTATATCTTGGATAGTAAACAATGTAAAATTTATCACATTCCTATTCAACCATGATGTGTTTTTACCAGGATAAATTGCAGAATCCAGGCAAGTCCAATTCACACAGGTGCTTTGTAACTGTTACCATAATCAGAAGAGTGAAGGAAAGCCAAGGGAACTACCCAAAAAGATAATTTGGTTAACCTTCCATTTTACTGCAGCACTCACTGCCTCTGCTTCAGCCAAGAAATACCATCTTTGTGCAACTCAGCAAAGGTCAGCTCAGACAGTACTTTGGCTATTCCAGCATCTGTCCCTGAAAGGCAGACACACACCATCTATACCAGAAGGGCTTCCCAGAAAATGTATAAGCCAGCATTCTTAAACTCATTAAAGGAAACCAACGAGAGCCCAAAGGGTCGGAAAAGTAATTATTTTGTGTCTGATTCAATACCCTAGATGTTGGATACAGGAGCCTGCCAAAGCAGAAGCATAGGGATATTATTCAGAGACAGCACACTTACCTATGTCTTAAAAAATGTAAATACATACATACAAATTCCAGTGTTTTGCAAGATGAAATCTTTTTTTTTCTTCCCCAAAAGTAAAATTAATTCTTTACTTTAGCTTGCTACCTAGAGGTTTAATTTCATGACCATTCTTTGCAGTATGCTAAAACCAGTGTCATAATAAAAAAACACCTTTACAAGAAAGGAATTAGAAACAAAAATGTCAAAAATCTTGTGAAATAACATTTTTGTAGTATTAACAACCAGTTGCCACAACTAGTTTGCAGTTAGTAAGGGAAATTATCCACGGTGAGTTAAAATCTGTTACTTTACAGCCTTCCCCCAGCAGTGCTCATTCCAGTTTATAGCCACTGGAATCAGTGAGACCTGATATAATGGCAAGATAAGATCAGGTGACCTGAACAGTGATATCACATTAAAAGTTATATCTGTATAGTTTTAGAAACAGCTTTTTAATGTCACATGATTATTGCTATTTCCCTTTTTTCTGTGACAAGCATCCAACATAGGGGGGTGGGAAAACAGGCATTCAAATTTTAAAACACTAAATAGTTTTCACTATGGAACTTATTCACTGCTGAGGAAACTCACATTTGCCAGAAGGCAAAAGCCAGATTTTAGTGTTACCTGCTGTTAAATAGCTTATCCAACAAAGGACTTAGGAATTTAGAAGTAGGCAGAACTGGCTCCCACCACAGAAAGCAGAGGCCAGTATGAGGATGATGAGCATCATGAACTCCCTGTGAAAGCACCAGCAGCTAAGGGCTTCAGCAGGAGACGGGAACACACCCATGTGGCACCTGGATTGGTATGCACAGCACAGAAGGAACACAACATCGTCTCTGGGAATTGATGTTGACCAGTCAACTTCTCTGTAAGAACCTGGGTGATTAAAATCAGATTATTTTAATCCTACTTAACCCTAATGGAACATTGCTTTGGTCACTAGTCTGTAAATTCCATCTTCACTACTGATGAGTATGTTCTGTGCCTTTCCCACACTGACTGCACACCACTTGAACCATCTGAGTCAGAACTGATCAGTAATTTTCAGAAGCAGAAGTAAGAAAAATATAAAAAAGTGAGTGCAAGACCTTTTTAAACAAGTTTTTTAGTACTTTGCATCACCCATAACACCAAAAACGCCCCCACCACTATGCTGTGATTGAGTGAAGGAGAAAGGAATGCACTGAGGACACAGAAACAGACTGTCCCAGAAAAAGAGAGGGCAAGAAAATACATAGTAAGTAAAGAAGGTGCTGTTTACAGTTTGTTTGCCAAGAAAAGCATAAATGCTGTTAACAGGAAAGCTTTCATCAATAAGTATTACAAAATCTTTGAAAGACCCTGGAAAAGAAGAACTCTGGATAAATAGAATCAGGTAACCCCAGCCCCACAAAGAACTCAAAAGAGGTAGGTGGTGAATAACTCAGAAAAGGCTCTGAGATGGAGATGGGTTCCTGGGATATGGATCATCTGCTTCAGGACACACAGGATGCAGTAGATGTGGGTTTCTCTTGTTCAGTTATGTAGTATAATTTGTATGTGAAAGGGCAACGGTTTTATTTAAAAATACTGATGATGAGATAAAACATAGGCTTTTCTATAGAAGTGTTTACTCTGTGGAGGAATCTGACTTAGAAGAGTTGGATTTTGGCTGCACATTGGATACAAGATATAAATTGGAAGAGCTGAACTTCTAGACATCACAGGAGAGCTCACCTCTGCGTAATATAAATGAGCTGACTGAAGGTGAATGATTGACACCTCACAGATAATAAGATAGAATCTGAGATGTGGAGACATTGTACCACTAGTAAAGCTGCTTTAAAAAGCATGAAGACTGCTGGCAAGAGTGCTTCTGGGGCCACAGGTCTGTTCAATCCAATAAAAATACAGTAATCAATGTTGGCTGTGTGTCTGACAGCTATTCTTGAGCAAAGCAATCTGAGTAGGTTTATGAACCTCTGCCTGAAAGTGTGAGCAAGATAAAAGAAAATTTGGCTCACTGACAGGATGCAAATGACAGTGGGTCACAATCTTGAAAAATATCCAGAAATTCCAGCTTAGGAAAAGGGAAAATTGTACTTCATTTTCTAAGCAGCAGTCACCTCTACCTCCTTGTGGCATGGTACAAAAGAAGAAAATATTTTGACACATTTAATAAGGGACCTGAATTAGTAAAAATGCAGATTTCGACCAGCTGTTCTCATGAAACTTTGAAGGGTCCCATAAGACCCTTACCTGGGAAGGCACCTCCTAAGGACTCAGGCAAACGAACTTATTCTATTAAAGATTCTATTACAGATAGATTATGAGGGTCACTTTTTAAACAAACATTACTTCATGTCAGGAAGCCTTCCAGTTGTCCTGTAATCAGAATACCATTTGTCTTCCTCCTGCCACAGGCCCAGGTATGACTCAAAGGTCATTTTTAGGTAAATGGCCAGGCAAATGCAGGAAAGACCCAGTGCTGACACGCCAGTAGCTAGATACATTTGAGATAATTTCTTGTGTTCATTCAAGACATCCACTTGGATTTACATCATTGGTCCACCCAAGACCACAGCCCTCCTAGACTGGAAGCTGGCAGCCAAGTGGCATCACAAATGGCACCAGACACCCATGGGGTGATTCACCCTGATTTCCAACCACTGGATCATACCTATGGCTCAAGGCACAGGACTGAAATTAAGGTGTTCAAATCAAGGCACTGATGAGCAGGACGTGCAGTAATGGTGTATCCCTGTTGAAAGAGATAATGAGCAAGAGACCAGAGACTTCAACAGGGTGAATCCTCTCGATGTGGCACTCTCACAGGCGAAGCAGTAAGCAGAAGTTTATCATTAGTGAAGGAGAAGATACTGCTTTAATACCAGTGTGAAACAAGAGAAAATGAGAGTAATTGTGTGGCAAAAGCAAGAAATAAAGCTTTGACAGCAAGAGGATGTTGAAGTGATAAGGAAAATCTTGAGGAATTTTTAAGACGTTTACAGTGAGAAAAGATTGATTTTGCCAGCAGGGTATTTGCTAGCCTTGCACTGGGCAAAAATAACCTGAAAATATGGAGTTGGCTAAGAACAGAATCTGCTTCCCCCCCAGAGGAGACTAAAATCTGCCAGCTCAGGTGTCTAAGAGACTTATGAGCTCCCAATTCACTGCATATTACCAATTCAGTAACATAAAAACTTACTTTCCTCAGACCTCTTGTGAACTCTGACTTCTACTTACACGGCATGAGATATAAATAGTTCACATTAACATTTGGAAATTACTGTGCTACATCTGACTCATATGCATCCTCTAGAGCTGGGCAGCACTTTTAGAGGAAAGAGCCTCTGTTACAGAGAACCTTGAAATAACCTTCCTCTATGGGGAAGCCTGTTTTTTTTTTAGTATGTACAGAAAGTCTCTGCCTTCCACAGAAAATTCTGATTTATGGCACTGTTTAGTGCAAACTAGACTTGTACAAACATTAGGATGAAATATATTAACCTGAAATATATTAACCAGAACATATTCTTATCATTGATGCCTTGGAGTGGCTACCAGGAAGAGAGGCTACAGCCAAGATGGACGACCGTCACGAGTTTTTCAAACAGATATACGTTTGGTCAATTTGCATACCAGGGGTTAATTTTCCAGTTACAGCTTCAGGCTGTGAAGTCATATGCCCTCAATTTATCCCCAATTCCCTTTTCTTCATAAAATTTTTGAGGGCTGAGGCTGTAGGGTGTCCTTGGGTTCCAGTCCCAGAGGAATTGTTTTGTCTGACCAAAGCGTGAAGATAGTCTTTAACACTTTATATGAAGTTCAGAGATATGCACTAATGCAGCACAGGATTTGAAATATATAAAGGCTAAAATCTTAAGACATCATCATGACTATCAGAACGGCATTTCCTTATATGCCTGGCCTCTGTGGACTAGACTGGCTCCTACGAATTGCAAAATGCACTGTAGTAGGATTTGTTCAGGGAGAAGCCTAACAAAGATGAGAAGACCTGCATGTGTACCCCTCTTTGCTCTGAAATTCTCTAGGATTTTGATTTTCATCCTATATGGGATATAACACTTCTTTTTTTCCTACCCTCTTATCTTAATCTCTGCCTTGTCATATGACAAATTTTCTTTCAGCACTTTATATTTGTCTTGTAAGGTTTGATTATTTTGAAACCATATTAAGTTGTTCATGTCACCTCTTTGTGATTAAATCAAGGACAAGGAATTTGGTAAGCTTGTATAGTGTACTTCCTTCTTTTTAGAAAAATCCTGGTAGATGTGGTTTCTATATATTTTCTAAGAAAATAGACAATTTTTCTTCATTTCACCTATACCACACACTTGAAATAAGCTCAGCACAATTTCTCATCTCTAGACTAGCTCACCCCAACCTATTCCATATCTCACAGGGAAGTATTATCAGAGCTCAAACAATTTGCATTTTAATCCATTTTATTTGAGCCATATTTTCTTTTTTCTTCTTTATAAGACAGTGATGTTTACCAAGCATAAAATCTGTGATGGAGGCAGTACAAGTAGAAGGCCATGGCTTTCTACTGACCTGACAGAGCAGGATCTCAGGACATGTCTTGACCTGACCTGATTAAATACCTGTGAGGGGCTGTTGCCCCATTGTTTTTGTGTAAACCTGCAAATGCCATGTGGGTAAAAAAGCCAATGAGTCAAGGAATCAGCAGGTGACCAAGAGCAGCCTCTTGAGATGGGCTGGGGGTGCTGGAAAAGAAAACATATAAACCACTACAAGACTAATGATAGTATTTCAGCTCCTTCTAGTCGACTTTAACATCGTTTGAAGTTATTCTTAGCATATACGTGTAAAGAGTTAAAGAGTACAGTTGCCTACCTCAAACACTGTCAGGGCCACAGAAGAAACTTGCCCTTCTAGGTGCCCAGAAGGCCTGAAAATCACAGGGTCACTGTCCAAAGTGCAGAGTTTGTTCCACTGTTCCTAGAGTCAGCGGTCAGCCTCAAAAAATTGTAAGGCTGCCTATCCTGCTTTAGCTGGGACTGGGGATGTATTTATGTGGTGACTGAAAAAATGAATGACTTTAAGTAATTTTGTATTTTCAGTCTGTAGCAGGGATTTGGATATGTGTATAAACAAATCAAAGACTTATTTAGGACATTGGCCATCTAACTCCTGACCCTTAGAAATTCCTGACAGACTGCCTGGTGCTTTCCAATGGTTTAGACAAGCAATAATGGATTTATCTCCCTTCTGTCTTTCAAATCTGTTTTGTATAGCAAGCACCATTGAGCTCTGCCCTAACCATATGAACATTATCCACATTAAAGACAGAGAAAAGGAACTTTACAGTGCTTTTGAAATTCAGCTGCAGCTTAAGAAAATGTGGGGAATACCAGAAAGAAATTAACCAAATACTCTCATTTCCAGATTTTTTTTGCTTCAGGGATTTGGTTGGTATTATTTTTTAGAAAGTATTTCTTCCTTCTGTTTTCTTCCCTGAGCCTGAAATTTCTGAGGTTTTTGTGTTCACCTAAATTGTCGTCAACCCCTTTTGCAGGTAATTTTGGATGATTTTAACCATCTCTGTATCAGTGGTAGGCCATAATACCCACCTCACTTTTCTTCCTTACAGAAACAGCTCACAAAAGATGTCATAATTCCTGTTGCACACTATAGGAGGAAAATATTCTTTCCACAAACAAATCTCTTTTTCAAAGCTGGAAGCTGGTTTGTTTACAATGCAGAGAGAATAGTAGTGAATGTCAAGAGGAGAGCAAGTACCTGCATGTGTGTGTTTTCTACTGCATGAACAGCAGTCTAAAGAAACAGACCCTCTCCAGGGGAGCAAACAATGCATTGAGATGAGATGCATGAGAAACAATAAGATTTGAGGGATATTGACTTTTTCAGCCACAATATACAAGAAAGCAGGGGGAAAAAAGTGTTTTCTCTGACATAAAGAGAAGCTCTCAGAAGAATTCATTACAACTGTATAAAAATCACTTGCTCATTAATGTACCCTCCCATTTGCCAATTTCTGAGAACATAAGAACATATTTGGACTTCTGAGAACGTGAATTTGCTAATTCAATGCCATAAGGGAAAATTCAGCTCTTCATTGGAGGGTCAGTCTTGAAGCTGCCTACTATCTGTGCCCTAGGTTTTTGTGAGTCATCATGTTTAACTGTAATATCTGCAGCTAAGCATTTAAATAGAATCTGAGAGGATAGGAACTGCAAGCCATCATTAGGTGAAAGGTTTCTTCTTGAAAATAACAAAAATTACAGACATTAGTTCCAGGAGTCCTTTGAAAGAAAAAATAAATTATACTAATATTATTATACATTATTATATTTTCATTATACTTATATGAATAAATGATATGTAATTTATGAACTTTATTATAATTTATGAAGAAATCACTATCCTCACATACCCTGTTGTTATCGTTTTAGTTTGCTAATTTAAAATTTTTTAATTTAGAATATTTTTTGGCTAATGTACTAATAAGTTGTGGTGGGTTTAGTGCTGGCAATTTGCCAGTTTACTTATTTTTCTGCTGTGAGATAGTATTAAGAGAAAGATACAGTAGGCTTAATTTTATGGAAACATAAAGTTTATTAAGAGTAACTAAAAAGGAAGAAAAGAAAACAAATTAAAACAAAACTTTTTAGGACACATCTTTCTTCCACCAAACCATTTTTTTTTTCACTATCCATGCAAAGGAACAAAACTAAACATTTCAGTTAGTTTAACACTCATAAAAATAGTCTGTCTATATCTTTCTCAGGAAGAGAAGTTTATGGGCCATTTCTAAACTATGGGGTCTTAGTTTTAAAAACGACAGTTTAGCAGAGCTAAGGTTTTCATAAGTCTCTGGAGGGTGGTCTTGTCTACCATCCCCTCATCCCGAGGGCAGCTGGTGCTCGTGGCTTGCTCTTTTTTTTTCTATTCTACTTTCTCATTGAATCACAGCTACTGCAGCTACCTAATCTACTAACCACCAAAAAAAAAGCTGCCTCCCCCTGTGCTCAGCTTAACATGAGTGTTTTAACAAATACGTGTCCAAAAAAACCTCACTTCCTATTCCAACACTTTTCAAACCACAACACCTGTTTACCTGTTCTGAATTATGATCGGTCAGAGTTTTCTTTATATATCCCAGTACATGGTTTTGCAGACCTTGTACCACCCTGGCAGTAGAGTTCATCCTGGCTCACTGTGGCCTCAGTCTGCTTTGCCAGTTGCCAAGAGGAGCAGTGCATGTGGCCTGCCCAGTTTTAGCTTCATCCTGTGACCTCTAGCTCAGCACTGGCCCCACTGACCAGCTGGGCAGTCAGCAGGTGACAAACAGCAGCCCTTGAGGTCAGCTGGGGCTGGGCCAGGCAACTGTGCCACTCTCTGGTTTCAGCTGGGAGCCCCTGAGAGGCAAAAAAGAGGTTGTGAGGGAAAAAAAAAAAAAAGTAAAAGAAAAAAATCAACAAAGCAACACAAAAATAGCCCCAAGTAGACACAAGACTGGGGAGGAATATGAGCAATTTGTAATCCTCCCCATTTCCTCTTGAAGGGACTCAAAGTGTCATTTTCTCATCCTAGTGGCACACAGGAAGGGTGAGCATCACACCACAGTAAGCAGTGAGATAGCAGTAAGCTTTCCAGAACAACAGTTCTGAAGTTTTTGTTGCTTCAGCTTTGTATTTTTTTACATTGTAAAAGCATTAATATTGACTGATAACAGCTATTTGCTGTCCTTTGATTAGATTACTAGTACTTCAAATAAATTAAAAATAAAGACTTGGATACACATATGTGCCATGTTCCCTTTTGCTCTTAAAAATATTTTAAGTGTAGCAGTATCATTTCACTCTTTATTATGCTTCCATATTTTATCACATATTGATGCCTCAGGTTTTCACTTTTGTATTTTTCAGATTCTGTACTGCTTAATGTGTAGTTCTGAGCTTCATATTAGGGGATTGAAAGCTCTCTTCACAGAGTAGGCGGACAAAACAATTCCTTCTCTAGCTGGGGACCAAGGACAAATGATCCAAATCTCAGGCCCAAGAGCATAAACAATGACAGAATGAAGAGAGAAAAACAAGAAGGATGGGACTTCATAACCTAAGGCTATAACTGGACAATTAGCTCCAATGTGCAAATGGACCAGAACTTATAAAAGTGAGAGACCTCGCGACCAGTTGTGCATTTCGTGACCATGTTTGGGTTCATCTTGGGTGTAGCCCTGGCTGGGCTCTTGTACTGCCCAAGGTGTATCTAGTGAGGCCATTTAATAAATACCTACTTTATTCTTTAGCTCCATCTAGCCTCTGTTCTAGAGGTCAGCCCTCTCAAGGTATCAGTTCCTGTCCCATCAGGTTGCCGGAACCGATGTTTTGTCTCCCTACTCTGTGAAGAGACCTTACTATCCCGTAATATGAAGCTCAGAACTACACACTAAAGCAGTACAGAATCTGAAAACTATAAAAGCTAAAACCTGAGGCATCAATATCTTCTTTTTTCTTATTACTGAAGTTATTTCACAAGTAATGAGTTTATTCAATTGCTTTTTACAAAAAATCACACACAGCAAGTTCGGGACATGAGATCCTGTAGAATCTTATTTATCAGTTTACAGGATCTAGTTCTATTATAGAGCTCTGAGGGACACTATAGGTTGCACTATCTATAGAATACGACAAATGGCAGTAAGTTCTTTCATCCAGAAATCATCACTTAAAATGTATTTTGTAAAATATATATCCCAGAGGGCCCCTGGCTGTGTTCAGGCTCTAATGCTGCCACAACACAATGATGGAAAACAGCTCAAACAAAAATCAAGTACTACATATGTAAATGCTTACACTGTCCAGGAACTGTACTTATCAAGTGCTGAACTGTACTTAATAAGCATTAAACTGTATTTTGTATCTCTTGTTAAGAAAGAGAAGGAAAGGGAATCAGTAATAAAAAATACTATGCTGTTCAAAAGTGAAGCTAGCAGAATTCATTTATAAAGCAAACACAATCAAACATTCTTCACCTCTCTGATAGTCAGCAGCTTCTAAACAGAACCTTTGAGTTAGAATGGCATGAAATTCTAGTCTTCATATACATTCTCTTCAAATTCATCTAGATGACAGTTTATGTTCATTTCCTGCTCCTGGGTACTCACACCAATTAAAACTGTACTTGATTATATTATATTGAGTACCTTGATGAAATGGTGTTGTCAAAACAACCACAAAAATAAAGAGATTAATTGGCTGGCAATTGTCTGATTGGCAAGGAAATTACCAATTTTTAATAAATATTGAAATGTGAGTTGTGGCATACATCATATTGATCAATAATGACTGCAGGGGAAAATCAATTATAATTAGAAGTAATGGCAGCTTAGATACTGCAGAGATTTAATTTTGTTTTGCTTTGTATTCTTGTTTGTTTTCTAAGACCAAAATGAACCAGCTTATGAATGACAATGCTTAGACCCAAAGGTTTTAATTAATTGCTACTGCCTCCTTCATGTCTCCGTCAAACATTTGCAAGACAAAATAACAGTCATAACACTGATCTTTTTACATAGATCTGAAAAACTTCATATATTTCCTTTTTGCTGTTTTTTCTCTTTTTACTTGAAAAGCATCAACTTTGTCCTCTGTTTCCGAGTTAGTAAGTCATTTCCACACTGCTTCTTTTCTTTTGGCATTGCCAATTGAATATCCCAGCTCTAGTCTCAAGCTGAGCTTCGCAGCAATACAATTTAGATCCCTACTGAAACTCAGTGTGTAGCAAATGTGTTTCTCTTTGTCTATGGAAATAGCTGCAGAATGTTTATATCACACAGAATTTGTGTTCTCACATGGTCTGTTGTACATGTAAGCCGTTATGATTATGCTTCCACAAATGAAAGAAGTTATCTGATGATAAATCACAACACAGCAGGCAGGCACAGCAGCATGTGTGAACAGATGCAGAGAAGGGGACTGGAAATGGATGAAGGCAGCAAGGGTCCACTGCCATGGAGGTGATGCCCCACAGGGCACAGTGCCCATCATCCACAGGAACAACTTCCCCAGCACAGCAGAGCCTTTGACCCAGAGCAAGATCTGCAGGTCTGCAGGTCAGCACCTCCTCAGCACCTCCTCAGGCAGGAGGTCTCAGCATCAGGAAGGTCACTTTTACAGCCATGGGATCCTCTCTGAAGATGGCAGACTACTAGAAACAGATGGTATCCACCTGAAAAAGTGGAGCAAGGACACCTTTGCTGACAGCTGCCCAAGCTGTTAAGGAGAATTTAAACAAGGAATGATTGGAGACAAAGATTGCAGACCACAATTAAAAAGAAAACAATAGACAGAGGTAGAAAACAAAGGATGGAGGACAATGGGAACAAGAGAGAACTCAGGAGTGGTCAAAGAGGGTGAAGGAACACCAGCCTCTAATGGATGTACGGAAGGGAAGACAAACAGGGAAAGGGCACAAGGGAGGACCCCTAGGAGCAGGAGCAGTTTGGATACATGCAGTTACTCTACGTGATGGAGAGAAATCTGGGTGAGGGCTTGCAGGTCAGGATCAGCAGAGAGGCCAGGAAAGGTGTCTTTAAAGTGTCAGTTTTTCACAAACCATCCAGTCTGGAAGACAAAGTTGTTGGCATCCTCTTTAAACAGTTCATGAAAGTCACTGCACCATAGACCCTGGTGCTTCCTGGGATCTGCCAGACCTGAAAGGGCAACACAATGGGACCCAAACCATCAAAGGTTTCTGGTGGGTGTTGGGAATAACTTCTTAGGTTATTCAGGGTTTTCACACGGTTTATGGAGTGAGTCCTCCTACAGTACATTTCTGTGCATGTGGAGAAGAAAGCGACTGGGAATAATCAGCAGAGATTGGCACAGGTAAGTCATATCATGGGCAATTCACTTAAGACTTAGACTCAATGATCCTTGTGGGTCCCTTCCAGCTCAGAATGTTCTGGTTCTGTGATACCTGAGAACAACTGGAGAAGAGCAGTGGATGGCATTTACTTTGCATTTAGCCTGGCTTTTAGCAATGTCTCCCATAATTATCTCATATACAAGTTGGGAACTTATGGTCTGGATGGGTGGGCAAGCAGATTGGTGAAAAATTGTCTGGATAATCGATTTGAGAGTAGGGATGTGTGGTCAGTGCTCAGTAACTTATAGAGTACCACAGGATCTTTGATGGGACCTTTGCTGTATGACATATTTATTAATGATCTAAAGAAGGGAATAGAGCACACTATCCTTGTCATTGCAGGTGCCACAAAACCGGATTGGGGCAGGGGGAAGCAGTCAATATATTCAGGGGAAGAGCTGCCATGCAGAGACCTAGGTGGGCTGGAGGAAGAGGACAGCAGGGACCATGAGGAACTGATCAAGGACATGTGACAAGGCTGGAGGAGTTTCTGAAATGACACAGTCTGGAGGCAGACAGATCAGGGAAGGACAGATCTGCCAGATGCAATTGATGGTGCCAGGCTCCTCACAGTAGTGTTCGGTAGGAGGATGGGAGAAAACAGAAATAACTTGGAAGAAGTGAGGTTTAGACTGGACTTAAGGCAAACCTCTCTCTCTGTGAGGACAGACAGGCATTGGCTCATGTTTTTTGGGAAGACTGCAGTTGGTCTGTGGATGTTTTCAGAACCTAAATAAAAAAAGCCTTGTGCTTTGGACTGGAGACCCCCAGAGGGCCCTTCCAACCTCAATTTTCCTACGATTTTATTATCCTCTGAAGAATGTGTCCTACTTGGATTCAAATGCTTTGCAGATATCTCATTCATGTTGCTACATTTTACATTAAATTTTGCATTCTCTCTGCTGTTTTCAGGTGTTTTGATGGATGGTTAATGGTTTTAGGTGCTCTTTCTGGCAGCGTAAGAGCACTATGCTGTGTTACAGAGTTGTCAAGAGAGAGAAAATAGCAACTACTCTACAGCACCTTCTGCCCAGGCTGGCCTGCCTGCCTGCCTGGCTGTTGTACCACATCACAATCACTTCCATCCGCTCCACCTATTTCTTTAGCCCTACCTTTCCAGCATGTGCAACATCTAGCAATGAACTGAACTTTTCCTTCATCTGTGGGCAGTACCCCCTAGGAGGTGGCAATGCATCAGTGTTTCTAATTTTAAGGAATTTTTTGTCTAGTATTTCTTAACAAGCATCATGTTTATGTATCTGCCCACCAGGAAACCCTTCTGGCTTGATCCATTCCCTTTGAACAGGTTTTTGGCCTGTCAGTGACTCATCCTTCATTTGTTTGGTCAGGGTAGCAGAAAAAAACCAACATCCAGTCACACTTTTCTCTTAAGATTTCCATCCTCAAAATGTTTGATTAGAAGGAATTCTAGACAGAAATTAAAGCTTTTGAAAATATTAATAAGCCATGGAATATTTCCCAAGAGAAAACTGTAAAAAATTACTGGCATGAAATTCAGCAAGCCTGTAGTATCTTTCCTTTAAAGAAAATTTCTGTTGGGAGAAAAAGTTTCTCTCTTATCAAATAAACACCCAAATACAGCTACTTTCTGTGATAGTAATTGTTTGTTTCAATTTGCTGGTTATCTGCACACCCCAGCTATGTCTGTCAATGTCAATAAGAATGTATGTCAATAACAATAAGAAAAGTGCTAATCCAGCTGCAACCAGGGACAGGAGAACATAATGTCTGGTGGCTGAGTTCAGCTCTCAAAACACATTGCTGCAGTGAGGTAGCTGCTAGCGCAAGAGCTCCGCAGAATTGCTTGCAAGATCTTTCTCAGGAAATAAATGTTTTAAATAGGATGTCAGAAACAACAGCTTCCAAATGTCTATAGGAAGCAGCACAGTGCCTGGGGTAGGAGGAGGCACCAGAGGAGCACAGCAGGAGCACTCAGCTGCCTGGCTGCTGCAGGCTCCCCTGCAAAGCACTTGGGAAGGTGTGTGGAGGAAGCCTGCCTGGGCCAGGCTTCAAGTGTGTTTTGTAAGGGGGTATAAAACTCTTGTTCATCCACCAAACAGTAGGAAAGAGAGGAGATTTAGCAAGTTCTAAAGGATCCTTCACCTAGATTGGGGAAAGGATTATATGGCATCTCGTCTATGAGAGAGAGCTCAGTGGTCCTTGCTTCCATTGCTCCCTTCAGCGCATGTCTCATATCCCTTTGCCTGGCACCAATGCTTTTTCACAGAAATAGCATTTATTTTATAAAGTGAACAGCTGGAATACATCTGATTAAGCTCATTTGTGACATAAGAATTAATGGATGAAAGGCTGAGTGGATAACTACTATTGATTTTGGCTCTCTTGGCAATGCCAAGTAATGGTAATGCTTGGTAATACAAAACCAAGCTTTTACAAATGTTTTTCCCTGTATTTTCCTTCCCCCTGTCCCCTCCTTTTTAAAGTCTTCAAACATAGACACCAACCTGCAGGATTTCGTGTAGGCTCAGCAAGCGTGCAGCATACAATTTCAAAGCCACATACTATGGGTTTCAGTAAGCACCACATGGATATATGCTGACGTGTGCCAAGTATCTCCTAAGGTTGGCACAAATGTGGGCTTCTGTAGAATCACAGCCTTATAATCCCATTTTTCAATACACTGCTTGAACAGTGACATTCATCTCTCTATAGATCAGAACCACATGCAAGAAATTAAGTACAAAATCATTACAATGTGGTGCTGATACCATTTTTTTCCAATCCTTGAAAACGTTTCCAGTGGTGTTCACAGTCTGGCAGATCCTCAGCTGTAGAGAAAAGACAGGCAGGTAGACAGGGACCCTGCCATATCTGCACTGCACACCTCCAGCAGGAACATTTCTCCAGTGGCAGAAGGATAGGTGATGACAGAAGGCATCACTGTGATGTCTTTTTCTTTCCACGTTCACCTGTGAAGAGCTTGACCCTACTGAACTCCCAAAAAAGCACTGCCTAATTTCAAGGCAAAGGTATCACTACTCTTTCTGTTCACTTCCAGAAAACAATTCTGCTGTTCTTTCCTGACCTCTGCTTGAAAGAGTGGGTGAATGATACTGCCCAGTCCTGAAGAGGAAAAATAATAGAACCGACCACATAATCCTTCTTTAAAAGTGAGTCTGTTAACATGCTTAGAAAAGTAAAGATGTCACTTAAAAAAAGTGTCCTAGGTCAGACCCACAACTCCTGTTCCACAGCAACTGCAAAATTGCTCTTGTTCCAATGCAATTTTGTAGCTTCAATGTAATTTTTTTCTCCTCAGTGCTGGGATTTAACAATCTTGTTCTTAAAATAATGCAATGGTAACAAAGAAACATTGGGCTGGTTTTGGCTGGGTTAATTTTCTTCACAGTAGCTGGTATCCACATGCTTTGGATTTGTGCTGAGAACAGTGTTGATAATTCAGGGATGTTTTTGTTACTGCTGAGCAGGGCTAACACGGAGCCAAGACCTTTTTTGCTTCTCATAGCACCCCACCAGTGAGCATGTTTGGGGTGCACAAGAAGCTGGGAGAGGACACAGCCAGGACAGCTGACCCCAACTGACCCAAGGACATTCCCCACCACATGGCATCGTGCTCAGCATATAAATATTGGGGGAGAAAGAAGGAAGGGAGAACATTTAGAGTGGTTACATCCCCCAATTTACCATTATGCATGACAGGGCCCTCCTGTCCTGGGGATGGCTGAACACCTGCCTGCCACCAGGAAGAGGTGAAATAATTCCTTGTTTTGTTTTGCTTATGTGTGTGGCTTTTGCTTTCTCCATTAAAAGATCTTTCTCCCATGAGTTTTCTCACTTTTCCAATTCTCTCCCATCCTGCTTCAGGGCCAGTGACTGAGTAGTTGAGTGCAACTTGGTTGCCAGCTGGGTTTAAACCACACAGACATGCAATTTTCCCTTTTATTTTGAAACAAAACAGAAAACTCCTGAAATTCTGTGTCACTTTTCAGGCTACTGATCAAAAAGCTTGCTGCCAAGAAGGGCAGCCAGATTGACAATTTCCTGTCTCTCTTTGAGAAAAAGCTGAAGGTCTTTCTATTTTTCACCCAGATCACTGAAAAATAGAAGTCAGCTTCTGAAGTGGACATGCATGCAGAAGTTTTGTCTTCTGTGCTTACACAATATATTTTCTGAATATATTTTTTTTCTTCTTCTTCTGAAATATTGCCTCAGATCTACTGAAAAGTTATTTTGGCCATTAATCATCCATTAAAGGATCTGAAGAAGATGCCAGCAGAAGAGCAGAGTCAGCACCCCCAGGCAGTCCTGAAAGCTCCACAGTATATGGAATGCTCTCCACGTTTCTATGCATGCACACAAAAAAGCCAAAGCTTTAGCCACGAGGCCATGAATAGATATGTTAAATTGTTCATTATCCTCAACTCCTTTTCTTGAGACAAGTTCCTTTTCTCTTGAATTGATGAATACCTTTCCCCTTTATCCTAAATATCCTTTACTTTGACAGTGCAATAATGGAAAATGTTACTGCATCAATCAAGAAATATTAGCAAATTATTCTATATTCTTCCCCAGTGCTTCACCTGGAATATTCATATCCAGGTACCAATTACAATTTACTGTAGAAATGCTGTCAAATGAGTGTTTAAAATCTAACTATGCTCCTCAATAGTCCAGATGGCACAAAATAAGTCATTTATATGAAAACATATCAAGTGTCTGGAATAACAATATGACACACAACTGATAGAATTGCTATACCTGCAAAAGTAATAGAATATCTAATAAGGTGCACTTTCTACAGGTTTCTTGCTAGTAAATATGCTTTCTCAAATTGAAATTGTTTAGCTTTCTCATTGTTTTACTGAAGTGTTCAAATTTTTTAATTCAAATGTTTTCTTTTGGGAAAAAAAAGTGACTGCAACGTGCTTCTAAGGAAGTCAAAATGCCTAAATATTTCTTGAGGAAGTGAAGCTCTTATTTAAAGTTCCACAATTCACCCCTGCATGTTTCCTGAGCCTTTGATAATCCCCTGCTTTCCAAATCCAACCTCTTTTGAAGCTCAGAGAAGGCACCTACTGACTTGGATGAATGAGACTCAGTATTTTTTCTTTTATATAGCCTACTAATTTAGATTGTTTCTTTAGGTACTGGCACAATTTTAATTACTCGGGTTTTTTTCTAAAATCTTTCCCAGTAAATTTTCTTTCTCTCTCTGTCTTCAAACACACACACAGCACTGACCCATCATCTTCAATACTCCCCAGGTTATTTTGTTGACTTAGAAATTTTATACGAGTCAAGCACTCTTACTGCTGATATGCAGCACAGATATAAAATAATTATTGTACTGCTTTTTTCAACAACACAAATAATTTTAATGTTGACTTTGGATGATCTTTTCTTTTGTACTTAAGGAAGAAGACACTTAAATATTCAAAGGCTCTTGCATCTTAGGCTCTTTCATCTTCAGTGATCCCATATTTTAAGGATCAGGCTGTGCATCGCTCTACATTAAAGTTAAAAACAACAAACAAGTATATAATAAGGGACAAAATAAGGGATAAAAACATTAGGTCCCCATCAGCAAGAGGAAGTCACGTATGTGAAGTATCCATAGTTATTCTCAATTATTCTCAATTGCTTGGAAATGTGATGAATTAAATAACCCCAAAGTTGATTTCTCATCTTAAGGTGAAGTGGGGCCACATGCTACCATGACATGATGAAATCACAGTGGAACTGGGTTTTGTTAAACTCCTTCCTTACACCATGTCACAGGAGGAGGATGTGACACTTCCTGCTGTGGTCTGACAAGGTGGTGCTTGGTTTAAGGTTGAAGTTCGCAATCTTAGAGGTCTTTTCCAACCTAAATGTTCCTCTGATGATTCTGTGATGATTCTGTGAGTCTGTGACTATGTGAATGCCAAATTTCTTATCTACAGTAACCTGTTGCAAATTTCTAACACAATGTGAAGATCTTTGCTTCCACAGGGTTTTCAAACTGCCTTGTTATTTTTTTTAGGCACATTTGTAAAAGACACTATGAGTGACCTAAAAATAAAAGCATGATAGTTCCTTACCTGAGATATCTTTCCCAAATAAAAGCTTTATTAAAATTAAAAACATATGGCAATGTCTAGAATGTGCAACAGTAACAGACCCTGCAAAACTATTTGGCAAAATAAAATTAACAAATTAGCAAAATAAAAAATATTAGCACAGAGCACAAGATTCTGCTCTACTGCTTTCTGAATGTCACATCTACCTCACATACATATGTTGGTCCCTGTATAGCAGAATTTTGGTGGAGGTCAAATCCATGGATATTTACACTGAAACTATAAATACTTTCTCATGAGAAATGCAAGGTTTCTTTTTGGCTGGGGAAGGGGAGAATGCCAACATAATTCATATGGGAAAAAAAATTGTGACAATTTTGTCAAAAATTTCTCCAAAACGTACCTGAAAATATAGGAAGGAGCTTCAGTATAACACAACAAGCTGTAGCTTCACAGACGCATCATGTTTGAAGGGAGATTGTAATTCCCAGTGTTCAAGCACTACATAGGAAAACTGTTAACTGGACCTCTGTGCTTACACTATGAAGGTGGCCATGCTTCAGATCTATAGCAAATAGGAACTTTGGAAATTAATTCACTAAGACAACAATCTTTCCTCTGGCAATGAGAGTACAGGTAGTTAACATTCTCTGCCTTCATCCCCTACCTTCAAGGCAAGGCTTCCAACCTTCGGAATTGCTTTCATGGTAGTTTGGGGTTTTTGTTGGTTTGGTTTTTATTTTGGTTTTAAATTATTCTTTGAAGCTCTAACCTAAGAAACTAACAAATATATCCCCTTGGGTAATCTTTATTCACAATTTTTCCAAATGTGTGGTTTTGAGTCAACTCTCCTGGGCAAATATCAAAAGGTTATGAAAGTTCAAGCTACTTTTATGAATGCATTATGGCCCTAATTCAGTGCATTCCAGATCTTCTTACCAGTTTGGGGTTCTTTTTCAGTTTGTTTTTTGGGAGACAGGGATTTGTTTTGTTTTGTTTTGCTTTGCTTTGTAGGAGGGGTTTTTTTTTTGGAGGAAAGTCAAGATTGCCACATACACCATACTCCAGGGACTCCAAGAGATCACTGTCTACAGGAATACTAAGTATCGAGAGTGGATCATTAGACTGGTTTTTCAACCAATCTTCAAAAAACAGACAAAAATTAGAATGATAGAGTGAATAAAGATCATCATGTGCTCTGTTCACAGACCTTGGGGTTGTAGTATTTTCAGGAGAACTTTTGGATGCTGACTTCCATTGGCTTACCTGTAGTTAGGATAAGTGACATTAGGTTTTTTGGCCTTAGGTTTCAGATAGGGCAGTTGTTTGGGTTGGTTTGGGTTTTTAAAGAAGACATAATAGAAGATGTCAAATTAATAAGCCTTCACATTCTGAAGAAAGAGAAACCATCACATGGCAGGACACTTTTCTTTAGAAAATAGAGACATGGAAGAAATTCTTTAAAATAAATACGGAACTGGGAATAGTGGCCTGGAAAGAAACCTTAGCAACCATTTAGCATTGAGACCTTGTCATCGGTTGCTGGTGATGACAGACAAGTTATAGAAACAGTTTAAACCCTATCAGCTGTTTATCTTTCACATTTATCTTTCACCATTTAACAGGAGAATCAACAGAAGGAAGAGGGCTTAGAATGACAAGCTGGGAAGTGGTAAGTCCACCTTGCATGCAATTATTTTCTGCTACCCACTTGTAAAGCACAAGATTTCCAAGAACTGCAGAAAGTTAACCTTCAGAACACTTTGTGTGTACAATAAATTCTGAAGCAACTACGAAGAAAAGAACACAATAGTTTATTCTTAAGACAGTTTAACACAAAAATAAAGTGTTTTAGAAGTCTGAAGTACACTTACAACACAGAAAAAAAAAGTCTTTATAACTTTTAAGATAAAGTTTCTTAAGTAAAAATCTCTTTTACTGTTTAAGTGTCAGCTCTCGTTTGAATGTTGGGTAAGCACTTTAGGCAATGCATATTACCTAAGGCTGAAAGTGGTAAAATACCACCTTCTCTGCTTTGCAAAAACTCTTCACAGTTCAGTCAGTGAGTACCCTACTCTTCAAAGCCAGGAAAATATTGGAGCCTTTCAATCCATAGATAACTATTATCCCTAGCTACTTGTGAAAATGAAAGCTGTAGCTTGTACCCAAAGAAACATAAAATACTGGAGTCCACACAGAAAGTATCAGCTTCCCAAAGGTCTTGCCATGTACTGAAATTTCCCTCCACCTGGTCCTGGATAAGTCAGACAAAACACGTGAATGTGACCTAACACTTTGAACTGATTCTGTTGCTTCCTAAAAAGGATTTCTATAACCATGCCCTATTTTTCCCTCAAGATATCAACAGGAAGAAACCACACAGTTTCACAGACAATGCTACTCCTAATAGGTTGAGTTATTTAAGAAGAAAACCAAACTAATAACCTGTCTTGGAATGTCTTTTCTCTATTATTACATATGTAATAACAGCCCAGAAAAGGGCTCCATTACAGATGTAAAAATATCTCATTATTATACCTACACATTTTGATATTGTTGATTTGTTATAATCTCTAATCTCTGCCCTGGCAGCTTTACCACTCAGTAACTAAGAAGAAAAATACACTCAGAAACACTGGGAAGCCAGTAAAAAATGTTTTCATTTCATTTATGTGGGGCAGTTTTTTTGTCTTTTTAATGTTTATGTTCTTCCTTGGCATGAAGAATTAGAGAAAGCTAAAGAACTGCAATGCCTGGGAGAGCATTCCGCCTAAATATTTGAAGGGAAGTGATGCAGAATTTTGTTAATAAGTATTTCAACACTGTACTAGCATAGTTGTATTCAGAACACAGTGGTGGGAGAGGGAGAGAGAGTTTATAATCAGTCCATTATAAACTTCATAAGCATAGGCTGTGAGTTTGAGGGACATGAAGCTGGTGGTGCCTGAGAATATTGTTTTTAGGAGACACTTCCAAAAAGTTTGAGATGAAGGTGAGATGAAGACTGTGTTTCTGTGCCAGTACAATATATTTAGCAAGTGTGCCTTCAGTGCTAATTTGCACATACCACTGGAAAAAACATCCCAGAGAACCCTGGCACTCCAATGCAAGTGCCAGAACACCCAGCCATTCCTGGCTTGAGAACACACATCCGGACAGATACAAAACCTCCTCTACCACAGTATTGTCCCTTCTCTCCTTATTCTCCAGAATGTACTCTATCCATGGAACAATATGAACTTATTCTTGAGTAAGCACCTTGAAGAAGGAAGTCACTAACTAAGCAAGAAGTAAAGCAGTCAGAGACAATAACAAAAATGATACATTGGAACAAAGGAGACAGAGGTGACTAGACCTACAGCAAATGAAAGAGTCACAGGAGTAGGAGGGATCCTAGAGGAAGGAAATGAAATTTTGATACAATTTCAGATTTTTATATGCTCCAGGTGACTCAGGTGCCTTGCAAACACAAAAGCCTCTCAGGGCTGCACAGCTAGATCACTCCACACATAGAGCCTTAAGGACATTATTCTTACTTCTGAATGGATATACAATTAAATATATACATGTGCATCATTTCTGAGCCACTCTTGAGTGAAGAAAATGGTATTGTATTTGAAAAATAATGCATATAAATTAATTTATTACAATAATCTAAAACTAAATAGACCAGTAATTAATTTACTTTTTTGTAAAATAATATATTAATAATAGAAATAATTACTTAATTGTTCCTGTGTTTCTCTGTATCTCTTATTCTGGAAGTTAAAATGCTGAAGCTGTGGAAGCCACTTGTTTTACAATTAGAAAACTATTTATCTCAAAGTAGTCAAAACTAGCTGTGAATTTAAACAAAATTTTGGCAAACATTGGCAAAACATCTGACACAAAATGGATTTGGAACACTAAATATATTTATATATGTTTTTATGAAGGGATATTGATGATGTAACAGTTTGAAACCCATGGGAAGGTAAGATAATTTTAAAGGAAGAAATCATTAGAAGGCAGAAGTGGAAATATTTCAAGTAACTCTCATAATGCAGAACTTATGGTATTCATGTGGAAAGGTAAAAAAGCATGTTTATTATCTTAATCAAAGTTAATAATGGCGGGAACATGTTCAGGTATTCCTTCTTCCATACAAGTTCCATGATCCCTTGGTATTTGTAGGAAGATAATGTCTCGTCCTTATTTTCAATTAGCATCTCATTGAAACTCTCCTTAAGATTCCAGCCCTTCTTATTTAAATTCTCTTAGTTTTAGTTTAAAAGAGTGTTTTGGTAAGCTTGGCTTTGAGCCAATTAAGAGATAAAAATATTGTATTCCCACAAATCTAAAGTGCATCCACACTAACTTCTTGACTGCAAAATATTGCAGGACTGTATGCAAACACCCTCACTTCAAACTTAGATCCTTCCCATTGCTGAGAGCTTGCACTCTGGGGAATTCAGGACAAGATGCATGAAGACTATATCCACATCCACATGAGATATCAAGTATAGGAGCTATTAAGACTGCAGAAAGAGCCAGATAGATGGCCCCAAAACAACAGAAATGGCAAAAGTCCTACTGAAATCATTGCAAGGTTGTGAGGGATGTTATTTTAATGCATTTGCTCTCTATGTCCAGAAAGGTTTGCCCCTGTGGTCTGGAAGGGGAGAAGGGAACTAAGGGTGCATCAGTCATATCCACCTTCTTGGGTGTATAATTGTGTCACCAGTATTGGGGTTTTTAAGTGCTCAGAACTGCAGGATGACATTCTTGTACATTTTATCTATAGTGATTTAGAAGACTATTGGGAAATCTTAACACCTAGTGATTTGTCAAGCTGACAGCAATTACCTCTGGATGAGCAAATGCTACATGCTGAGAGTTGTAAGAATGAGATGTGATTCTTATTCTGCTTGGTCCCGTATTCAAGCAAAATGTTAAACAGTTCAGTGGAAGGACTTTGGGGAAACAGCTTTATTTCCAATATAGCAAAGGTGTTCACATGAAAATATTCTAAAGTTTACTAGTTTCTGCCACCCAGAAAAAAAAGAGTGAAACCCAGATTCAGTTAGCACAGTAAAAGCTTTTGTCTTCTCTCTTTTTGGACAGGTACTCTGGCAGCCTGACTCTTAAGAGGGAAAAGTAAGGCATTTTTTCAGAAGAATATATTTCCATATGCTATGCTTCAAATGCAAGGTGGTGCTTTTGAAGAACAGTTCCTATCTATAACATTTTCTACCAAGAGACAGTGAGAAGCACTGCACTTTCTTTTACATGATTTTGAATACAGATGTCTCACCTGGTATTTTAACAGCAAGAGGACATACTCTTCCTCTTGACTTTAAATGTTTCTGACTTGCATTCAAACATAGGTTGAAACATAGGTTTTCAATTTCACTACTCGATGATCCTTCTCAAACTTAATTTTGGAGATTTCAGTAACTTAGGAAACAACATTCGTGTATGGGTTTGAAGTTTCTGTATATTAATAATGACTGAAACTCCCTAAAATAAAGCAGTTGTTCAGTGACCTGTGTGAAATACAGATGGATGGTGCCAAAGCAGCTTCCTGACAGACAAGCTGTTGTCAGTGCTGTTGCTAATTGGAAGTGTTACTGTCATTCACAGCATAAATCAAGGACTCAGTAGACAGAGATGTTTGGATAGTTTACCTACAAAACTATGCGTCCAGTGGCAGCTGAACAATGGCAGCTGTAAAGAGCATTTTTTTCTATTTCTATTTGTTTTTCAGAAGGTGTGTGCTGGATTCACCTGGCATAGAGTTAATTTCTTCTCAGTAGCTCTTAGAGGGCTGTGTTTTGTATTCAGAATGAGAATGGTGTTGACAACATGCTGATGTTTTGGGGTTTGCTATATTTTGTTTATCCCTAGTCAAGAACTTGTGTGTGTGTGTCTCATGCTCTGCCTTTGAGGAGGTACATGAAAGAAACAGGGGTCACACAGCCAGGACAGGTGGCCCAAACTGCCCTCAGTGATATTCCACACCACAGATCATGCCCAGTGTATAAACTTGGGAACTTACTCATAAGACGGGCCAGATCTGAGTTTGGGAACAAAGTCTGGCATTGGTCAGGGGATGGTGAGCAATTGTATCGTGCATCACTTTTTTGTTTTGTGGGATTTTTTTCTTCCCCATTTAATTATTATTATTTGGTATTACTATTATTGTATTTGAATTTGTTTTCAGTTCTTAAACTGTTTTTATCTCAGCTTACAAGTCAGACTTTTGATTCTCTTCCCCATTCCGTGAGGACAGGCATGGAGAGAGAGTGGAGTTGAACAAGCAGCTGCATGGTGCTTAGCTGCCAGCTCAGCTTAAATCACAAGACCATGTTAGCTTAATGGCTGGAATCAACGATCTCAGAGGTCTTTTCCAACCTTAATGGTTCTATGATTTCTCCCTGAAGTGAAAGAGATAATTAAAATTGCAGTTTCCCTAGGCAGAGAAAACTCAATTTTTACTCTTTTTTGCCACTGTTTGTCACTGTTGAGTGGAATAAACAGAGAAGGCTCCACCTGAAGACAAAAATGTTAGTCTTGACTTTCAGCAAACATCAGGCTATTTTGTAAAGAGGAACAACACTTCTCTTTTACAGCTTACTTGTTAAGAAGCCTTGAATCTAGCAGTTATTGACAAATAGCTTTTCCACTCTGGAGTGTTTTAAAAGGATGTCTGCTTTTGTGAAGCATAATGAGGTTTCTCAAGGACTGTTTTGCAACAGTCCCCTGCTTCTGGTAACTTGTAAATAATCAGTAACCTGAGAAGAAGTCAGTTACTCCCCATCAGTCCCATGAATACAATTTGGTAATACATCCTGACATGCAGCTAGACTTTTTTTGCTACAAAGGCACCCTGCTTACTCATGGTCAACTTGACTGCCATGTCATCCAGCTGTTTTTCTACAAAGTTCTAAGATATCTGAGGGCAGATCAGATTAGGAAAAAACTGAGGCGAAAAACCCACTGAGTAACCCAGTCTTCTCTATCACTTGTGTCCTTGGGCCCTCTACCTCACTGAGCAATGGGGTCATTTTCGTTGGTCTTTCTTTTGCTGGCAGTGCACTTGTAGAAATGTTTCTTTATTGTACTTTACATCCCTACTAGCTTCAATTCCAGATGAACTTTAGCTTTCCTAACTTCATCCCTGTACATTCAAGCACTGTCACTAAATTCCTCCCTGCTTCCATCTTCTGTAAACTTCATATTCCATCTGAGCTCTGAAGCAATTCCCATTTTATCCATGCTGGCTTCTGCTGTACTTACCTGACACTCTGAAGATCAATCAGCTCTCCTAGGCTCCTTTGTCCTTCATGCACCAGAGTGCAGTGTAGAAATTTCTGTTCAATTTTAACCACAATAAAAAGAGAGCCAAAAAATTTTCTTTTCATTATAATTGTAGGAATAAAATTACATGTATAGTGCTTACTGTGTTGCTACTTGTCAGTGCCTGCTGACATTTATAGGGATTGCTAAAAATCTTGGGTTTGTTAGTAGCGCCGTTTTCAAAAATACTGGTTTTATGTTAGATTAAGATGACCTTAATCTTGAATACTCAACTCAGAGACAGTCCTTCCAGTGATGCCAGATGTTCTTGGTCAAATACCCTTTGGCAGAGAGTAATGAGTGGGGTTTTTGCAGTTTAAGGTTTAGAAAGTTAAGGATTGAGGACGAGGTGGGCTTTACTCCGTGTTTTGAAGAAAACAAGACCTTCAGATTATTCTACTAAAATACTTTTTTATGTTGCAGTGCATATCCTGCTCGGGAACTGCCTACTCTTGAAGACCATGCAAACAGGATTTTCTTTGCAGCAATGAGGTAATCAAGGCTGAGTTTCCATTTGATATTCCATCCCAGTCACAATCTTTTGATTAAAAGGAGTTAGGTCAGACAACATCTATCCTATTCTTTTCTGGTTTGTTTAATGTCCTAAGATTCTGTTGCCACTGTCAGTGTAGTTCTTGGAGAAGCGGGAAAGGAGGAATGGAAGGAAGGGAAAAGAATTTAAATCTCACACGAGAGCTAGAGCAACCTCGTCAGAAGATAGCATTAGTTTCAAAGCAAAATGTGGAAAGGATGCTCAGCACTGTGGCATTTTGATATTTACCATATCAAGGAGGCTTCTTTTTAATTAGAAACAGCTATTACCTTGAGGATAGTGCTGTCCATCTGCACCAGAACTTAATAACCTTTGGTAAAATCTTTCTAATCCTTGTCTTCCTCTTGGACTAAACACAGGAAATGCACACACTAGCATGAAGACCAGCATCACAATATATCAGTAAATACATGCCAGAAAAGGCAGATTACTGTGCCTCTGCATAGTCCTGAGTGGTGATTCCCTTATCTCTAAGTCACAGAGACAGGCATGTGGCAGCTTGAGCTGAGCAGGAAAAGAAATGCATAGGACAGAGTTAGAGTCCCAACACTGCAGCACTCCGGAGAGTGCATTTGTAAGGTGAGCAGTGGGAATTTTGTATATTTTATATATATGACTGTGTCCATCAGCCTCTGCATTTGTGATGAATTTGAATCCTTCTGTGTGCAAAACCAAGTTCAATAAATGTGAAAGGAACATGTAGGATAAAACATACAGTCTTTCTTAAAATAATGTCAATTTTATTTCCTCCATATGTAAATTGCTGCAGAGCTACAATTCCAAGACCGATGGAAAAAAATTTTGGTGTTTACCATACCAAGGAGGCTTGATGCCAAAAAATACAATACTGAATTGTGAACCAGGTACCCATGTGGGGTGTAGGTTATTTAAGCCATGTAGGATTTCATTTGTCTCTGTGAAATTATGTGGTTTTCTCCAAGAATGTCTGCTGTCCAATTTTTTGGAAAGGCAAAGCATGATATACAAAAACATGTTTTTGACATGCCAGTCCCAGTGACATTTATTGAAGTCAATGTTCTCCAGCCATTCTAACAGGGCCAAATTTTATCTAAGGTACAATATTAAACGCAATTTCTTTCTCTTGTCATCATTCTAATTCTCATCATGTAGTTATGAAAGGTGTTATAATTTGTGAAGCAGAGAATCATCAGGCCAACTGAATTTTAGTAAAAGGGGGCTATTAGCCTGTCAACAAAGCTGACATTGTTATAACACATTATGTACATGATTACATCCAGCTGTTGTGAAAATAGCAAATATAGATAAGTAGAAAAAAGAGTTTGCTTGCCCAACAAAGCCTTTAAAGATTTCTAAAAAGTTTCTGTTTCCTATCAGCACAGAACTTTGATCTTAGGAAAGCTGTAGAAGACAGATAAGCAAGCCTGGTGAAACCTGGAATGAGGTCTTCCCCCATCAAATATCAAATTCCAAATGGCTTTTGCAGTCATCCTTGGTCATCATCCAAGACCTTTTCTATTGTGCATGGACATGGATTAATATGAAACAGCTGAAGCAAGGACCAATATTCTGCCTTCCAAAATGCTGAATGAGCACTTCAACCACCAGAAAATTATATAATCTTGCAGACCAATAAATACTTGCCTGACAGAGTTCAAATGAAGAAAATGCTTCACTGAAAAATTCTCCAAATTACTTTAAATGTGGAAAATATTAAGAAATTTTATTCTTTCCTGAAGGAGTTTGGGGAGAAAGAGTACAGTTTTCTAAATACACTCTATTTCTCCTGCTTTTTATTTCAGTACCTGTGAGGATGAGGTAGCCTCCAAACTGTCTTCATCCCTGACAAAATGCTCAGAAACACTGCACCCCATGTTTGGACTGTTCATGGAGACTGGTAGGGGTTCTTTGAAACGAATTAAATATCCATCATTCATGTGCAAAAGTCGGAATTCAAAGCAGCACAAGCTGGGTTAGCCAGGAATTATTCCTCAGGTATCTCAGAAAGACAATGTGACCAAGATAAACACTGAGGCACTAGAAGAGAAATAAGGACCTCATGAGCCAGCTACCAGTATCATTTGGTAATTTCTATGTGTAGATATTTCAGCTGATGGAGTCATCAATACTTTTGATTGTAGAAATGTAACAGAGATGATTAAAGTTATCAAAAATGTGAACTAAATCCATTGACAGGTTTGCAAAAATCATAAACCCATAGGAATTACAAATTGGCTACTCTTTCAGTTGCTGAGAAATGCTATGATTTATTTATTAAGAACATAAAGATGAAATTACCTTTTTTTTCCCACCAGTTAAATCAAAAGAAAAGCCTGTAGTATGCCAAAATGCCATACTTTTTTTTTTTTAAGAATTAGCTGTTTATTTCTATAAACTACAATTTAATAATGGCAGAAAAAAATGTAATACAGGGTAAACATAATTTATTTGATAATATTGCAACTAATTTCTGAGGAACAGAATTCTTCCCAAGTAAACACTCTGCTACACTAATATTCTTTTCTTTTTATCTTCTGTAAATCTGCCTCAAAACAGAAATGGAAAAGGATTCCCCTTTACTGATATGTTTGCCTCCTGCAATTTGTGCCATGTTTGTGTAATGTGGGAAAGCTTCCTTTCACTCTAATTTTGACTGAAACCAGATAAAAAACTAATAATTTGGATTTTTAAATTTTTTTTCAGCATGGCTAATACTCCTCAGGAAACTAGCTCTTTTTTTTTCCTCTTGATGGACTCTATATGAAAATAATCCTTATTTTCAAAATATCAGCCCATGATATTTCAACTTAAGACTTTTCCATCTTTAAAACAAATTCATACAATTTTTGCAAATTCATATTTCTGTTAAAACTTCTAAATTCTTCCCTCTTGTGTTTGGCATTAACAAGGTGGTGACTTTATTTCCTGCAAGAATAAAAGAAATCAAAAAGTGCATTTAATTTAGAAATACTCCATGGAAATATTTCCTATTNAAAAAAAAAAAAATTAGAAAATTGATATGGTAGTCTTTTATAACTTTTTATAACAGAAATTATGACAAAGAAATATTACCGTTCTACAGGGCATATTATAACAGAACTTATAATTTCTAGTCTTGTCAATTCCACTTGGTTTTGCCAGTCTCTGTGGTACTACTCCTTGACAGAGAGGCTTCTTTGGAAACCAGCACACAAAGAGATTCATATCAGAATAGAAGAATGGGAAAGAAAGTGGTGTCTTTTTTTGGTTTTTTGTTTGTTTGGGATTTTTTTTTTCTTTTTTGGAAGACATAATATGCCTGCAGAAATGCAGATCTTTAAAGGTGAGCAGCTTTGGGGCTGGACTCAGTCACACGCTGCTCTTTAGGTTGTTGACATGACGAGGATAAAGCTAAAGGGAACTCAGTGTGCTTGATTCTGGTCTGATGTTGGAACCCTGGTTACTGAGAATTTTAGACTTTCTGTGATGACAGGCACTGACCCCCAAGAGAACACTGCATTTGACCTGAGGCCGTGGAGAAGGCTTCCAAAATTGAATGATAGAACTGAGATTATTGGTGTGTAGTTTGAATAGAAGTGTGCAATACCACATGGTGGGAAACGTATAAGGTTTTAGAATATAGTAATATATATAAAGGAAGATGGAGGTTTTAGGGCAGAGGCTAGTCCTTCTTCACCTTCTTCTTCATGGGTTTGGGTGGTGTTGTATAATGCGATAAAAAAGTCTGCATTGTGGGCCATGGGTGGTTGGTTATTGGGTTAAAAGTAAAAATAATTTGGGTTTCATTTCTTATTTGGACAGTTTATCCTTGAAAGGCCTTGTAAAGAGCAAGAGATAGGGCTCCATTTTTTAGTTAGTTAGCTTGAAGTGCTGTAGAAGTCATGGTTTGTGAGACTGTAATATAGATAAGAACTAATAAACATCTGAGACCAAACAAGGAATACAGTCTCGCACATTTAATCCTGACCCTGGCAAAAAGAAGTTAAGACTAGACAGTCTGCCAGCAGCAGACCTCCTGCTAATACCAACAAGACCACATCCCCACTAACTCCTGCTGAAGCAACTTGTATGATCACTATCAATAATCTGTGTTTCAAATTCACCCTAATATTATTTCTTTTTTTTTTTTTTTTTTTTACATTTCCGTATGCTTTATGGAACAAATTTAATGACATTGAGAAACTGGTGGAAAAAACTTTTACCATATGACAGAAAACCTATCCTAACACTGCAACACAAAATAAAACATTAGTATCTGCAATCATCTGTTTTTCAGCCTATAAAACTGGGGCTTTTTGAGGAAGTGATAACAATGTTTACTTTTATAAAGATAAAAAAAGCAATTCAAGTCCTCGAAGAAAGTTTTTATTGAGCTTTGTGTAGCTCGTAACAGTATCATTTAATAATATCTTATGTGTCAACTTTCCTCCCTCACTCCAAACAGACACAAACATTTCCTTCCTTTTCTTCTAGTGTTTGCCTGATGAAGCTAAAATTTTTGAGCAAAATCAAGTTTTTGACCTTCTCCTCAGGGGTGGTCTGAATAAAGTACATTTTGTTTTAAGGACACCAGCCTCAAAATAATGTTGCTACCAATCCTTTGGGATCAGTTTTCAACATACCATCCAGCTTCTCTCTCCTAACAATTTCCTCTGTCAGGACTGATATTTTCAGTCATCCAGGGAAGTGCAGCTGTGACAAAGATTGATGTGGTGAGGGCAAAGTTGTTCATCGTGGGGCTGGCACTACAAGAAGTTTTTAAGGTAAAGTTGGGCTTACTCTGTACAGCGACTTAAATTCTTCAGTATTGGTGATGATGTGTTCCAGACTCCTGTGAACTGAATCAGACAGTAGGGGAGTTTTCTATTAAAATGGATGAAAAATGTTGTTTTGAGGAGCTTGTTTTGTTCCTAAAGGCTACCTCAGTCAGAGAACTCTGACTTTTCTAGCCATGAACTAGACTTTGTAACTCAATTGCCCTTCGGATTTCTTTTAATCAGACAAGAAAGCAAGTGGCAAAACAGTTTTAGACTAGGCTTGAAGGGGAGTCTGTTATTTTTGTTGCCTTCTCAAGAGCAGCATGACCCATCATCCTCCCCCTCCAGCACCAAGCTCCTGAAGAGTTGACAGATTTCCTGCTGGTTGTCGTGTGTAATCATTGTGGTCAATTAGGCCCAGAGCTGCTGAGGGAGAGGACATAGTCAGGGTCTTACAGAAAAAAAAAATTACTATTTTATTCTTATGAGAGGTACGATATTTGGCAGAGAAAAACAGAAACTTTTCTGTGCAGCTAAAAATTATCACTATTTTAAGTCCTGTAATTACCACTGTTTTAACACCTGCAAGGTTCTAATTTTTTTCTTTATGGCCTCTTTTTACTCGTGTTCCCATTATCCAAAAGAATCAAGTCCAGTTACAGGAATACTTGTCATCTTCCTGAAAGCTACAGCAGGATGGGGGGAGGGAGAGGAACACGTTTTTGTCCAATTGACTACTAGACTGCCCATTTTGGTCATTATCAGCCGCTTAAATGACTTTCCCTTAGGTGCTCTAAAGGCAAAGAATCAGGTTTTATAATGTTCCTATCCCTCAGATAATGTTTTTAAAAAGTGCCAGTGGAATCCTTCCTACCTCCCATCCTTAATAGTGCAACTTCCATGCTGTTGTAATAGATAGCTTCCATGAATTAGTGATAAACAAATGACAAAAACAGTAAACGGTGACTCAAATCTCAGATCATTTGTAGGTGTTCCATACCATAGCACACTAGGAAGTGTTCTGTCTTCTACTCATGATTGCATGAAGTTTACGGCTGAAAAATATACATTCACTGAAATATAATCTTCTTAACTTAGAAACAATTAATGAAGTGTATTGGTTTATCTCATTTCAACTGATTTATTTTAATTTACCATTGACCCCTTGCACTCAGGTTTGTAATAATATTAGCAATGAAAGTGTCACTCTTACAAGGTTTATTTGTAGTGATATTACCAGAGATGCTGTATTTGAACCTGGTAGGACACAATAAGACCAGAAGAGCTTTTTGTATTCTGAAGTAGAAACATTTCTACAATGCATCTTTTTGTAATTAAGTTTGAGTTTACAATTCCAATTAATTTCATCATGTTCTGAGCAATATTCATGCCTCTGTTAAGGATCCAAGTGCTATAAAAGATACTTGAACAATTCTCAGTGCTTCTGTGAGTGAAAGAAGTGACTGTAAAGGTGAAACTAAAGTGACCTAATTCACACTACTAAAGCAGCTTTTGGACACACTAGAAAAAAAGATTTTAAAAAAATTAGTCTCATTGAAGACTTCCTTGTTAAAGACTTTCTTGACTGAAAACCAGGACAGAAAGAGCAGAAATGAACACTAAACAATTGCAACATAAACTATTCATGTTCAAAATCTTTTTTCTACACTCAGAAAACCTGTCTTTCATGTCACCATCATATTTCATCAAATATCACTTTTTCTTGGCAAGACTCTAGGNATGCATGGACCACGACGATACTGGACCATGGGCCCAAAGTATGCCTATAAATATATATATATACCCAACTCTTGGAGCCAGCTGCCTGCATCCCTTTCTGCCTGCATGAGATGATGTGTGATTTCACAGACAGATGCTGCAATTCTTGCCCACTTTCAGCACAGTTGCTGGAGACTTTTGAAAATATCACTAGGCCATACCATAAACATCATCGTTACTGAGCAAGGTTCTACTAAAAGTTCCTAAAGACATCAGGGTTTAACCTATAATAAAATCACCTTAAAATTGATGTGCTTGAGTGCATTTTCAACTGCATTGCAGTTTATTATGCCCAAACTCCTTTATAAATATTAATTAAAGCTAAAATTCTGCTGATAATTAAGCATATCCTGAGCTCTAGGGAGCTGCCATTGTGCCAAACTCTTATCATTTTAATGCAAGTTTAGCATATTCTAAATTACATTATATAAATAATGTAATGTAAATTGATCTCTAGAGTTCGCATGTACCTATTAAAAATTAGATAAAATATTAAGTATATAACATGATATTAATTCAATAAAATTTGCCTTTTTTCTTGTCTTCTTAGCAACCACGCAGTGGGTGAATCAGCTTGGTTGGGGAGAAAGGTGAGCCTCAGAAGTGCAAAGTGAGGAGGAGGAAGGCTGCAGCTTCATCTTGCAGGGCCAGCTAGCAGCTGGGCTGGCTCCATGCCTCAGCCACTTCAGACAGGAGCAACACAGCCTACACTGAAAGTTCATTCATGACTGCAATCATATTGGAATATGTGAAATAAACAAGTCATATTCATAACCATAATAATTACATGTTGATAATTATGGAATTAAATATTATTTAAGAACAAAAATTATCATACAAACTGTCAGGATTTTTTACTTTCCTTTATGTAGTTATTATAGTGTTTTCTTGCCCTACAAAGTGTTTTCAGTTCTGGAGTTATATATTAAAACAAAGGACAAACTGCTTCCAAAGGGAATTATTAGAATTGAGCTTTTTCTTTTAATCCCTATAGCTATATTAGTGTTAACATAAACATTAATACGATTCATCACCAAAAGAGCACATTGCATCTGTTTCTCAAATTTTGGGGGACACCAAAAAAGTTTCACTGTGCTTGTATTATTCTTTGCAGTGCTCACACTAAATTGCTGGAAGAGTCATATTTTGCAGATTCCACATTTCATACTTTCAGCCACCAAAGGGTTATATTTTGCTTGAAACTGTAGCCAGGCTTTCTCAATGGCTTCGTTTCTACTGCAGTTAAGTACTGGGGCTCTGCTAAGGCAAAGGCTATTCACTGCCAGCTTCAGCCATCACTGCCAGCAAGGGCTGTGTCCAAAGCTCAAATCAACGACCCCAAAATCGCAACACTTTCTGTGCACCGGTGCTGGCCCCAGCTGGTTTACAGCAAAAGCATTTCAATAGAACAGGTGTCTTATTTTTCTATGAAATAGCCCTGACAATGAACACTTCTAGATGAATATTGTACTTCAGAGAGCTGGAACTAAATTGACTAGTGATGTTCAGCAGCTCTTTGAAGCGTGCTCTCACAGCCACAGGGACCTTGAGCCTCACTGTCAGAAATAATGACAGCATTGCTAAGCTAACTTTTTTCCCCAGCACAGACAAAGTTTTTGTTTCTCCCTTTTTTTGAGTCAGACTACCGTCTAGTCCAAATTTTTGCTTACTGTTTTTTACTTAATAATTTTTCCTTCCTGCCCTTCTTCTATTCCATTTGCTTGTTTGTTTCATTTAAGAATAGGTTAAATTTAGCCCCCAGAAAATAAGGAAACAGCATACATTTCAATGCTTTTCCAGACTAAAATTCCCATGTCCTGCAATATCAATCTGCAGAAAATAATTGCAGCACTAGAACCTTGAGCCAAAGAGGCAATATAATTACCAAATATTTTACAAAACAGAATGACTCAACTTCAACTTTGTAAATACTTAGCAAAAAAAGAAATTATCTTGAATGTTACATAGTTTCCCACCTGAGAGAAAGTTTGCCAAGAAAGTAATGTTGTCAAAGTCTATTGAAATATGCTAAGAAATTCAGGGAAAAAAATGGAACTTGTGAAGTCATAGGAAAATTGTTAAATGTTGTGACACTTCCTTATCTTTGTCAAAAAGAGTAAATGATAAATACAATAAATAATCAATAATTGTCAGGAAATTTACAGTTGTATTCCTGCTCTTTGGAGATTTAGATGCTGCCATTTGACAGTAAATTATTTAAGGCTGAGAATGTCTCTTCATCCTTAGCCCACTATCAAACTTTAAAAACAATAAATATTCTAAGGAAGAAACACTGTTAATTGAGTTATATTTAGATAATTTCCAAATTAAAAAATAAAGAAAAAATAAGAAGGAAATGTGAACTTCCTTTCTTCTGATTTAGACTGAGAAATAAAGCAGTAAGGGTGTTGTAACCATTTCTAGCAGTTTTCTTGTGGGAATCTTCCTCTTCAAATTGTAATGACAAAAACAACAGAAAGAATCCATGGCCAAATCCTGTTATTGCAGAGCTTTTCACAGATAAGTTTCACATTATAGCTCTACAAACTTTCAAAGGTTTTCCATCTAAAATGGGTTCATTAACATGTTAATTATCCATTATTTTAATTAAACATAAAAATTAAATTAACTGCATTTTATTGACAGCAACTGTAGCCACATGAAGAAAATATTGATTTCACAGTTGTCATATTAGTTTCCTAAATATTTCATTTATCATCCTTTGCCTCTTTCCCTTCTTTATTCTGTAGCCAAAAAGTAACAGACAGACAAGGCAATTTTTTTGGATTTTGGATTTTTTCCAAAAAGGAAAGGGTCTCACAGTGATGCACCATTCAAACATACTCAGCAGGAGACTGAAGTGCCTTTGATGTTATAGGGCAGCTGAAATATAGTAAAGGAGGTATTGTAGTTGTCAGACATGAATTCTAGTTTTCTACAGGCAACTGCAAAATACCTCTGCTCCACTATTGTGTGACATTTCCCCCCAGGAATATATGAAAGACCCTCCCTTATTTCAGTGTACAAAATCACTTGGCTTGTAGATATATTCTGGTTTGGTTTTTTTTTTTAGTTAGCATTTCTTTGATTTTTGTTTTGTTTCTACCTTAAAAAGCATAAACTTTACTCCCTGAATCTGTGATCCTTCATGTCTCTTTTGCATAGGCTCACTATTTTTTGGAGGATCTCTAACTCCTTGAATACTTTTTTCCCTCTTCTTCCAATGGCTTAGATAAGGGAGTCATCATTTTGTAATATAAGGCATAAATTATCTCCCTCTCTCTCTCTTTCTTGTTCCCATCCATATATTTAGACATTTTAGACATAGATTTGACTAACATCAGCTAATTCAGGACTATAATGCCCAAATTTTGTTCACTAATTATATTTACATCAAGTGATTATGCTCTCATACTCATTTCACCATGCTATCTTAAAAAAAGTTAATGATAACCCAGAATTATTAATGAATATTTATCTTTTGAGTTTTTCACAGCCACTACTAAATATTTTCTTGTTTATGAGACTCCTCTTTGAAGCCATATTTACATGCACATTTTGTAATGCTATCATGAATATAGGAGCTATATTTAAATATAATGATTTAGAAATCAGAAGTAATTTTGCCATGCCAGAACTGAGACCAGCAAAAGTTAATCTGTAATGTCAAAAACCATGATGATATTCCAGTCTGCTGTGACAAGGTTGCTTCAAACTATAAAAAGTTCCCTTTTTTAAATAATGCATTTATGCATACAAAAAAGCTGACATGACCTTGACAAAACCCGTTAGCCCTTTGTGCTATAGCAGGGTTTAATCATAAATGCTCTTGTAACCTCTTTGTATCCAGAAGAATAAAGCATGCTTATAATTGCTATGTCATTATTTAACTGCTAAGTATTGAACTCCAAAGAACATCCACCCATATGCAGTAGTATTAATTACACACTTGAATTAGAAGACTTTATGTGCTTAATGCAATGCATTTTCCTATATAACAGTACTGGTTTCCACAAATCATGCTGTGGATTTGTGTTGAACACAGAGTTGATAACATAGAGATGTTTTTGTTGTTGCTGAGCAGGGCTTACACAGAGCCAAGGCCTTTTCTGCTTTTTGTACAGCCACACTGGGGAGGAAGTTGAGGGTGTGTGGGAGGTTGGGAGAAGACACAGCTGGGACAGGTGACCCAAATTGACCAAAGTGATATTCCAGACAACATGACATCATGCCCAGTATAGAAAGTGGGGAAAGAAGGAGGAAGCAGGGAGGAACATTTGGAGTGGTGGATTCCCAAGTAACCATTACATGTGATGGAGCCCTGCTCTCCTGGAGGTGGCTGAACACCTCCCTGCCCATGGGAAGCAGTGAATTTACTCTGTGTTTTGCTTTGCTTGCACACATAGTTTCTGCTTTCCCTAATAAACTGTCTTGATCTCAACCCACAAGTTTTCTACTTGTTATTCTTCCAATTCTCTCCTCAGTCTCACTGGTGGGAGAGTGAGCAAGGACCTGTGTGGGGCTTTGTTCCTGGCTGGGGTTAAACCACAGCAATAGCAAATACACTTATGGTGTTTTCCTCCTATGTATACACACACACATTTGCAATATTACAAGTCCAAGCTACATAAAGGAGGTTTGTAAAGTGACATGGAGTTGTCAGGAAAATTGTCTGAACCTTTCTGTTTGTAAAAATATTCCTTGTCTTCCCCCATGTTATTTCCTATGAGAAAGAGGTCGGCTGCTAACTCAGTGATTAAGGCTCATTTGATGAGAGACTAATGTTACCATGAAAACACAAGCAGGATCAAAATTAGTTCTGTGAAAGACAGCTGAGCAGATGCCAGCTGCCTCCTCACAAAAATCCAGCAGACCCTCAAGCAATTCTTCACCATCCAAGGGACATCTGGGCCTCTCCAGCAGTCCTTTACCCATTTGCAAGGGCAGACATATTGGAGCTTCCAGGCTCGTGAGACTATGTCCTGAGCAGCACCAAAAGAAAGACATCTCTGGCAAATGAAGAGAGGGCATGATATTTCATGCTTGGCATATCTTGCAGACACTGATTTCCTTTTGAACACACTTTTGAGCGAATCCCTTTCAACTTGAATTTCAAAATGAGTAGTTAGTGTGCTCACCAACTCCTGATGACAAATATTTTATTAGAATGTTCTAATTTACAGCTTCTTCCTGAGGTTCCTGTATCCACTTTTCAAGAACTGTGTAAGGTAAGTGTGGATACTAAAACATTATGTGCAGAAAGGTATGTTTTAGTAAGAAAAATACAACTGACATCTCATTGTCTTAAAAATGAAGATGGGAGACTACAATGGTAGCCCTCAAGTGAAAAACTATCCATTCAAATTTTTAGAGCATTTTCTTGACCTCAGCTTGGACCTGGAATAAAGAACAATTAGATGCGCTCCATAACATAATAGACTCCTTGCAGCATGATGTTTATTTAATTAAATAAATAAAAATTAACAACTTACTAATGAACATTTTCAGAAATAAAACTCCTAGGTTTGTTTGTTAAAAATAATTAATCATTTTAAAGTATTAATAAAAAAGTTATCAGATCTCCAATGGACCAAATTTCTTTCCCTCATGATAAAGATTCACTTTATATGCACCATTACAGAGACTAGATCATGTGATGTAACAATGCTGCAACTATCAGAGTCCAGACATGTCTAGGGATTATTTAAACTATTTGTTGGAAGGTTTTGGTCTGGAATCCCTACCCCAGAAAAAGATCATAAGTACATTCTGGTAAATTATTCCTACCTTGTTTAGGCAACCTCTGAGCTGTGTCCATGTCCAAAAAGCTCCCTCTGTGTTAGGATAAGATTCTCTTACTCTTAGAAAGCAGCTTTACAGGCATTGACTAGAGGGTGCTGGTGGACCCAGGACAGCTGGTAAAACACATCTGAAGTGCTGGATCTAGTTATGGGCTCCCCAGAACAGCAGAGACATGGGAATAGTCCAGTTCATTGGAAAGCCCAGGGCCACAAAAGGGCCACAAAGATGAGTAAGGTAAGAGCTTGCAGCATGCCTCATTTGAGGAGAAGCTGAGAGAGCTAGAGCTGCTTAGCCCACAGAAAAGAAGTCTCAGGGGCATCTTATCAATATGTAGAAATACAATTGGGGGTGGGAAGAAGGAGTGGTAGGGAACAAAGAAGTGAGGGAATACGTTGTGCTTCTCTCAATGGCAGGCAGCTCTGGAACCAATACAGCTTGGTTTATTAATGTTTGCACTTTTCAAGGCATGATAAGCATAATTTAGCTTCAGAGATTTAGGCATCAATTACAGTTCAAGACTAGATAAACCACCTTTCTGTGAAGATTCTACTATCTGATCTCAAGTAGAAAGCACAGTATGTTAGAAAGTAATCTTGAAAAGCTGTTAGAGAGCCAGTTCTGACTCCTTTATGAGAAGCTGATCTCAAGCTAAGCCATCAGTGTAATTTAAAATTGCTAGATTAGAATGCAGTGGAGAATGAGTCATTCCCTTGTGTAAGCAAGTCTTTGTACCCAGGACTAGAATATTAAAATCAGAGCTTATCATACAGCTGTGAACACTACAGAACATTTCTGTTCTGCATGTAAATGTAGAGAAGAATAAAAATCTGTTAAGGAACCAGACAATGAGAGGAGATCAAGAGAGACAAAAGGAAAGAAATTCACAAAGAAAATACGGGAAGTAGCAGGAGGTCAAAATATAATTAAAAAAAAAAAAAGAAAGAAAAGTAGATAAAGGGGAAAAGAGCCCCATTGGAGACTTAAACTATTTAGATAAGAAAAAAATTATTATAGGAAATGCCTCTAGCCCACCAAAGTCTTGAAGCAGACAGGAGTAAAAGAAGTGATGAAACTGTATAATCAAATAAGATTATATTAAACTTAGTTAGAAAGAAAGAAAGTTTGAAGAAGAAACAAAAGAGGTGTACAAGATTTCAGTCCAAGAAGCACAGTAGATGGTACTCTGGAATTTTCTGCATATTCACATCTGCAGTAGGGCTCCTTTGTTTAAAGCCCTATTGTAGGGTATGGACAACAAAGAGAATAGTTGTCCCTGGAAGGTGTCAAGGACAAAAATGTTGTATCACTAAAATAATTGAGAGTATTAGCATGAGAGTTTCCAAATGGCTGAGATATGGCAGCTCCCATCAGTGACATTTGTAGATGTCAGACCCCATGGAAAAAATAGAAATGCCACTAAACTAGAAAACCTTCATTTATTATGTTCAGTCAGCCTCTAACTCATAGAGCCCATTCTTACACACATCCCTTACCCTTCTTACCCATCACATTTCACTTGTGCTATATCAGATGCAGGCCTACACATGTAGTGAAACATCTAGATTAAAACTGATCCAAACTTTATTTTTAAGGGAAGTTCTAGTGTTTCACCTGTGCCAGAACAAGAAAAGAAGCCAGAGGAGGGGTAGAGATAACAGGTAGATGGAACACAATCTTCTTGAAATGCTGGATTACAACATGCCCTAAACTGCCTTAAATATGCCGTGCTGGATGCAGCAAAAGGCACATGGGTGTGACTGCAAGGTGTAACTGTAATGTTTCTGAAAAGAGCTGAAAACATCTTTCAGTTTGCTGGTGGGGATGGGGGTGGAGGAGACAGATCATACTCCAAAAATTCAATTTCTGTCTCAGTTTCTGCTGTCTAATCCAACTATTTTATTTGTACCAATTGAGTACTCAGAGCTTACCAGATGCATAGAAAAGGTTTTGAATAAAGTTTGACTCTTCTGAACTGAGTGCACAGTCCCTGAGTAAGAAATCTAATGCAACAGAAGAGCTTAGAGCAGGACTGCCTTTTCCAGCGGCTTGTAGATGACTTTGCCATTTTCTAGAAGTTTATCCCATCTTTGTCCCACTTTTAAGACATTTTTTCTCGCCATCCAAACAAATGGTATTCATGCTAAATAGTTGCAGAGAACACATTGGGTCCATACTTACAAAATGTAACCCCAGTGCAAGCTAATACTCCTTGGACAATTCCCGTCTGTGTGGAGCACCATTATCAGAAAGAGCAAGTTAAAGACTCTCTCAAAACTCAGATGAAAAGTAGTGCACTTGTACAGAAGTAAAGTGCCCTTGAAGATAATATATTCAGCTTTCAGGATCCAGAACAAGCTGTTAGGAAATCATGACAATGAGCATGTTTCCAAAGGTGTCTGCTGTAACGGTGGGGAGAAGCTAGCAAGTACCTCTGCTTCCTGGGCACACAGTCCCCATGGCAGATGCCTACAACTTTTCAACCCCATTTGTTCTATTATTCCACCATTATGATGGGTAAAAAAAGACAATCCAAATGTCCTAAAGTCATATGACTCCCATGCCATAGAGCACAAAGCTCCTTTTCAGTCCTGGAAAAGAGTTTACTCCAAAACAATTGACCTGAAAATCATTCTTGTTTTGGAACAGTATGTTTCCATTATGTTCTCTTTCCCTGAAAATGTGCTAACAAATTTTTGTGTGCTGCTCTAATTGCATCTCAAAGAGTCAACCACCTGTAACACTTTCAGCTTGTTTGCAATATTTACCTGAGGAATTAATTCCTTTTAGTGGTTCTGAAGTCCTACATCCTCTCTGAAACACCTCCACACAGGGTGTTCACATGTATGGCCTCCAGGTTTGGCAGTCCTGGTGTATCATCTGGCTCTTTTCACCTGAATTCCTTAAACTAAGGAAGACGGACTCTCACAATCTGGCAAAACAAGGTGCTGGAGGAGCTAACCTAAAAATTCTTAGTAAAAAAAAAAATGCTGCTCCTGTTTGCGCACATGTTGCATTAAGTCAGAAAAAAGGAACAGTGATGCTGAATGCATCATTGATGGTGTCAAAACTGGTAGATAACAAACTGCATAGGTCAGTTGATATGAGTCAAACCAATTGTTTTCAGACATAAAGCAGCACTGCCAAATGAATGGTAACATTCAGTTACCATTTTAGTCCAGTTTTCAAAGTTTTCTATACAACTGACAACACAATGATTCCTCAGTCTCTTGTGGGGATGGTTTGGCTTGGGATTTTTTTCATTTTAATTTGTTTTCTAAATAGCAGGTGACAATTAAAAGCAAGAGCTAGGAAAGTAGCCAGTAAGCAATATTGTATGCCTTTATCAGAGAGGAAAAAGAGAATACTGTTTGAAAATAGGAGTGCAGACAGGAATAAATGCTTCCCCAGTTATACTTCCATGAACATTATCAAATCTTCTCCAGTGTATGTACATGCCTATGTACACATGCACTAAAATACCATTCACATCTGTAGACAAGTGAGTCTTATTTCTTATAGCATGGTTCCATATTCTGAACAGGTGATAGAGAGAGATCCACAGTCATGACGAGTGAAATTTAAACAAAACCTTCTTGATTTTGGAGGAGTGTCCTTACTAGACAACTGAAAAAATGGGATTTCTGGGGTTTCTCCTATTTTTAAATGTCTTTGCATATTGGGTGGGAGGGAGCATGGGGCAGGGGGGAGTGCAGGGCCGCCGGGAGGGGAGGAATGTGGAACGTGGAAATGTGTAGAAAGCCCTGGAGCCATTAGGGATAAACACATGGTAAAAGAATCTTTATTCAGATATGTCACTAAAGGTAATTGTACATTCAAAAGGATCAACAATTGCAGTGCTTCTGCAAACACCTGCATTTGCAGCTGACAAAACACTGCATTATTTAGGTCTTATTTGTCATATCACCAAATGCCTCAGGCTTTTTCCTCCCTGCATCATTCCCACTGCTGTTGTGAAATCAAGAAGCTTAATTGCTCCTCCTGTTAAGTCTGAAGGATCGTCTTTTCTTCCTTTCATTTTATACATTTGATTAATTCTAGCTGAAAAAAAAGTTAGTATCCATTAACTATTTTAAGCATAAGCTGTTTTGTTCAATACTGTTTCCATTTTATCTTCTCTTAGAGTACTTGTAGAGAATTCTGATTAAAATCATTCTCATCAGGCTATTCCAAGTGAGAAATTAGGAAATTACAGCATGCAGGGAAACCCACTGTCTGATTTCTTTGTCATAGGGGATAACACCATTCATATGGGCACAATTTGATCTGAAAAAGCTGAAACAGGTGTTTCATAGAGATTTAACAAAATAAACCAAATCTTTCTGGGTATGAAAATTCAGCAACCATTGTAAATCCCACCATCTGCCACTGTAGGGTCTTAATTATTTCCTTAGCATTTTCCTGTTAGCAAATATATGAAAATGAAAAAAAAAAAAAAAAGGAAAAANAAAAAAAGGAAAAAAAAAGTGAGAGAATTTTGCAGAAAACCTTATAGAAAAAGGTGTCTTTTAAAGTCTGTTTCAGCAATGGTGTATATATGCAGATGTGTACATGTATACACAAGAACATATAAGAATTTTAAATCCATAAAACTAAGCAGTTTTTAATTGATATTAAAATCTCCTTATCATAAAACCTCAAGCACTCATTGTCAAGTAAATCTCCTCAGCAATAATAATAACACACTCTAATTTTAACACAATAGAAAACTGCATAAAACTATCATATTTTTCTTTCTTTTTTAATTAAGCATTAATTAAAATGTCCCATCCTAGCTAAAATTTCTTTCAACAAAACTTCTGAAGATTTGTAGGATATCATGAAAACTCAGACCAGCAGGAAGGCAATCTAGGGATTCAATCTTAGCACCACACTTTCAGTCACTGATTAGTCATATGTGATTTTTCTGCTGACTTTTACTAGCTCTTGCCTCCCCCTGGAGTCTTTGGTCTTGGTCCTAACTTCACTAGTTTGTTTTTTTTTAAGTCCATTCTAAACATTTAGAGAAGATATTTGTTCCACATAGACTGAAAATGTAGACCTGAGTCTGCCTAACAGACAGTAAATCATCCCTGACCTGAACATAGCTTCTTAAAGCAGGAGTGCTGCAGGCTTTTCACCAAAGATTACCATGGGCCTTACTGGCTAGGATTGGACAGGAGGCATTGTACCAGGACAATGACCACGTCAAAGCAATACTAATTCAAAATATCCCTTTAGAAACTTTTATTAAGGCAGCTTTTTACATTACACTGATATCAAATTTCAAGATTTTTTTGCACTTTCACAAGAAAAAATAATTCCTGTCTTTTTCTGGGGCTAAATTACATTTAAGGGTTGGAATCAAGACCTTCAGATAGGACAACTACAAGTATCTTATGCATTCAAACACATTTCAATAAAAGCCATGACTGCTTTATGATGTTTAATAGCCTTTATTTAACATCCAATCTGTGTTGTTTCTGGAAAAAATCTCTCTTTGATAGACACTTATTATCCACACAGTGCTATGCCATAAAATATGCTAAGTTGGTGACTGCATAACATCACCAATTAACTTTATCTTTCATTTTGCCAAAGGAGAGGAGGTTTCTGTTGGCAGCTCTTTTATTACATAGTGCACATTCAAAAGTAAAGAGTGGGTCTCACAGAATAATTTTCTGTTGCTAGTGTGTGTGCAGATCTTTCCAAGAAGCAAGACTGCAGGTGACTATGATTTATCACTGTTTCAACAACATGTCAGTAGGACTTCTGAATGAGACAGACACACAGCACAGTATCTTCCAAAATAAATATTTTAAAAACCAAGTTTTTAAAATTCAGTGTAAATCTTGAATGAGAGGTTTTCCTTGTTCTTTCCCTCACAATGACATTTTAAATAACTTTCCTGTTATAAATGTGTTTACATATGGTTTTCTCATTTTGTTTTTTTTTCACTGTAATCTCTCAGGGACAGGGATAATTTACATCTCTGCTCCATAGGATCCCAACCACACTGTCCACACATAACAAACAGCACCATGCCAGATGTTTGCCTGTGCTGTAATGGGAGGTAATTGCACTGTGATTATTCTGTTCTGCAAGTTTTCATTTGTACACTTCAAAGGCAGGCTTGAAGTGTACAAATGACTACCTGGGTCAGTGTATTTCTGAGTCCAATGTGTTTCTGCACAGATGAATTTCAAGAATAAACATGAAATTCCTAAACATTTTTAAATTATAATTTGTAAATGGCTATCAGAGTCCAATTTTGAAACAGGTATTTTCTAGGTTTAGATTCAGCAATTCTCTGTTCCTGTCATAGTGAGAGATAGTTACTTTTTACAATTATTGGTAAAAGACATCTATAATACAATTTGAAACCGTCTAGTTGATCGTTCTTTCAATGAAATCAGCCTATATACCCTCAGAGAAAGGATGACAATAACATATAAAGGAGAGTCAGTGTATCTGAAAATTAAGACTTAGGCTGATATTTACCAAAGGTGCGGATGAAGAAGAGGGAAAGGGCACACAAGAGTGTCTGTAGCAACACTAGAAAGAGCAACATCTGGTTACCCCAGACTCAGATTCAGCAGTTTTGACCTGGAAAATGCACAAGGGCCATAAAAGCAGAATTCTTCACTTTCACACCAGGACAGCCTTTGTCAACACATCTACTGTAGCAATCAAAATTCCCATTTCTCAGCAAAGTAAAACACAGACTAGCTTCTCTTTGGAAGCAAGGGCTTTTGCACACGCAAGAGCAGCATCCTGATAGCCCATAGCAGAAGGCAGTGATTGCAGACAGAATAAACACTGACAAAGTAGAGAAAAGGACAAAATTTCAACAGAAGACTCAGTCTTGTATAAAACATGGTTCCTGCCCATGATTCAGAAAATCTTGAGAAATAGATGACTTACACTGAGGTCTTTATACCTGAAAATTTTCAAATTCTCATCCGTCATTTTTATATTGAAGTAATGTAGGAAAGGCACGCAAAGACTGAGAACAATGAGAACTCCACATCCCATTAGCAATAATTGAAAGCTGTCCTGTGTGTCCTGAACAGCTTAAATCAATATTGATATCTCCTGACACATCACAGTACAGTCAGTCCTCACATCCTTTCACTAAACAACCTAGTATTGACAGGCACTCCACACACCTCACGTTGCAGAGATGTGCTGTTTCTTCTATACTTAACTACCTTGTTAAACCCAGACTGAAGCTACTTTTCAATTTCTTAAAGGAAGAAGGCTACTATAGTTGTTAATTTCTGAAGTTTATTTAACTATTTTACTGTCAAGGTATAAGTCATATTCTTCTTGTTGCAATCAGCAATGCGGTTCAATTCTCATTATTGCATGTGTGGCATGTAAATTTTCTTTGAAAGATCAAAACAATTAGTGATTGTTAAGAGAGCTATTGCAATGCATTGCAAACTCTCTTTTGAAAAGGCCCACCTCAATAATTCTTTAGTCATCCATGGACAACAGCATTGACATTTGAGGGCTCTTCATTCTGTCGTTCTCCATCTACTACAGTTAGAGGGGAGATATCAAATGTTAGAGAAGTGCTGATTAATTAGTGCTTTCAATTCACCTCTATGATATTCTGACTAGATTGAGACTACAAAGACCCAGGCTTGCTTCAGAGTGTAGAGGCATGCCTTCATATTTCAATGCACCTTTTTGACCTTATTTGTACTTTCTATTTCCAAGCAATTTACATAGTCCTTCTGCTTTGCACAAACACTTACCACTATAGGATGGTAGTCTTTCAACCTTCTTTTAGTTTCAGTTCAAAATCCCATCTTATTAAACTGCGAATATTCTTCCCTGTGTAAGATTTAATAGCAAGATGCATCAGTTTCTTTCTATTTTTCACCAACGCTTTTGAGGTGAAATTTTGAGTTCCTTATTCTGTCCCTTTCAGGTGAATGCTAACTGAACTCCATCAATGAAGAAGAGACCACAGGATTGCATCTGATCCTGTGTACAGTCTCTAGTTCCATCTGTGTCATCTGTAGCATTGTCAGTTTTGCTCTTTGGGCAAAATTATTTGAGCTGATATTCTGAAAATCTTGTGCAGTCTGTGTCTTCTTTCCAAAGAGATGAGGCTTTGCAGTATCTTTCCATCCTCACTTTAGTCCTGAAGCTGAGTTTGGTTCTTGAGTAAATTACAGGACTATAAGATTTCTAACATCAAGTAAAATCCTCTGGTATTACGTATATTACCATATAAAAATTCTTTCATAAGTTGCTGCTGGAGATAGTAACAAACGGCTGCTGTCCTTGTGTTTTCGTGATCCATTGCAGCAAGGCTGAACTAATGAGTCCATAGAGAAAAGGTGAATACGTGGGTCTGCAATACCCAGAGGCAGAAAGATTATGCTTTGATCAGAAAATATCTTTCATAATCACTGGGTTTTCTGTTTTTGAGGTACTGAGGCCAGAAATCAGACCCAACAGTGCTCATCAAACTAAACTAAAACATGCAACAGAATAGAGATTCTGTGAAAAATTAAATGAAGACCATATCCAAATCAATTATAGTCACACACAAAGATTTTCGAATAAACATCTACACTGTGGACATCAGATTCACAGAATCCTCTACGTTGCTGCTTCTCCACATCTTCACCAAATGATGGTCTTGTTATATCTGGAGATGGTCAATACAAGCTGAATTTGTGGCACACATAAACAAGACAGATATTTCTGTAGAAGGGAATAAGGGATAACAGGTTTATAGAGACCCACGCAAAGGTTTACAGAACTAAGGTTTTAAAGAAGGTTTTAAAGAAGAGCCAGTACTGGTGGATAATATTGATGGAAATTGCTCCCAAACTGCAACTTATGAAGTAACCATACCTACGTGAGACCAACATTTTCTTTTTTCATCATGGATGAAAACACAGGTCCTGGTTTCTGAAGTGTTTGCTTTATTCATATAACACATCTGAGAAGGCAATTGACTCTCCATTAAAATCCATTGAATCTGAAAAACATATTTTAGCTACTCAGGTTTTTGACTTTGTATAGCAAGCATAAATACCACTTTGGCAGTTAAGTTCACCTCAGTTTAATTCTATCTGCAACAAAGACTCTTAACAAGAATTTTCTATTTAATGATGTGTTTTCCTCACGATCTGTAATTAAAGCCTGTCCACATTTTTCCTCCTACTACGTAAACTGCAGTCTGGATAATTCCTCTTTCCACAAAACTACATCTAACAAAGATGCCAAAAAACAGTGTATTTTGCAAAACAACAGGCTCTGCCCATGCAGCAACTAATTAGAATTCATGAAAATATTATCAGCTTGTGAAGATTAATTCATAAAAAGTAGCATAATGCCAAGATATTTCAAGTGCAGAGATGAGCAGCTGGGAGGAAAAGCACCCTTTGGGTGCAGTAGTTTCTTAGTTTTAATCTTAAATTCTTTTTGCATGTAGAGATCTGTGGACTTCTGGAGACACATGGAATACATTAATGGCGAGAGTTGGGTTCCAGGTTTCAGCAGTTTTCATTGGCAGCTTCACAAAGAAAAATTAAATTTATGAGCATAGATTTTTTTTTCTCTTACCCTTTCCACTTATTATACATGGGAAATATCCAAGGCCAAATTACTCAGCAACACAGATTAGCTGATGGTTGTTTCTCTTCCTTTCAGTACCATTGACAGGGAATTTTACTGAAGACCAAAGCGTGCTTAATCTATAAAAAGAACTAGAACAATATTTTTTAAGTCATCTGGTACACATGCAATTCTTGAAAGCAGAAGCAAAGAAATTGCTCTGCCCCTGCTCTTGAAATACAGCCTAAGGAATCTGAAAAGAGAAGTCTGGAGGAAGATGCACAGTGAGGTGTAGGCTACTGACCCTAAAGGTTTCGCTCTAGGTTATACTTCTACAATGGGATTCCCAGGTGGGAAGGGTGGATCTAAGGCCTGGGAGGCTCCTGCACTCTCTCTGAATGGGACAATAATATTGACACAGCACCAGTTCCAGCATTAACCTGTAAAAGCCTGTTCCTCATAGCTGAAGATACTGCAAAGGTCTTTTCTAAATAAAAGTGAAGGATTCTTTAGTTAGGCTTGACAGTTAAAAAAAGCATGTAATATAAAAGCACTGTGTGTGCTTTTCTCAGCTCAGGGAGCTCAACGGGATCAGTTTTGAATACAAATGGGCAATAAGCTACCAATTATGAAAATAACCCAATTAGGTTGTTCTTGAACACTGAATATTTGCTTTGCATAAATATTCCTTATCATGCGCTTGAAGAATGAGGAAAATCTAATTTGGATATCAGAGGAGGGACAATTTTCTTCTTACTTTCAAAGGCAAAGCCAAAATGCTTTGGGGTAGGGTTGGCTCACTGTGACTGGGAAAAAAAAAAAAAAAAAGGAAAAAGAAACAAGAAAAACTGTGTGGTGGAGGTACATGCTGGAGGTAAGGAATGTCATTCACAGGGACTTTGCCACACTTGAGAGGCGGAACTCTGCAAATCTTATGAGAGTTCAACAAAGCAAAGTGCAAGGTCCCGCACCTGGGTCGTGGCAGTCCTGACACACCAACGGGTTGGGCGGGCAGTGGTTGAGAGCAGCCCTGCGGAGAAAGACTTGGAAGAGATGCTTGATGAAAAACTCAACATGAGCCAGCTGACAGCCCAGAAAGCCAATGAAATACTGGGTTGCATTAACAGGAGCGTGGCCAGCAGGTCACAGGAGGTGATTCTACCCCTCAATTTTGCTCTTGTGAGACCCAACCTGGAATGCTGCAGCCAGCTCTGGGACCCCCAACCTAAGAAGGAGATGGAACTGTTGGAGCAAGTCAGGAGGAGAACCACAAAATTAATAAGAGGACTGGAGCACCTCTCCTGCAAAGACAGGCTGAGAAAGTTGGGACTGTTCAGCCTGGAGGAGAGAAAGTTGCTCAGACACCTCGTATCTGAAGGAGACCACAGCAAAGCCAGAGAAGGACTCTTTGTCAGGAACAGTAGTGATAGGACAAGGAGTAATGGCTTCAAACTGAAAGAGAGGAAATTTAAGTTAGATATTAGGAAGAAATTCTTTACTGTGAGGGTACATAGACACAGGAACAGTTTGTCCAGAGAAGTTGTGGATGCCCTGACCCTGTCAGTGTCCAAGGTAAGGTTGGATAACGCCTTGAACAACCTGGTCTGTTGTGAGGTGTCCCTGCCAATGGCAGTGGGGGTTGGGTCTAGATGACCTTTAAGGTGCCTTCCAACCCTTAACATTCTAAAAGTGGAAAGATAACAGTAAAACACTGCTATAAGTGAAAATCCTGGCAAGAACTGCAAGGCAAAAGAGTGCAACACTAAAAACACACTTTTCAATGACTGTATATTCCATTTTCATATTAGAAAAAGTTCACCTGCTTTAAATTCAGGTTTAGCATTAAGTTGAGAGTGGAATCTAGTTACCGTTGCTTCTTGGTGGACATGCAGAACTGGGAACAGAGTTGGTATCCTTATTGTCATGTTGAGTTTAATGTTTTTCTTCCAGGTATGTTCCTTGTTAGATGAAAACCAAAGCATTGTGTTAAGCTACTTTGAATATTCCTTTTTTTTGTATCATATAGTTTTGCACACATACCTCATAAATCTTTTTCTCATATAGTTTACCTGCAATATTTCTGTTCTCATCAGAGTTGCTTGTCCCTTAAGACCCACTTCTTTTTTGACACAATGCCTTGAATAAGCTTTCTACAAACACTGCCTATTTTTTCATATCCTCTCTTTTCATTTGTTTGAGAGGTCTTTCAATTCAGTTTGACTTAATCTACATTTTGAAATCTACTGTATGTAACTGGAATATAAGAGAGTGAAATTAAAAACTCATAATTTCTTTGCATGCTGGGCCACCAATATTATTGCAACTCTACACTTTCATGTTCACTTCATAGGGGAAATAGAGACTGTTTACTTTGCTCACCAGTGCTACTGAGCCAGCAACCACTCAAAACTCAATATTTGCACAAAAAAAAAAAAGGTAGCAAAATCACTTAACAACTTAAAGGAAAAAAAATGAAGTCTTTTAACATCTGACATCTTCAGTGAGAGAAAAGGGATGTCATGTTTATCCCAGCTTTAGATGTCCCTCTGTAATTTTTTTCTAAGTGGATCCTCAAATATCCTGCCATCTCTATTTTTAGTAATATTTCTATGCTTAAACAGTCTGGTTTTCAGCCTCCAGAGGGACTGGTTAAACTCATTTAATTCTTTTAAGACTTAATTAAGTTAGCATTAGGAACAGCATAAAATAATGTGGTTACTTAATTTCTTTAAAAATTCATAAGAAAAAGCAGATACTTTTTTTTAATTTGACATTTATAAATGTAATATGTGAGCCTAACTTTCAAAATGAGATCTGAAATTAATGGCAGTAAATCTTAATTTTCTCCTGGGTCTCTTTTCCACAGAGTGGGAGAATTCATACAAGAGCACTGAGTCAAATTCTGCTCTACCTGAACGAATCCATCTAGGTCCAAATGGTTGTTGTGGTGCAGATTAATGCAGCTTTTGATCTGTGAAGAGGAGGAGCGACAGGGGAAGTATGCTGCGCTGTTAAAAGCAAGCTGTACCTGCAAGAAACTGATTCCCTTTCCCTGTACCTTGCCATCCCTGCATGCAAATTAGGGTTAGGTTGTTTCTAATAGTCCACACAGCCTACAGAGCTGCAAGGCATTTATGATTCAAAACTTCAGTGATATGTTTTGGCAGGAGAAAAAAGGCAACAGGATCAGAGTTTGCATCCTCTGAAGGATGAACTTTACTGGTGCTGCTTGACAGTGGGTGCAATAATAAATGTGTCTCACAAGTAACTGGACAGATATGGTAGGAAAAGGATCACATTATGAACCCCATGCTGCCAGCTTCTCCATAGCAGAATTATGTGAGAGAAGACCAAATGTGCAAATAGAAGCATCTCCTATATTATTCCATAGGTGAATTAATTAAGGTAGACAAATGGGCTTCCTGTTAGGGGCTAAGTCACCAGCAGTGCAAGTGGGTAAACTGACAGTAACAGCCATGAAAGTGATGAGAGAGCAATACAGGTAAAGAATGACAGAAGAAAAAGAAAGTATCAGAAATAATACATATTTTCCCTTTCATTGAAACAATCATTTCGTAGGATGAAGATTTTCCATTTCTTCTGAAATAATTTCCTCAAATTTTAATGTGTCTACATTATGTTCTCTCTTAGTCAAAAGTGTTGTAAAATGACAGAATAATTAGAAAAATATTTCCAAATTAATTAGTTTCTTAAATACCTTGTAGCAATTAAATACATGAGGAAGAAAATACAAAGGGGTATAGAGCAGTAGGAACAGGATGAGAAGCATCACAAAGGATGTAACAGCTGTAACTTCAAATAAATATTCTCCTGAAGAGAGTAAAGGCTCGCTCAAACAACCTGACAACTGAGGCAGTAGGGGTTTCAGTAAGCAAGGAAACACTCTCATCTCTTTATGCAGTATTCTACCTATCTGATCACTCTGCTGCCTTTTTTCAGCACATTTTACCACAGTGGTTGAAGCCTACAAGGGGAGACTGGTAATCCCCAGCTCTCTGTGCTGGCTTTTCTCACGTCAAGGGCAGTGTTCAATGAAGGCAGCGCACAGGGCAGCAACCAGAAGTGTCCTGCCCAGCCATGAGACGATAGATCCTGAAGGTGCCCTTGTACTGGATCAGAGGCAGTTAGGGATTCAGGATGCCAGTGCTCCAAACCATCAAGCCATGCCCATGGGAAATGTCAAAAGCCAGTTCCTGCTAAAGCTTCTTGCATGATCTGCTCACCTCATTGTTCAGGTGGGCACTTGCAAAACTAAACCCTCAAGCTAGAGTCTGCATCAGCAAGTTGAGCTGCTATGTTCTCACACAGACAAAGCATGTCTTTTCCCTTGGACAATATCAGTGAGGAAGCAGAAATAATCCAGAGACTCTTTGGCCTCAGTCAAGTGACCTTACCTGCCAGGTTGAGAGAATCAGGGAAAGAAAGGTGCCAAACTAGTCAGCTCAGTCTGAAGAAATCCTACTGAGGAGGCTCTACAGGTTCAACAAGTCCAATAACACAGCTGCAGATGTCCTGGAAACTGCACAAAGCTTGAAGCATTGATGAATTTCCAAGCACCATTCAGGTAATTTCTTGCATTGTTTTTCTGAATGTGTACTCTTAAATTCCATTTCTACTAGACAACTGATTTATTTAATGCCTTCCTTATCTCAGTTAAAGGATTTGTCCTGCTGTGTGTCCTTGGAAACTAAGCTGCTAAAAATTTTAGCTGTAAATGTTTCTGTCATCTTTGGCATGTTCTTTAATAATAAGTTTCATAAGGCTAAAGCAAAAGGAGTTTACTGACCTTTAAAAGAGTTTAGGTTTCAGCTTTATGAATTTCCTGTTACTGTATTACACAGAGCTCATCTTTCTACTCTAGCCATCTCCCTGCATGTCTAAATTTTTCTGTTAAAACTGTGAAATCTGGGGTTGCCTGGTACAGGTTCAAGGAGTGACACAATAAATGTGTTATCTAAAAGTGATGCTATGTAATCTTGATCTTTTTTTATCTAACAGCATTTTGCATTACCAAGAGAGTATCTGACCTTTGAAGTTATGAAGCATAAAGGCAGGGATTCAAAGAGATAAATAGTTCTTCTAATATTCAGCCCATTTCTAATGGAGAAAATTAGTCTAGCAGGATTTCTGTGCTGTATAAAATTAAAAATATTTGTGTTGTTTAGATTACAGAGGAGCTATAAAAGGAGCAATGATAAAGCTACACCAGATAAGCAGTAGAACCATTAAGGCAAGTCAGAGCTTTCTTCACTTAAGAGAGAACCATGAAAAAACTTGAAGTACATAGCTGAATATATTTTTCTTCCCTATGTAGTTTAGTTAAACATGACAAAATGAGACATGTAGAGGCAAAATAATGTCACTCTCATTTTTCAGCCTTCTGATGTTTTCATTCTTGTGATGGAGTTTCTCACACTACTTTTTTAAACATGCACATGTTTTTCTAACTATCTTCTTGTTTTTCATACTTTCTCCTGGAAGGAGAAAGATTTGATGGACTTTGTCATTGACCAGTGTAGTTGGAGAGAATGTAACTTCACCTTCCAATCAATAGTCATTCCCTAAACTCTATATAATATAAAAACCAAAATAAAGTTCTTCTCTTCTTCTTTACCTTCACTCAACTGTGTCTCAGCATTTCGTGTTGCGCGCTAGAGTGACAAAACAAGAATGTGAAATTGCACAGAGTTTATGAGCTTGACTCAACTTTTGCAAAAGTGATTACAAATCTCTGAGTTTGAGTCATTGTTCGAGTTTCAAAATCCTGCCTTAAACTCTTTTAAATTCTTCTGTATCAGAAAGCAAGTAAACATTGCTACCTTTTCAAAGCTAGTGACAAACTCTCTTGAAAGCAAGATTTCATATAATTGGACATTTAGAGAAGACTGTTGCGTCCTATGGTGACACTTTTATTATTGGCCCCTGTCATGAACAGAATAAAACAAATTGGTCTGACTTTAAAAAAAAAAATCAGGCATAAGCCTAAGTACATATCTTTTATCTACATTTTTACTTCACAAGACTTCAATATAGAACATTCCATTTGGGACTTACCAAACAGTTATATCAGAATATAAAATGTTACTCACTAAATGGGATTAGATTATGGAGACCAAGTATACAGTGCTTGCTCTTATATTGGAGATTACAAGAGTAATGGTAGTGGGTTACTGCTTTAAAGCCAGCCAAGAAAATACTCAGCTCCCATGCATTGTCTAAACATCTTTTAACTATACAAATTGACGCAATTTCTGTCTCCAAGAAATTAACAAAAGCTTTAAAACATTGCGTTCCATTTAATGCAGTTGCAGAACTATTGATGTCCATGTAGCAGGGACAGATTCAACTCTCACTGAAAGAAAAGCCATGAGGGGGAAAGAAAAGCAAAGACTCTTTGTTTTTAGGTCAGATGCTTACTCACTATAACTGCAATTATTAAAGAATGTTTAACTTTTTTACATTTATATTTTTTTAGGCAGAACTGAATTCCATTCCATACTGCAACTTAAATACCTCCCAGATAATGAGAAAGGCAATTTCTATCAGCTTTCTTGTTTGATTGCAATTAGCACAAAGGATTGTCAACACAAATGCTTTCAACAACCTAAGTAGGCTTTTCCTAAGACACCCCAAGAAGTCATTAATGTGTAATTTCTACGGAACAAATATGGGAGGTGCAAGATCAATCCTGCCAAGAAAAACCCATATTAAGGTTGTCAGCTGAATTGCACCTTTCTGCATGCTGCTACCTTGAGACTGATATTTTACATGCAAAAAACACGACCTTTTACATGCGTATTCTACATGTAAAAGCACGCTGCTGCTCAGCTGACAAGACATGAAGAATCAAGAGTGCCACAGTTACAGTGCTCAAGACTGAGAGAGAGGTCATGAAACCTGACACTCAAATTTGAAAGACCTGGCAGATTCATGGGCCTTTACCAGGAGCAGACAAGCAAATGCAGAGTAATTTAGGAAAGGAATTAAACAGGAGTGCCAGTGCAATATCTGTGTTTAAATTAGTTCTATAAAACAGAAGCAATAAAACTATTAAGTATAAAATATACTTCTATATGCATAAGGAAAGGAGGACAAGAAACCTCTTCAGATGCTACAACTGAGGCATCTCTGTCTTAATTATTTTTAAAGTGTCTGGTACAGTTTGGTCTGTGCAAAGTCACACTCTCTCAAAGCTTCCCAGGCAAGGCTTGTGAGGGGTCACAAACAACTGCCAGTAAATCACCCCGGTTTTCAGGGTTAGGAGGATTAATTAGTAGCATTAGTTTATTGCAGCCATTCAATGCCAGTCAGCATTCAAGCCAAGAGCAGCTGCACACCTATTTAATTTGCTGTCATGGACACTGCCTGATGGACTCCGGGAAGACTCTGAGGATGATCTTCCTTTACACCATGTGGTAAATCCAGAATGGGGATTCAAGCTGCAACATATTTTAGAGGCTGGGAGATGGAGGCTGTGATGGGGCTGTTGGAGCTGGCTGGAGGCACAGGACAGCCTTGGGCTCCCCTCACAGAGGCTGCCCTGAAGTAACAGCTGCGCCCCTTGCTCTGTCCTACTCTGCTGCTCCTCCCCATTCAGACTTAGAGGCCCTCAGGCACAGTTAAACTAAGAATAAGTAATCCTGTAAATCATCTAAGTTACCAAAAGGTTGAACACATGGAGAGAATTTTCCATAACTTTTTTCTCTACTGATTTTACTTTTTCTTCACTAGACTAAAGAGATTCTTGAAATGCAGCTGGTACCTAGTTTTTTGCAGTTTATCTGATGGTTACATGGAAAGGGTCTGCACACAAGTACATTACCCATTTTTGGGAAACAGAATGTTCCCATTTGGGGGAAATTTAAACACTTCTTTCATCCCAGGAGATGCTACTCACAGCAAGAGGGACTCCTCACTGTCTTCTGCTCAGACTTTCAGGTGGCAGCACCAGATACTTTGGTTCTCCTAAACCAGTGCAACCCATTCATGCCGTGTTTGATTTAAAAAGCTAATTTTCCCATCACTTTCTCATAGAGCAGCAAATCCTTCCTGAGATATTGAATTATTGTTAATAATAGCATTAGTCATAGGAATCTCCTGGGCCAGCTGCCGCTGCTTGAGCAAACACTGAATAAACATTAATGTGTCCTATTGTTTTCAGGGTGGACAATCAGCCTGAGGAACTGCAAGCTCTTTGTAGAAAATACAAAGTTTGTCAGTCTGAAAGGTCTCCCTTAGTGCTTGCAATAGCATGCATTTCTACCACTCTTAGTTAGAGAAAAGAAGATAACATGGTGTGTTGTTAATATTAAAAGAAAAAGGAGGATGCATGTTTGCTTTAACTGCAATGAAAAAGCATTTATTGTATTTCAAACTTCTGCACTGTACATAAGAATGCAAGCTGAAGTAAAACCTAAGCTTTATTTTATTTTTAAAATTAAACAAGCTGGTAGTAGAAATGAAGTTATGGTAGAGAAAATAATATTAATATTTGACTGTTTTAAGATAAATGGGAAAAATGTTTAGAATTACCTGTACATACAAATAAATACAGAATTTAAAAATACTTTGTTAAGAGGAGAAAGAAAGTAGAATCATACTTCAGGCTGTTTAATTGCACCATTTAAAATTAATTTATGAAACAAGAAAACGTGAACAAGAAAAATAGGCAAACTTGGTTTTTTTTTTTTACCAAAACATCTGTTTTTAAAAATTTGTCTTAAAACAGCAGAATATAGCACATACTGGTCATCAGACTTAACTTTATAGACTGGCAAATACAACTTTGCCATTTCTAATAAGGGTCCATATGCTCTGTAGTTACCTGATGCCTCAGGGTCTCAGAACTTGTTTGAGCTGGTCTTGGCCTGAGGACCTTTAGTTTGTTTAGCTGTGATAGTAATTTTCTACCAGTCAAATAACTTGCTTAAATTTGGATTAGTTTTGGTTTGATTGACAGCAGTAAGGATCCAGGACTGGTCCCGTGCAGCACACAGTGTGCAGGGCAGAGCGCAGGCACGTGGGGTGGCAGGAGGGCTCAGACTGCAAACACAAATAAATCACAGCGGTCACACCACAGCCAGAGCTGTGGGAGGGCAGCCTGGGGAATTGGTTACAGCTAATTGGAGACAGAGACAAGGAGGAGAATGGAAGAAAATACATTCACTGGGAATCAGTGAACAAAGAGCGTGTGAGGTGCCACTCTTGAGGAAAAAAAATAAAAAGCAAAGAAAATCAGACAAGCAGATTAGATACAGAGGAGAAAGGCAAACATGACATGAGTGTCACGCCCACCCTGTGAAGATGCCAATACACTGTCAGCTCGTTGTGAAGCATCCCTCCTGGTCTTCCCAGGAAAGTCAGAAATGCCAGCTTTCAGACATCATCAGAGGTCAGCTTTGCCGTCAGCTGAAGAAAAGGTGTTGATGCTCAGATGTTCTGGAATAAATTTTTGCACTGTATTACTAATGAGACCTTCCTAGGTTAATTAGGGCTATCATTGCAGCTGAACTCAGGACATCTCATTGTTCTATTTTGATTATACAGTTCAACCAGGAATAACCTCTCAACTCCATAAGCAAGGTTTGATGCCTTTTGTCCATACCATGATTTTGACAGTAATGGTATCAAGGTGGATTTTGGTGAGTAGTTGATGCGAATATAGAATTGTTGAATTTTGAAAAATTACAGAAGCTGTAAAATTGACAGAGAAAATTGTGGAAAATCTAAAAACAGCTTAAAAATAGATTGTTTAGATATGGCAAAAATAATTTCCATTGTTTTTCAGGGAAGGCTAGGAGGTGTAACAGGAAAACAGGCATAAACACCAAAGTGATAACCAGATCATATTCATTAAAAACAAATTGTAACAGAAAATCTTTAGCACTGTTGGCAAGAAACAAAGGCTAGAAGTCATACAATTGACAGGACTAGGTATTCTTGTATGAAAAAGCATAAAGAGTGAAAAATTCACTGAACAAAACAGCTACTATGTTCTCCCCATTTTGTCAGCAGTGTTATGAATGCTGACAGTATCTCAAAACCAATAAATTGTGGAATATATCAGGTCATCCTATCTATCTAGAAAAATTATTTTTAAATGGCTCTTCTATGAAATCTGCCAAATGGACTGAATACCAATTTGGAACTGCAAACACATACTGATTCTGCAGTAAATCAGTGAATCATTCAAGTGGAAAGGCTTCAGCAACTGTGAAGGCTCTGAGTTTTAGTTAACATTTTAACCAATGAACAAAAAGAGGAAAATAGTACATTAATTTAAATGAAAAGAAAAAGAGATAAAATAAACCAGGGTTTCCACTCCACCTGATTCCATTTGAAAGGATAAAGTGGAAATAAAGGAGTAAAAGAAGCTTTTCCACACCCTGTGATATTACACAAAAATCTCATGTAGCATAATCTTTGTACTTCTATGGCTGATCCAAAAATGTTTGAAGACAAGTGGAGTCCCTAGAGTGGACAGTCAATCTCTCCAGTGGCAGTGATGTGGCTACTAATGATGCATTCCCAGGCTCTTGTCTTGGGATCTTCCTCAGATTTCTCATTATGGCCCTGGGACACTGTCAGACATCACCTGAAAAGCTGGAATTTCCAACAGTAAATGGTTCCTCCTAGACAGCGTTACCAAATCCACAGGATTCAGGACACAGTAAGAGTGGGCAAGGCCATAGACCCATCCCACATGGCTGCACTGGCTACTGCACTTAGTCTGCATTCTCCTTTCTTAAAATGGAATTCTGAAGTGTTTTAATTTAATTCAGAAATTTCCACAGAGGTTCTCCATTTAACAGCCAGTAGAAGAGCACCAGGCTGATTGTTTCATCCATTGGTTTAAATGATAATTTTAGCCTAGTCATGGCTCAAGAGCTTTTCAAGTGAAGGGAAGGGAAGGGAAGAACTGACTTATAATCTTGAAAATATTTTATTTTTTCAGTAAATATGTGTCTTTCTCTGGAAACCTTTATTTCATCAGCCAGCATGCTTTGAATTTCCTAAGTTGATGTTCACAAAAGAATGCAGCAGGTAAAAGTTATTCTGAATTATGTTTCAAGCTCAAGTAGTTATTATTTGCCCACAGCCATTTCAGAATTAATAGAAAAATCATTACAATGTCACTCAGCACTGTTGCTGCATGCCTGGGTTAAAATACTTTATATGTTTGCATTTTAAGCAAATACCTTTCAGTCTTCATTTGAACCTCTGAATTTTTTTTGGGGGGGGTTATATTTATAAAACACTCTACACTTATTTAAATGCATGAACAAAAGCTTTGGACTTGCTCTATTTCTCACAATTCATATTTTTTCAGTAGATTTCCTTCTTTTTGGCATTAGAAATTCTTTTGAGCTAACTTTGCACTGCAGTATTTCTGATTTAAAAAAATGGGAAATTTTGCAGTAATTTAAAATGTCTTATGCTAGGCAATTTCTGTAGAAAATTTCCAACCAGCAACTTCAGAAGGGTCATTTTCATCCCAAGACAGGGAGTTTCAAGAGTGGATCCTGCTCCCATCTTTGCCACAAATCTGATGAGAGACACTGTTCTCTGTTGCAGTGTTCTGCTTCCTCTCTTCCTCTGCAGCCCATTCCAGGTAGATGTCATTCCTTATTCTGTGTCCACTGGATCCATCACAAGACAGATGACTTTCACCCACAAAGCATATACTTTGTTGAAGCAAATAAATTAAATTTAATCTGAAAACAAAGTTCTGGCATTTTAAATGAATGTAAAGTTCTGTTGAGGGTTAGATTTTAAGCTAAAACATCTGAAGTCTGAAATTGACCCCAAGGTGAGGCAAGCTCAGAATCGAAGACATCTTGTTCCTGACATCTGTATAGTATGCAAGGGTATTCAAAAACCACAAATATTCCTGGTTTGCCAGAGACTCATCAGTCAAGTAAACAGATAAGAAATCAACTTTTTTAGAACTTTTCAGCTCAAATTTCTCAACTGCTTTAATGAAACCTCCAACTTCAACAGTTCAGATAATTCAATTTCATACATATATATATATATATAATGGCTCTTTCTTATGAATTGCTATCTTCTGAACCAATGACAACCTGGAAAGAAGATGCTGAGACTTTCATTTGAAAGGAGGTAGGTAAACAAAGGAGCTTGGGGCCAAAATTGAAAAGGCTAAGGTGTTCAGGCAGGAAGAGAGTAAAGAAAGGCCTTGAATATTCTCTTGTCTTTTGTTAGTTGAAAGAAAATTAAACAACTGGAGGATCACAGTGACTGGCAGGGACATAAACAAAGTGTTAGAAACAATTTAAAAAAATTAGTTGTCCTTGTTGTTTGTGAAAGTTAGAGTCAGAAAGTTAATGAAAACAATAAGGTTTGGAGACCTTAATTAAGAGGTAGAGTAAATGGATGACTGCACAGGAAGTAAAGTATAAAGTAACAGGGAACAGAACTGCAGCTTCAGCTTAATACACAAAAGAATACATACAAGAACAACCATCACCTCTTGCTCAGGTCCAGTAACAAGAACTGCATTGCTGACAATGGCAAAAAGCCTGAAGTGAAGATCCTGGAGCATAAAAGGTATAATTTCAGACTGGAAATAAATTAGAGGAAGACATGATCCACTCATAGAGTCCGTATTAAGAGAACAGACAATTCATCCCATGCTAGCAGGACACAAGTAATTTTTCACAATCATTCCTACCTTGACCCACTTATGGTGGGTAGCAATTATTGAAAGTTCTGGTTTTTAAAAATTTTATTCATGTCTTTGTCACTCTGACAACTTAGGGTAAAAACATTCTGTATCATTGAATTAAAATAATCTAATTTTGTATTAAAATGCTAATGTTTCTGCTTTCATTCCCAATTCTGCTTTCATTTCATTTTAAATTTAAATCTAATCTTAGGTATTCAAAAATTTTAATGATTCAAAACCCTAAATATTAGGTCTAAAAATGTCTATCAATTCAACAGCACATCTTCTGATCACCTGGGGTAGGGGTAGTCAGAGATCCAAGCACTTAAGTTCTTCTCTAAACAGACAGAGGGAAATTTCCCCAAACAAATATTTACCCACCCTTAAATAAATGGTTTTGAAAGAGTTATTACATCAGTGTGCATATTGTCAACCATGCAATTGTGACAAGTAGAAGACTACCATGCCTCTTTTTGCAACAATTGCCATTTCCATAGGAGTGAGGAAGATATTAAATATTTCTCAGTCAAAACAATGTTTATTAAAAGCTTTCTGACTAAAACATAGCATCCAAAAAATCCCATTTCTCCAAAAATCCCTCTCAGTTACCAAAGAAAATATGTTACAGAAGGTAAACCCAGTGGAAAAGAGGAATTATGATGTTCATTCAAACACACTGATCCTTAAAGAATAAATCTCTGAAGACAGTATTTCTCATGTCACTGAAACCTGGAATAAGCCAAGTTAGGATTTACTCCATTTCATGGCCTGTAGCTCAAGAAGAGTGTCTCATCCTGCAGGAAATTGTTGCAGCTGAATCACCAATTTGTAAAGCTGGTTCCACCTTGACAGTGCTAGCAATAATTAATCAGAAGCTTTAAGAGCAATAATTCAGATTTAAATTTCCTAGGCAGAATAATCAATGTAATTATAATTAGCAATAGCAATAACTATAAAATAATATTATTGTGAAATCACAACTAGCAAATAAAACAATGACAAGAGAGTAAAGGTACAGAGAGAGGTTTCTATATTTCATACCTGTGGTGAAAGCCACAGCTCTCCTAAGGTCTAAATGATGTGCTCTAATTAATCTTAAATGACAGATTAATCTAGAATTTGCACAGGATGCCGGTTGAACATTGTATTAATTAACTGCATTTTCACATGTTTCAAATATCCATGAACTCTAACATCCCACAGACAAAAACAAGTGCTTTGAGTAAATTCTTGGGAAATATATATCTGCTTTTATCTCTAAAGTCAAGACTCTTGATTTAACACAACTTGTATCACTGAAGAAAATGGGCTACTTTTGCTAGGAGACCTCTCATTCCAGGGAACCACAGCAATTTTGGCAAAATTCTAATATGTCACATATATTAATCTTATGTATATTAGTCTTATGTGGAATACGTATGTCACTGATGATATAGGGGGCAGGAAAGAAGGCAACATGTTGACTCCATGATTTCAGAAGGCAAAGACCCTTTTATTAATAGAAAATCACACTTCTTATAGACAGCACCGTGGAGCTAAGACCTGATTGGTCTTCAGCAGCACTTCTCACACCATTGGTCAAAGGAACACCACCTACTTCAAAACATCTTTCTATAAACAGCAGGTGCAGAGGATGAGATAATAATTGTTTTAATTCTTTCTCTGAGCTTTCCCAGGATGAGCCTGGGAGAATATCTATTTCTCTCTGTTACCAGAGACTGAGAATATACACATACATACAATAATTACCAGCCCACAAGGGCTGTAGAAAATGAAAATCTTTAACCCAAGAAAGTTAGAAAAGTGTTAGAGAAGTGATTCATTTACTTTCATATAGAGTTCGTCTTTATTTTGGATGGAAAAATTTCTCTTTCATCAAGGAATAAATTGCTGACTCTCTGAGATGAATCTCAAATTCTGGCCATTTTCCAAGCCATTCTGGATTAAAGGGCTACGTTTGTATGGAGCTATCAGCCTGCCTCACAGTGGAAGAATTAAACTAGCAATCATGGCCATGAGTAATGGTTCCTTTATTATTAGTGTCAGATTAAAATATTTCACTATGAAAGTAAGAAACTGCCCTTCCAACAGCGCTGTGAAGAAAATGAACATCACTCAGACCAAATAAATTGCAATTGCAGTCATCACTGCAAGTAATCAAGCACCCACATATGGCTGGCACACTAGTTTCCTTCTGCATCCCCCAGCTACCCAGCATCAGTGTGTCACACAGAAAAATAAAATAATCCAATCAGAGCATCTTTTTTTCTATAGTTCTATCAGGCTTCTGTCTTTGCCTTTCCTGTGACAACAACTACAAAAAGTGAATGAGTTTTCATTGAAAACTCATTGAAATTATTGCTCTATATAACTCATGTACTGGTAGTCAGCAGCAATATTCTCCTGCATATTCCTGTATACAGAAATACATTTTATTTCATCCTTTGGTTTTAGTTTTCAAAGTTTCTGCTTTCAAAGCATGAAGATGAATATGTTATTTGTTGCTCTATAAGCACAGATCCTCAATAACTGTCTACACCTGCACCTGTTATAATATTTATTTTCAAGAAATATTGGCTGGATATAAACACATTGTTTTCCTTTTTTTAAAATTTTATTTTTACTCTTGCTATTCAACACGTATAGCTTTACCTGTTTTAGCAGGGTTACTGTTGTAGAGCACATGCTGTTGTGAATTATATTAGGAAAGTTCCCTTGGATTTTAAGGGTATAGGCATGCACTTTTAGTGAGACTACAGAGAAGGGATTTAGTAATAATATATTACTCTGGGTATGGGGGTGTGTTTTGATTTGGAAGTTGGTGGACTCAGCTGAGCAGTTCTGCATAAAATAAGGGAAAAAAATGTTATGATTCACAGTGCATTATAAAGCAGAGGGTTTGATAGCATAATATGTTTTTTTGTCCCATTACCCCACTTGTTCACTTAAAAAAAGAGCACTTCTAAGGTTAGGCTTCCAAGTCAGCTAATAATGTCTTAGGGTTTGTTTTTTTCTTTTTTTTTGCAAGACACATATTTCTTGAATCATCTCTTATGCTGCAATTTTGCAATAAATGTGGAACATAACTAATTATTTGCTGTTCTTGTTTCTGAAGTATCTCTAAGCCTCTTATTAGTCTTTGTACAAGCAAGGGGGAAAAGTGACCATTGTCATTTTACTGAAATCTGGTTCAAGAGTTATCAGATTGCTCCTCAGTTTAGCACACAAATTCCATGTTGGAACACGCACAATTTCCTAGTGAATAACATTCAGATGCCTTGGGATGTGCCACCAAATCAAATATGCCAACTCATATCTCCAACTCAGGTGGCTTAGATGCAAAAAAAATACAGGAATTGTTGAGGGTGGTGAACAGAACAGGAGACAATGAGCAGAAACTGGAAGACAGGAGGTTCCCTCTGAAGATCAGGGAACACTTTTCTACTGTGAAGGTGACACAGCACTGGCACAGTTTGCCCAGGGAGATTGTGGAGTCTCCATTCTTTGAGATGTTCAAAAACCATTTGGACATGGTCCTGGCCAATAGATGTGAGTGACCTTGCTTTAGTGGGGAGGTTGGAGCAGAGGACACCCAGAGGTTCCTTCCGAATTTGAATAAATTCTGATTCTGATCACAGAATCACTGATTCTGTGATTCTGTGCTTTTATTCCACTGTTCTTCACACCTGAGACACCACTCCAATAGCTACACCTTTACCTCTCATGACTGTATCAAGCAAAAGAGCAAAACAATACTCCTGTACATAATGCAAATTATTTCTCTCATATGTCAAAATCAGATTGTGGATCAATCAGATTGATCATATTGTCAGTCAGATTGTGGAACCACAGTTTATAATGTTAAGAAAGATAATATTGATACTTATATTACTGGACAGAGTACCACAGAGTTACAATTAGCTAGACATAATTCTTGTATGGATTTATAGGTAGGTGGGCTTGGCTTTAGCTTATGCTGCCTGTTATGTCAAAAGATTGAAGGGATTCAAACTGACATGAGCAAATACTTGCTATTTGAGACTGGCTGGGATTTAGTTGGGGGTTTTTAAGTGAAAGTGTTTTCATGATTTACTTTTCCCTCATGGTTGCATTATTCAGTAAATGTACATTTGAACCTCTGCACACAAATGAAGTCTTCAAAATTATACTTATAGCTACTAGGCAGATGAAAGTGGGATTTTTATTTCTTAATTTTTGCCAAGTACCAAGTGCACTATAGAGCACACAAATGTTAATACCTGATGGAACGTAATTGAGATTTTATTTAAAACCCATCTTATCTCCTATGACATTCTTGGGTTTTCTATTATCTGCATTGTGGGAGTATCTAATAATCATGTTCTAAATCTGGAATTCCATCAGACTGGGCATTGTCTATTTGAACAGCTTTTTTGAACAGCATTTTTCCCTCAGTCTGCAATTTTGAATCTAATTTGTGGTTTTACATTATGTGATGCATCTATCACGCAGTTGCTGATAAGAAAAGGTAAAATTTCTTAATTGTAATCACAAGTTGTAGACCCATGATTTATTTTTCTGCTGTTTTGATATATCCTGAAAGGGAAATCTCATAAAGTGAAGCCTTAAACCTTTCCCATTATTTTTGCAATTATCTTGCATCCATCCAACTTCCAAGCAAAATCAGAATTAAGTGACTCTTAGTCATGAATAATCCATAAAAGCCCTGAGACAAGAGAGAGATTTGCCTTTCTTATTTTAACTCTGAGACAGAAATCAAGAATGTGTCATGTTTCTAGATACTGTAACAGAAACAGAAATCAAGAATGTGCCATGTTTCTAGATACTGTAAGAGAAAAGCTTCTGCCCAGGGTAATTCCATGGAGCCACAGAGAAAAACACTACCAATCATCTTCTGTCTGCTGAGCTGGGTTTTAATCCAGTTGCTCTATTTGCAGGAACTTTATGTAGAGAGTTGCTAATGAAACACTTTTTAAACAATCTCTGATACTTACAGATACCACATCACATAGCAAAGTCATAATCAGCCTAAAAACATCAGCCCTTCATTAATACCCTCTTTATATACATGCCTAGAAATTAAGCCTTAGTAAAGTTTCTTAAAGCAACACATTAATATTTGGAGGGAGAGCTTGACAGAGGTGGGAAAAATTGAGTATTAAAAGTTTGGTGCTATCAGATTGGATAAATGAGCCCAGAAGAACAAGTCTGAGTGGTGTCTGTATCACCCAAAAATGTAAGAGGGGACTCAAATCAATGCACTTTAGTAATTCTACCAGAAGAGACCAGCCAGACATCTTGTGTAAGGATATGCAAAATTCTGCTCCCTCACAAACAGGAGCCACAGCAATTTTCTCCAGGCCACCTTTCTTCTGCAGACTATTTGTCCACAGTTTTCCTGCCTGAGGCTTTAAATCTGCTGTGCTGCAGAGCAGAGTGATCCAAAATTTCCTGTTTCTGACTTAGATGCATTGGCTACCACAATATTCCAATAGATAATATATTTTTTAATTAAATATTATTTTCTTGGGAACTTCAGGTTCCCTATTGCACCTGTTCATGAAATCAAAATATCCATCAAGTAAAACATAAGAAACAATAAAATTGGCTATGTACTTCTATGAAATGTGCCATATAATTAAAAAGAGAAGAAGCTGTTTGGAAAAGATTTCTGAGATAAATTCCTCAGAGGAAGGAAGTACTTGGCTTTGCTGGTTCTCCAAACATATTTACAATGATTCTGAAAAAAAAAATATTGGCATCTGAACAGTCTCATTATGTGTCAGATAGATCACAGGATCTTTCTTTGGACAGATAAACTTTTAAAATTTATTCTGTAGTTAATCAGAGTAAAAGTGGGAAGCATCATTTAGAACTAATGAAATAATATCAGAGGGAAATTGTCTTTCCTGAAGCAAATTCCTGTGAGATTCAACCATTTTCTTTCACAAAAAAAAGGTGCCTCATCACATTTTAGGACCTTTTGTTTTAGTCTGTGAACAGCTTCCAGACCAAATGTTATGAGATAGTAGCATAGATAATTTCAGAAGCAATTTTGCATAAATTTGATTTAAATGAAGTGACAAAAACTCTTCAAGGCTGGCGCCTTTTGTTATGGGGATGTGTTTGGGGAAAATCAACAAACAAACAAAAAACCACACACACACACAAAAAAAAAAACCTAAATTGAATGTTTCCATTTACTTTCAATGCAGGAGACTTGACTAGATCCAGGTGAAAATAGGATTTGACACTACCTGTAGGATCATATTTCACAGAATATGCTGGTTGCTAAAGACTTGTTAAGCCACACTTGCCCGGAACAGAAGTTCCAAACACCTTCACCAGCACTCCAAGAACAAGCTAGGGATACCAGAATGGGCACCCCATCACCGCAGTGGTAACATCAGACAGTCCTGCTGCTGACATAGACACAGCTGGGTCAGCCTGTAAGGGTTTCTTCTCCCATATTCTGACATGTGTTTGTATGTTTCTATTCCACTGGATCAAGTAACCGATTACAATTCCTTTATATTAATTAGAAGAAAATAAATGCAAAAAAAAAAAAAACCTCACACACACACACACAACAAAAAAAGCCCAACCAGATTCTTCAGCCTTTTCTTTATCTCCATTGCTGTCCAACATGCTTGCACTTAGGTTTTTTTCAGCAACTCTTCTTCTGCAACTGCTGTTGATGCCAATGCTGGATAGTTGCAACTATATGAGAAGAAAATCAGTTTCCCAGAAAATCTAAGGTATCTTTCTAAACTACTGCTTCACTGTGCTTAACACTTGTTTAATTTTAAGTTGATAGTACAATAAAAAGCCCAGATCCATACTCTGGTTTCATGTCCCACATGTATATCCCCTTACAATATTTCTAGTTGTCTCTGAATAACACTCACATAGAAGATAAACAGATTTTTCTGCTAGTTCTAGCTAAAGAGAATATACTCAAAAATTAATCCCATGGAGAATGCTGATTTATATTTCTGTCACAGCTGAAGCATAGAAAAGAATTGGCTCTCTAGAGAATTTTTTCTGTTGGGTTGGTTTTGATTTTTTTTTTTAAATAATAGATATAGATTTCATTTTCTATGTGTGAAATCAGCTCAGATGCAATTTTTGCAGAAATTGTTTAGAAAGTGTCAATGTGATGTAAATTGCTGTTTAAATCACAGAATCTTTGTATGGAATTGATGTGTTAATTTTTGTGTTGATGAGGAGAAAACAAGTGTCTGATGAATGTTTGATTCAATATTAATAAGAGCAGTCTGAAACTGTGTCTCTTAAAAAGAGAGGAACTGCTTTCATTGCTGTACTGAACACTGTGAAAAATTATACCAGTACTCCATTCCACAAGATCTCTGATTGAATAAGGCACTGTTCATTTGAATAGCACTAATCAAAACTACAAAGTTTTGCTGTTAAATCTATGTGAACATAAATCAGGGGACAGCATCCTTTGTAGACAGAATCTGTACCTGACAATTTAAGTCAGTCCAATAGTAATTTAAATATCCTGCAGTAAAAACTGCTTTAATTGGTACCAGCCTCTCCTCTATTAGATGTAAAATAAGTTCAGTCTAACTATAAAATCAGATAGTATATAATATAGGTAAGCTTTGAACTGGGTTCTTTAAAGGTAGCATTTAAAATAAGAAAACACAAAACAAAGAGAAGACAGAGAGACTAATGGAAAAGTCCTATGATTTTTTTTTCAGAATTAAATAACCAATTTAATTATATTGCCCCTCACATAGAAATAAAATGGATGAGTACAAAAAAAAATCTAAAAGGAAAATTGCTGTGTTCTTACAGCCAGCAATGAAAGCAGGAATGAGATATGTGCAAGCCTATCTAAGATATGAGGTACAAACAACCCAGCCAAAATGATTGCAAATGCCAGGGCAGTATGGGTGGTCTTTAGCTCCTAAAGGCTCTAGATTCAGATATTTCAAGGTGGAAGATTGGTATTTATGTACAGGCAACGTGTCTGCACTTCCACTGCAGTCTGGCTAGTCTAGTGTACCCTGGAGGGAAGCTCAGCTGACAGAAGCTGGGCTCAAACAGCTCATTTGATTCTTTGGGTGGACTTGAGCATCCTAGTGCACGGATCAGCTGCCTAAATATGGGTGCTCACTGTCATCTGGGACCCCAACACTCACACACAACATCTGATGGGTGGGCTGGTGGATATGACAGATATTACACAAGAACTGCATCCTTTTGGAGTCGCAGCTTGGGACCTGAAGGGATATCTTACACAGCTACCTAGAATAGTATTAGACATCTCTGTTTATGCAACTGGTTCACCTTTTCCCCTTCCCCAGCTCCAGACTGAGAATGACTCTTGCCAAACTTGAGCAGTCTTGGTATATAAGGGCTATTCTCAAAAGAGATACCAGAGAAACTGGTAGTTTATAAGTTAAAATACATGCTACTTGTTCATTTCTAATTATTAGTCTCCAGGAACTTCTTCAAGAAATTAAGGCAGAACAGCCACTCTCTAATAAATGTGGTTTTTTCTCTCTCTTACATCTACCTCTACCTGGTAGGATAATATTTCAGACTTGAAGTAGATTAAGATGTCTTAAAGAAAAAATTCTTCCAAGTCAATTGACAGTTTCTGACTCCTCGAGCTGGGAACAGCTGGAAAATGACAACCAGCTAGACCTTGCAATAAAAGCAATTATATTAAAGCTCAGGTTTACTCCTGAAAACAGTGCCTAGAAACTTGGGCTATCATATTAACCAACCGTCTTTTTTTTTTTTTTTTTTTTTTTTGTGTCTGACAGGCTGAGTGGAGAAGATTGTCATTTGAAACAATAAGCAAAAAAAGGAGGATTTTAAATCGTATCAAAAAATCTCCTTTAGTTTGTCATTTCTGGACAGGCAGTTCACATCACTGCATTCATTCCTAGCAGCACTTAATCACCAATTTGTGGAGTTAAAAATTTAGAAATGATTGTAAGGTTTTCAGGGACACTACCTAACACAATCAGATTATCATTGTGTGCAGTTCTGTGCCCCACAATTAAAGAAGGATGTTCAGGTAGTTGAATCCATCCAGAGGAGGCCAACAAGGCTGGTGAAAGGGCTGAAATGCAGGACATGTGAGGAGTGGCTAGGGACTTTTAGCTTGTCTAGTTTGGAGAAAAGGAGGCTCAGGGGAGACCTCACTGCTCTCTGCAGCTTCCTGAGAAGTGGAAAGGGAGGTACTGAGCTCTTCTCCTTGGTATTCCATGACTGGACACATGTAAACGGTTCAAAGCTGCTCCAGGGAAGCCTTAGACTGGAGATTAGGAAACATTTCTTTATGAGAGGGTGGTCAAACACTGGTGCCTGGTCAAACACCTTAGAGAGGTGATCAATGCTCTGGGCGTGTCAGTGTTTAAGAGACATTTGGGGATGCCTTTAAAAATATGCTTTAACTTTTAGTCACCCCTGAAGTGGTCAGATGGGACGATTGCTGTAGGCCCCTTCCAGCTGAAATGCTCTGTTCTGTTCTATTCCAGAGATTCAGCTGCCTCATCCAGCCTTCAGTGCCAACTGCTTATAGCAGGGATCTCCAGCAACCTGTGGAGAAGCTGTTGGCAGTTCAGCTGATCAGCAGCTAAGTTCAGGGATTAACTGAGGCAACAAAGCCAGGCATTTTTCAGGTGGGACACAGGAGACCCTCTGCCACATATGAACAACGATTTGGCAGCTGGTTAGACTTTTGCATACCCTATGCTGGATTTTTTCTAAGCCTCTCCTGTCAGCATCTTTGTTCTACTTTGTGCAAGTAAATCCCACACACCCAGAGAAAGCCACAGAGCCAAGTGGATGAGCACCCATCTGGGAGCATGAGATATGTCAGTCCCCGCTTGCACAGGGCCGTGTCCCGCGGGCAGCTCAGCATCACTCAATGGCAGTGGCTCTGTCAGATCACTTGCTGCCTCTCACTGATGAGCTAAAGATTTATGGCTTCACCACAAAACACTTAGCATTGCAATCTGTGCTTTAATGACTTATTTGAAACCACTTTTGCGTTAGATGTATGATTGAAAGCAATAAAGAAGCTTGTAATATTTTTCTCTTCTCAATGTATTATTTTTTTAAATGTTAGCGTTTAAATGGAATCAACTTCAAAGCTAATACATTACTGAGATAAATACCACTTGTAATTTCTGAACTCTGCTATTGTTTCTGCTTTTAGGGAACAAGTTTTCAGCACAGTTACATATATAAAAATAACCATTTCAATTGTTTTTCTGTGACATAAAAAATTAATTTTAGTTGGAAATCTCATAATATTCACAGTAAGGATTACATCTCATCCTAAAGGAATAAGCTTGTGTATGTGCCTAAACATTCTTCTTTACCCACTCACAATGAAGTATTGACCCTAAAAAAAGTTAGCATCTATTCAAATGGGAAAATAATGTTATGAAGGAAGTTCACTCATCTATATTCTTTACTATGATTTAGTGGTAATAATCATATTGGCTAAAACCAAAATCCATACAGCTAGCTGTCAAGTGCCTGAACATTGGTTATTAGCATTCTGGACTTAATCAAGGTAAAAAAAAGTTTTTAAAGAAGATTAGGCAAACATTTATTTAAAAATTTGCTGGTGCTTCCTTTTGTTTCATATACTTGGTCTCAACTCAGTTCACAGTCATAAAATAATAAACTCAAAAAAGATTTACCACTTTACCACGAGAGCACAATTATTTACAGAACACAATTATTTACTTACCATACTGTATTTCATCACTTCGTGGACAAGATTGAAACACTGTCTGAGACTAGTTCTCAAGGCAGTTAAGCACCACTGTATCCCTTGCATGAACTTTTGATCCCATACATTATAAATATGTCTAAATTGGAGCAGCCAAACACTGCTACAGGTCAGCCAGAGAAGTTGTAAAGTTTCCATGCTCAGATCTATTCAAAACTCTGCTGGACACAGCCTTGAGCACTGCAGGTTGCAATATAGAACTAGGTTTACATTGACCCTGCCTTGAGCAAGGGTCTTATTCAGATGACCTCCACTGCTCCCTGCCAGACAAAGTCAGTATATTTCTGGGAAAAAAAAAAATGGGTTGTTGGCCTGTCTTCCTTTTTTTTTTTTTCCTATATGCCTAATCATTTTTTTCTTTCTGTTTGTATTTTTCTTTATTTTTTTTTCTTTTCTAGACATACATTTGCTCTTTCAAACAAAAATCAGTCTCTGTTCCCTTGCTTCAGCATACAGGTTCCTGTCCAAGTAATAGTACTGTGTCAAATCTCATAGAAACTGATAATTGTGCTCCAAGCAGTTGCTATTCTTATTATTTCTGACTTTGAATTATGGCTCTGACCTAGTAATCAAGTCATAGTTGGTTTGATTTGCACAGCCTGCAGGAAACAGTTCTGGAATTTTCCTGAAGTCAAAAAAACAAACACACAAACAAAAAGGGGGCGGAACCTCACAGAAAGAGAGGCAGACAGAAGTGTCACCATTGTTTTATCGCTAATTCTGATGTTAGTATAAATTGTCACAATAGAGCACTGCATTCTTCAGGACTTCATAAACCCTGATTCTAATGTTTAATCTAGTTTTTACCCATTGCAGTTTAACATTAAAACCTCTCTTCTTCTGCTTACATGAGTCATAATCAGACATAATTCATTCTGGTGTTACCAATGACAAGTGTGGGCAAGCATCTCATCTCTATGATTACACTGTTAGTTAGAACACCTTCTTATTTTTTAACCTTGTTACACAAATTATGATTTTCAAGTGCTTCATGGGGTTTGATGCTCTCCTACGATCTTTGAGTCATTACTTAGCTTGCCTTGAAACATAGTTTTAAAATTGATAAGGGATACTTTCTGATGCCAAAGCCACATGAACCTTTGTAAACAAAGAAATAATGATTTTTCACTGTATAATAACATTTTCCAGGGAAAAAAAAAAAGGAGAAAAAAAAGACAACAAAAAAACCCTTAAGTGCAGTATTGCTCATACAGAATAGGATATAATTTACTCTGATACATTAAGTAATCATTGTCATTTGAACAAATATTTTATCATCATACTGCTTAGCAGGCAGAAGATGAAACAACATTTCTTTTCCATTTAGCCTCCTACAAACTCATGACAGATACAAATCCATTCACAAACTGAAATTAATAGGCTCAATCTTTTGCAACATCAAGGGACAGATAAATTATACACCATCTGTTGCTTCTTCGAAGTTCCTTCTTATAGTGTCATGGTTCAGGCAGCACCAATATTCTCAGAATCGGTGATCACTTATTGCTTAATCCTGGAATCTTCAGAGCTCCTACGAGGTGATTTGAGCAATGTGAATCAACTACTACTTCACAAGGGAAGAAACCTATTTCTCTCACATTTTTCTCACTCTTCTCTCTCTCAGCTGCTGCACAGCATTCTTTGCCCTTTCTTTAATATGTTTTCACAGCGATGGCACCAGCGTTACTGATGGACTCAACCTTGGCCAGTCATGATCTGTTTTAGAGCCATCTGGAGCTGACTCTGTCCAGTTGGGGGGCAGGCAGCTCCTGATCTCTTCTGAGACTAAAACTTTGGCACTTAAACCCAATATAGCACCACATAAGGGACAACTATATAGTGCAACATCTGTCTCAGACCTTCATTTGGAAATCTCAAAATGCTTATATTATGCTTGTTCCCTTTTCTCATGCTCATGACTTTATTGCCCAAGTCCCACATCCATACATGCTGCCAATGCACAAAATCGTGGTGCCTCTCAACCCAGAACATAATGATGAACCATGGCAGGTTTTCTGGCATCCCAAAGTGCACCCCATACACAAACTGGAAAATCATCCATGGAGGGGTGATCTAGGAGGCTTCACAGGGCACAGTCCTGTGAGGTCGTAGCCGTTTTCATGGAGGAATCCTATTGCTCTTAGTCTTGCCATGAAAAGAGGCAAACCCCAGCACAGAGGTATAGCAAGTACACCAGGTACAACCCTTCTTCCCTCAAGATGTTTGACATTTCAGATACATTTTCCCTCTTTAAGTCTTCTTCCAGCCACACCAAGTAACAGGTCGTTTCTGCCACATTTATCTATTTACAGCTCTTCATGCATGGTTTGTGTCCAGACACAGTATCACCAAGCAGCATCCATCAGCTCCTTGCAATTCCTAAAGAATACCTTCTTTCCCTATAGCTCAAACTATCCTTTGAAGCTTAATTCCTTCCTTTTCTTATTCTTTGCTCTGTGTCATAAAATATCCTGCTTCATACAACATGGATGAAAACCTTCTTGCAAGGGCTTCTTACAAGCCCTTCGTACTTACCACATGGATCAAACATACATAGGAAAATCAAGTTAAAATCCATTTAGGATGATATACATAGAGGTCCAAGACATAAAAGGGAACAGAAGACCCTCTTGTTGAGTAACAAGGTTCAGAGGTGACCCCCCTGCTTTCTGAACTCTTCAGGAAGCTTAAGTCCAATCTTAGTCTCAGAGCTGGACAATGGTTCATAACTAACGGAATTAACTGCGTGTGTTTCATTAGTATTAATTTAGCAAGGTCTCAGCAATTTACTGAGGATCTGTTGTGAATAAAGGGTCTCTTCACTTTGGGTGAAGAAGAATCCCTCAGTCTCAAGTAAGGAATCTCAGGCCTTGAGAGGTGTCCAAGCTCAAGGGCAGAGTCGCTGGCATGCAGTCCGGTTGCAGTTTACAAAGAACTCAAACTGGACTCATCCAAAGATCTGTTGTTAGTAGGAAGCTCCCCCTGCTGTAATGAACAACCTTGAGAAGTTTCATGGCTAACAGGGAGATCATGGCCATGCAGCCACATTGCCTAGCAGGGGGAGCTCAAAGAAGGCTCACTTCAGCTGTCACATACATGGGAAATCGTTCTTGTTGCAGGTAACTAGGTAGAGAGGGCTCACAATCTGGCTGTACTCAGGAATGTGCATTTTCCAAAAACCTATGGTGCCTAGGAAAGCTTGTGTTTCCTTCTTGCTGGTCAGTGGAGACATCGCGGTGATCTCGTTGATGACTTCAGTGGGAATCTGATGCCATCCATCTTGCTACTTCACTCCCAGGAACTGGATCTCTCGGGCAGATCTCTTGACTTTGCTCTTCTTGATGTCGAAGCCGGCTTCCAGCAGAATCTAGATGATCCTCTCTCCCTTCTCAAATACTTCCATTGCTGTGTACCCCCACACAATGATGTCATCGATGTATTGCAGATGTTCTGGAGCTTCACCCTTTTCCAGTCCAGCCTGGATCAGTCCATGGCAGATGGTAGGACTGTGCTTCCACCCCTGGGGCAGTCAGTTCCAGGTGTACTGCACACCCTCTAGGTGAAGGCAAACTGAGGCCTGCATTCTGCTGCCAGAGGAATGGAGAAAAATGCATTAGCAATATTAATAGTGGCATACCACTTTGCTGCCTTGGACTCCAGCTCGTACTGGAGTTCCAGCATGTCCGGCACAGCAGCGCTCAGTGGTGGAGTCACTTCATTCAAGCTATGATAGTCCAGAGTCAATCTCCATTCTCCTTCAGACTCGTGCACAGGCCAGATGGGGCTGTTGAAGGGTAAGTGGGCCTTACTGATCACCCCTTGGCTCTCCAGGTCATAGATCATTCTGTGGATGGGGATCACGGCATCTCGATCCGTCTGATACTGCCGGCGGTGCACTGTCGAGGTGGCTATTGGCACACGTTGCTCTTCCACCCTAAGACAATACTCCTTGTGTCCACAGTTTTCTCTGTTCCTTCATTAGTGACTCTTGGTAAAACCATCCACTATTCTTGTGTTAATGTTACGGTTATGTTCCAAGTTCACATACATCAATGCTCATTGAGCCACTCTGCCCCTTTGTGGATTTCCTGAGGGAATTCTTGGCCTGTGTCCCAGGCCTTTACATCCTTTGGACTCTCTAGGAAATTATTGCTAGTTTGGTTAAGGGGGTCAACTGCCTCCATCACCCCAGCTTGCCCCCCCCCACACACACACACACAGATAACGTCAAATGTCAAATGACACATCTGACTTCTCCGGGTTGGATGGAGAATGTCTGCTGGACAGTTTGTCTTGCCACGAGTTTTTTGGCATCCCTGAGCATAAACTACTTTCTGGGTCTGTTATTTTTCTGACTGTGTGCCAGTGTGAACATACAGATCATCCCTTGAGCTCTCTTGCTCTCCTCCATGGTAGATTTTTCAGTGGTCATGTTTTCATTCATAGCAGTCAAATCCCTTCTGTCAGAGAAATGTCAAATATTTTATTATCTGAGACAAAAAAATTCATTGATATGTGACTTCCTGATGCTGTCCTTGATTTCCTTCTGCTGCAGGAGAGTGAACTTGATATATGTTTAAGTTGTAGTCTTTTTTGATCCTGTGTTTCTAGACAGCTTCTAATATCCCTGTACAATTAAATGAATGGGTTTGCAGAGGCAAAATGGCTAGAAACAGTGCGTTGTGTTCAATTAGTTACCCACAATTACAACAATATTATATGTCAGAAAAGCCTGTCCCATACAAAAAATTGGATCAGGAAAAGGCTGACCTAAAACTCTCGCAGGATGCTTTGAGTCCCTCAATATCAAAATCATTCACAGTTCATTGTTTGCCTTTACTTTCTTTTTTCATTTTTGTCTTATGAAAGCGAAAAGTAGGCAGTTAGTATGAAAAAGTAATTGTTCTGTTAGAACAAGTCTGTCAAAACACAATTTCCATTTTCAAATCATGCTATTTCTATACCACTCTGACTTTGATTGCAACAAAGGAAATTTAATTCACATTTGAGGAAACACTTAAGGAGGTTGTGACATACACAGAAATAAAGGGGTTTGATAGGAGGTTAGAAAAGTAACCTGTGTAAATCAGAATAGGTCTTTCTGCCTTGAGACCAGGGTACAGAGGAGTTAGCCCTATTTTCTGAGGGGTTTTTGTAATTTTACTGGAGTTAGCCAAACCAACTATCAGTGTAACTCAGTAGTAATTATCCTACTAATAAGAGTCCAAAAAGATGTCTGTGAAAGGTCTAATGCTGTAACTGTTTAAAACAGATTTATAATCTGTCACACTCTTGTAATAGAATACAGAATTAATGCAGTGTTAGAGCAAATGATAGAGGATTGACACAAACCAAAAAGTCTGTAATTATGTAATTATATTAATTAGCTAGAAGTTTGTTGTTTTTCCTATTTCACTATTGTGACACTACCTCAAAGAAGTTTTTACTTCCTTTTTGAGCTATTTATATATGTTTAAAATGGCACTTCTGAAATATCACACCTTGATTACCAGATCCAAGAGAAGTTAGGAAAATGGTGTTTTTTCACTACATTCCTTGTGCATCTCAGCTTTCTAAACTGACTTGCCAAATTATACTTATAAAAAATATTCTATATATTAAGTATATTAATAGCCTATGAGGTTGATTAAAAGCAATTCATTTACCAGGTTTCAACAAGAATTAGAAACACACACAGAGGAAGCAACAGTTTTCTGTTTGCACATTCCGCTTGGATTTTGTTTGTTCTCCACAGCTGTATCCTTTGAGTCCAGCAGGATCCTGCTCTATGTATAATTGCATATATAAAAAGTGTAAAACTATAAAACAGCCAGTAATTTCCTACTACTTAGAGGTTTGAGTTGTTGTGGGTGGGTTGTTAGGGTTTTTTTTTATTAATCAAGCCTGGACATCCTACAACATAGGCTTTAGCCTATCAATGAGGAAAGAATCTGGATGCAAGAATCATGGTGAATATGTCTGAGCAGCCTCTTACAGACAGATAGAGGCCAGTTCTGACTGTTCTTCTATTCAATCACGTGCAAATCAACTCCAAACTGAAGCTATTAGCTTGGATTCTGCATCCAGCTACATCTATCCCTGTTGCTTCTAAACAAGAAATGGACATAAATGCAGAAAGAGGTTGAGCCTGTTTCTGCCTGCCATCATATCTCATGTACCAGCTACAGCCTGACACAGGAGACCACATAATTATATTTTGTATGCCTCTCCCTGCAACAGAAAGTAATCAAAGGTGCTGTCTCTTAAATGAGCACATAAATCCACTTAAACACAAGGGTTTGATTAAACAAATGCAGCAATTCATAGACATAATCTATCAGGGAAAGTTCGACATCTGTAATAAAAATCTGGTTGGCAAAGAAGCAAGAATTAGTGGAAGGGGAAGAAAACTGGTGTTATCAGCAACCACTCCCCACATAGCAATTTAGTTCTTCTCCTTACTACAGCACAGAAAAAATCCCCAGCTCTCCATATCTAGATAAAAACTAATATGTGAATTACAATTCTCTTTTCCTCCTGAATCTCCCAGAGCTAATCTGCTCAGTTTCCCATTAAAAATATCATCCCATAGAGTAACTAATAATCAGTCCCAGGAAGGGTTGGAGGTAGTTTACTTCCAGTAGAAACATTTAACTACCAGAAAGCTTGAAAAATGCCTTTCACACATCAAATGCTCCATACAGGTGTCTCAGTTCATGACAGAATGAAGTCATTGCACTCCACTATCAGTTTCAATCCAGCCTCACATCTGTGCACAAATGCTACCACGCTGCTCAAGAGACACTTTAGAGACTGAAAAGTCAAAAGAAGACATTCAGTGCAAAATTGATGTACAAGTGTTCATCAAAGCTACAATGTCAAAAGTCTAAAATGGTTACATGTTTCAAAATAATATATCAGGGAACTGTACTTTTTTGTAAAAGGATACTTTATTATAACATGGAGAAACCCTCAGAAATCTACTTTTAGAGGTCTGTAAAGACTACTTAAATTCCACTGGACTGGAAATGTCTAGAATATTTTTAAGTGACTATTCATATTATTTGGCAACCTTTACCTAGAGCAGAGTTCTAGGGAGTAAGCAGAGAAATAATTAGTCTTAATAATTAAAGTCAAAATAGTAAAAGTAGGTGGCCCCTAGACTTTTCCACTGCAGAGCAAGACCTTGCTTGTTCTCTGTGTCACACAGGGATTTGCTGCTGGAGAAATGCTCATTTCAAAATGCCCAGAGAGCACTCAGACAACGGACTTTGTGTCAAGTGGGATGCACCCAGGCTCTCATTTCCATTAAAATCAGTGGCTAAACACCTCTGGGAATATGTTGTTAATGGCTAATATCACTAATCAGAACAATAGCTAGTAATTAAGCCATGTTGCAAGGGCCATGCACTCTGGCATCCTGCACAACACAAGCCATAGATTTAAATCATCTCTACTTAACCCTTCACACATCATACCTCTTGTCACCTGTAAAAAACAAAATGAGAATCTGAATGCACTCATCTTCAGCTTTGGGCCACTGTCCTTTGGTCAGGTGTTTAAAACCCTTTACTTTGAAACTGCTATTTGTGTGCCTGTAAGATGTGTTCAGATCACCTCTGATCTCCCTCTCCTGTAGCCTGGATATATGAGCTAGAATCTAGTGTCTTGTTGTGCAAGATATTTGCTCAACTCTTTGTAACTAGTCTAAAATTAAAGAATATTTTGTACATATCTATAGATACTGCATATTTTGGCAAATATTTGACAAGTAGGGAGTTTGGAAAATGGTGCCTATTTGTAGCACTGTGTGCCAAATTGTTAAACACTAATATTTGCCATCTGTGGGTTTCTTGAGCAATCTTTTGATCACTGCTTGTGTTCTGAAAATTATTTTGTGCAACAGCCTAATGGCTCCTAGTAGATAGTCTTCATTTATGACAATACTTATCTCCCTGTTTTTCAGTTTAGTAGGAGTTTACATGCAATAGTTTTTATTATAAAATCCATAAAGCACAGACAGCTTATGACATCTTTTGCTTTTGTTCAATGTTTTGCATGCCAAATCATGCCTTTTGCAATGCTGCTTTTACAAAGTGGACAGGTTTATAAATAGAAAAGGAAATGGGCACAATCTACAGGAATCTTTTTTTTAAGACACTCTTCTTAGCATAATGACTAGCTATTTAATTTTTTTTTTCATACTCTTTCTTGCTGAACATCTTGTATTTCCTCACCTGATGCAGTCTCCTCTTAGTGGAAAAATAAAATAGCTCCTTCTGCTCCAGTTTTTAGCAAGACTCCAGTACCAAAATTACACTCAGGTGTATGTACAGCTTTGCATAAGCATTTGCAGAAACATTAATCTCATGGATGCCAAAATGCACTCATTCTCTCTTTTGCCATACCATTATCCTGAAATGGGATAATTATAATTAAAATTAATTCAAAGTTTGGGTTTAAATAACATTTTGATTAATTATGCACTATTCCTTATTGTCGCATTTTGACATTTCTCTCTTTAGCCTTGTATTCCATAAGCAAATTAGTATGGAAGAATAATCCTTAATAACTCTAAATAGAAATAATTTTCATAATCAGTACACAGGATGCGTCAAACTGTGCACATTTTTGTTGCTGTTCTTGTTGTTCATTATTTCAATTTCTGAACTATTCCATTGTTCAGGCTTAATGTAATTATGCACCTGTTTTGTGAATAAAGAACAAGCTATTTTGAGCTCTGCTGCAAGCCAATACAGCTCTTTAGCAGCCCTGGGATAAGATGAAAAGTTAAAGCATACATAATTTGCTGAAGAGAAGCATTTTCTGAAAATGGTGAAGGAGATATCTCGTTTTATTACAAAACATCAAAGATGAATGGCAAAGTACAGGAATTCTGTGTTAATTCAATGTGATTGTTACAGATGTTTTCACTCTTCTGCTTCTTGAATGTGTTTAGAAATGTTTCAATTTTAGCTACTTCACATAATAAACTTGATGGGAAAAATACTTTTTCAATACTGATTTTTTTTTTAAAGTGTTTGATTCAACAACTTTAAGATCACAGTTGACCTGTGCCAATACTTCCCTGGCCAGGGCAAACCCATTTCACAAGCACATTCTGTGTTCACATTGCATATAAATTGTAACACAATTAAGGAACTGTGGAGAAAATCCCAACTGCTTGTGTTCCTTTAGGGTGATTCAGTTGCACTGCCCATTGTTGGGAAAGAGATGGATGCTGAGAACAGCCTGGCCTCTCTTCTAGCCCGTTCACCCAACTTGGTGGCCGAAAACACAGCAAGAAACTTCATCTCCTCTTCTATTACATATCAGTGGTAAGCCCATCAAAATGTAGCAGAAATTAAAAAGTCAAATCCTTTTTCATCAGGAACTGTCCCAGTTGTGGGTGCAGGAAGTCTTTAGGTCTTGTCTCTTAGAGAATGGGTATGAGAGATTGTTCTGTGAAGCAAGGTGTCTTCAGAATTTGGCTTCCTGATTGACGGAAACTTCAGGAAGATTGGGGGGAAGAAAGAAATTCCAGCTTGGGAGTCGTTGTTTCTGGAAACACAGTGAGGATTCAGCATACATGGAGCTTGACTGGACCACATGTCAGGGCAAGTCAGTAAGAGCAGTTTTCTTTCTGGCTCTGCTTGCAGGCTGCCTTGGAGCCCAGCAGGCAACTTGGCAGGAATTGTGCAGGCTGTCATGGTTTTGTTCAAAAACCGTTCCTTGAGACCTTCTCACCAATTGCAGTGATCTTTCATTTTACAGGGTCTTCACTTCACTTCACTGTAGTTTATATCTAGTGAAACGCATGTAATGGTCCAGGAAATTTTTCCATTTGCCACCTGTAAGTGGCTCAGTGTTGAAAACTCATTCTATGTAACAGCCAGATTTAAAGTCAAGAATCCCCACATTTCTAGTGTTTGCTTTCTTTGTGCTTTTTTAATTATATTTAGAATGCAGTTCTGAGTGCTAACAAGAGACCATAAACAACAATATCCATTCAACCTTGACAATCTTGTTTTTAAATGGAAGCAAGCCCATGGGCAACAAAATACAACAATACCACCAAATGACATCAAAGAATGCCTGATAGTTAAGGGACTACAAGACAGATAGGTGAATCCCTTGACAAAATATATAAAATTTTTTAAATGTGGGGGAAAAAACAGAGACTCTCCCTTTTTCTTTCTTTTTTTTTTTTCCTACTGAGCCTAAACACCACTTGAGAAGATTAGTACAAGAACAAAAAATTCATTTTACTGATGTAAACACATTCAATTTTTTGCTCCAAGTCTCAGTGCCCATGCTTGGCTGAGAATGACAAATGAACACTATAAGAGGCTTTTCAATTATACATAAAAGATAACCAAACACTGTTTGGGGGAAATGTGTTTAGTGGGAATAACGGGCAGGTAGATACAAACTAGATTGAGAACAAAATCCAAGTCTTTGTTGATTTTCTGTCACACTAAACAAATGAAGCATTCAATAAAAGCGTGCTATAGACTAATTAATAGTCAGAGGAAAAAACCTACAAATGCCTGAAGAAATAAGCTTTTTTCTTCAATTTCCACCAAAAAACTGAAACAAAAGCTGAATATCAATATCTTAAAAGAGAAAAAGCAATAGACAAATCTGTTGTATTGATTATCTCTGTTCTTTGCATGCCAAAAATTGTAAGCATGTATTTCATGCAGTAACCACTTCCCACTAAACAGAATATGAAATTACACTAACAGTATTTTAAAAAATTACATGATTCGTAAAGCTAGAAATTAAATATAAGAAAAATAAGATGTCAAAAATGTCCAAACTATAAAAAGAGAACCAACAGTTGTGAATGCATTTAGAGACTACCCAGATAAACTATTTTTAAAAATCAATTGGACAATGTGTTTGTTTTTATCAAGCAGTGATATGCGATGGTCATCAGAAAAGTAAATTAACACATTTCAGAAATTTCATCTGTCTGCCTTTTGAGGCTTAAGTGATGTAAAAATTGTAAAAATTCTGCTGTCTTTGACATTCCAGTTAACCCTGCTCTGCCTACACATTCACTAAACTAGGAGGTCATATTTTAAATTGCATTATTCTTTTCTCCGAAGTTGTTCCTCCCACTCAAGATTAACTCCACTCTCAGCTTAACTCCACTATCAAAGCTTCAAATATAAAGATAAATCCGAACTTTATGGAACAAAATGTTGTAGAGGTGGTCAGGTTAACTGTACCTACAATCCTAGAATTGTAGGGATGCTCTTTCAGCCTGCCACAAAGCCCTCTGCACAAAAGGAAACAAGGGAAATAAAAGGAGTCCTTCAACCTGCTTTAGCAAAGAATTGCACTTTTGCCCCTCCTGCTCAGAACAAACAGACAAACTGCTGCTCTTGCCCTCAGACAGTCCCACTGAGTGCCCTGGGGCTCAAGATTTTTCTGAGACCAAAGTAAGAAAGAAAAACTAAAACAACTCAAGTAATACTCAGTCTCTGAATCTTTTGACAGAGATTTCAATAAATGGACAAATTATTTTACTGGCCTGAAACTGTAGAGTTTTCTTCGTAATATTTATCCCTGCCATTACACTTACTCTTTCCCATATTTTTATTTGTTAATTTTATTTAGCATAAAATGCATTAATGTTTCTTCTCCTTCTTAGAGAGAAAACACAAATGTATGAAACTTTATTTAGAAATTCATATTTCTTCAGAGATTCTCTTTAAATGAGAAAAAAAAGTCAAATATAATATTAAATTCCAAATCAAGAAATTTCTTATGTTGCATTTTATTTATTTCACTATGCAAATTCTTGCAAAGTTTATGAACTTTTTTTAAAAATTAACTGCACTAACTAAACATTGAATATCTGCTTGTTAATAGCTAACTAGAAATCCCAATCAAGAAACTATCACTTTACATGAAACTTCATTTTGCTGTCCTTAAGACGACATCATGTTTTGCAATTAGGCAATAAAACATCTTCCCCCTCAGACAGGGACTGGAAAGAGAAGCAAATCATCCCAAGGGACCTGAACTTCAGATCCAAAGCTGCCTGATGTGTGCCACAGTCTTCCATTGGCAGTTCTTGTCATAAACCAGGATAGAAGGAGAAGAGGGAAGGTCTCCTGCCTTGCAGGAGGTTCTGGAAGAGGATAATGCAAAGTTCTGGATATTTCCCTTCTAAGGTATTGGCTCCTCCTGAATCCTGAAAGACTAGAGCTGTGCAAAAAAAGTGAATTTATATCTGTCGTGAAGGCTTTACTGCTTTTAAGTTCATATAAAAAACTGAATACCTGTAAGTTTTTTACCATATTTACAGGTACATTTTTAACAAGTATAATGACCCAAATCTACAGATACATGTTGTCATTTATCTAAGTGCAATGAAAAATTAAGGATATGTTTCTTTTTTGAAGGCAATTGTATTAATTAAAATAGCTTTCACTGAAAACTACATTAACAGAAATTATTTTGTTGCTAGTACTGAAAAAGCAAAATTAGTGAGAAAAAGCAAAAATAAAATTCAGGAGCTTAAATAAATTGGAGATAATCATGGAAATAAAGTTTTTCATAGAAATAAGTTTATAAATTGAGAAGCATCACAGTATTTGCTTTTGAAAGTGAAAATAATTAAATACTAATTTTGATCATGCATAATCAAACTAATAAATGTCTCCTCTAAGTTTTCTATGGTTAGAGTATCCTTAAAAAGTTCCATAAAGAGGAAACACAAGGAAAACAAACTCATTATGAAACAAAAACTTTAAAAAAAACTTAAAACCAAAAACTTAAAAAACCGCGTATTCCTTTTAGCTGTTCTCAGTCACACTTTTGAAGAAATTAATGTAGTTTTTTATAAGATTATTAAATTCTACCGACATACTACTGACTGAATGGAAAATGTTTTCCATCCGTGGAAAATGTTTTGGTCACCTTGAATACCAGTGTTTGAGTGGAACATGACCACAACAGTATGTGTGTGAAAATGATCTCCCAGGGCAAAAGCAACGCCAGCTTTTCCTTTTAAAACCTAACTAATCTTTCATGTTGAATAGCAACATTATACCTAAAACACTTGCAACAGCACAATACAAAAATAGCAAATCAAATTATTTATAAATAAGTAAACGTTAACATTTAAGTAGACCACACAACCCCTCATATGTAGTGAGTTTAATACACTCCTTGACTATGCTATAGGATTTAACAAAATTTCATAGACAATACCTTTTAGAAAAATTGATCAAAAAAACCCAGATTCATCAAAAGAAAAAATCTCTACTGGCATTCTAATCCCATCTTTTTTCATTTGCTGTATTTCAGTGTGCAAGATAAAACATGCTAACGTGAAAAAGTTGGTTGAATCCTTTCTTCTTGGAGCTCTGTTTAACCATATGGCACTGCCTCAGGGATTAATTAATTACCAGTGTACCTCCAGAAATTCCCTAAAACTTGCTTTGCTTTCATACTGCAAGTCACTGAAAAATTAATTGGTGGCATCTTTGTGCAAATACTGGATTACTAGCAATAAAACTGCAAATACTTACATATTTTTGATTTTCCAATCTACAATTAGACTGTCTTCTGTTCAAGAAAAACTTCTTCTCCTGCTAATGTTTTCTCTAGCCATCTGTCCTCAAAAGATCATTGTTTGCCTTCTGATGACAGAGGAGCCTAATAGTTCCCTTTTCTGCAAAGTTCCAAGTTTGCACAATATGTGGAAAATTGCATGGAATAAAAATCTGGCCTAACAGGTCTACTGTGTAGCAGGGATCAAATGACATGCTAAATCCATGCTTGCTTGTTTTGTTAAAGGTCATGGCTACAGAATCTGAGATTTTGCTATTTAATATAGCTAATAAACTACAGTTGATGTGTTCCCTGCATACTCAATGGGAAAAAAACAGTGTATACTGTGCAAATGGTATTTGTGTTTTTCTTGACCTTTCTGAGGTTGCATTTTTTACTCACTCACTCTTCTTCTAACCAACACTACTGATCCTGTCTCCTCCTTGAAAGCCTGGACTATTTATAGAGCTCTTTACTGCTACAATTTCTAGATCTCTTACTCTCTTCACATGTTGTGAAAATACTGTTTATTTCCCGGAGTGCTCTTTGGAATTGAAACACAGTGGGATGAGAACCCATGCAATATGAGTGTTAAATTGGCTACAGTTTTTTACACTGAACTGGAAAAATCATAGTAACACGTTTTTCGGGTGATAAGGTCATTCTCTAATTACTTTGCATTTTTCAACCTTCAAACTCAAACAATCTACTACTTTAATGGCTCAATAAATAGAAATGATAAATTTTATGCAGTGTGATAACAGGGATTGATTTTTTATTTACAACATGCAATTCTAGCTGTTTTTTCATTGTAATTCATCCTAGTACATTTTTTTTAATATTACATAGGAAAAAAATGTTTAATAACTCTTGGCCTCTTTCTGAAATGTCCTTTCCTATTTACATACTTTCCCTTCACAAAACAAAACAGAAAATTCAAAAATAACATTAGAAAAACTGATCTGCCTAGAATTGTAGTGATTTATGCTTAGGTAGGTGGCTTGTCAAGGGGCATTTTAATTTATTTCTCACCTCTGATCCCTTTTCTACATGCCCACAGCATCTTTCAGAATAAAACTCTGTTAAATACAAACCTTCCTATTCCTTACAAATGTCCTTCCTCAAACATTCAATGTGCATTTATCCGTAGCATCAGACACCTCTGCTGGGCAGCAGAGATCCTCTGTGGCCAGGTCAAAAGTACAGGAAATGCATCCCAAGCTCTCCTGCTGCTCCAGCTTTGCACTTAATGTGATCCCGGAGGCTGCAGGTGGAACTTGAGGGCACAATGTCCTTCGCGCACCTACAGTCCCAGCTTTGTTGGGCTGGCTGGAGTGGCATTCCCACTATCCCTGAGCAGGGGTTTTTGAAATTCTAGTAGGGACATACTGGAGTGTTAAACTAATGTCTATTTTACATAGAGTCACAGAATGGTTTGGGTTGGAAGGGACCTTAAAGACCATCTAGTTCTGACCCCACTGCCATGGGCAAGGACACCATCCACTAGACAAGGCTGCTCAGAGCCCCGTCCAGCCTGGCCTTGAACACTTCAAATGATGGGGCATCCACAACTTCTCTGACTAAACATCATTATTTTGAGTTCTGGCTCTACACTTCATTCTCAATTCAGACTTCTTCCAAACTTACTTGTTGCCTAAGGCTGAATGAAGCATTCTCTGTGCCTCCAGTGTGTTTATTTTCTCTGTAACCAAAGTAAAATGCAAGCCTGAATCTATGGACATTTCCTTATTAACTATTTATCACAGCTTATGGTACAAAATCTTTTGTGCATACAGGATATTGTTAGGCTGCATACTGCATTCCTAGCATAGAACAGAAATTCACAGCACAAAGAGTGAAGGCCTTCACAACTTTTGAGGCACCTAATGAGTGTCTTCATGTGCAAAGCAGTGCAAAGAACCTGAATTCAGAAGATGAGTTCTGCCTGACAATATAAAAATGAATACTCCTGAAGCTTGCTCCTGCAAGGACCATAACCAGTTATATTTGAAGGTAGTTACTCAAATGCTGCACAATGCAGCTAAAGAAATAGTAAACAAATGTTCTGCACTCCTGTGACACCAGCTGCCTTCTTGACTTTATTCTATTTAATTATTTCTGCATATCATAATGGCACTCAGCAAGTTCAACTGGTCTAAAGAAAAGGAAGTTAAAAGCAAACCTGTGTACAACTGAGGGTGAAGAGAAAGAGTGAGACACTTTTTTTCTCCTTGAAAATCTGAAGGACACTCAAAGATGATGAATATACCTTCCACTTTTGAAGGTTTTTTTTATTATTCCAGGTTCCCTCCCTTCACATGTGTTGCTAAGCTTTTTCTCCTTCAGTCATTATGTTCCAGAGATCCAAATGACTCTCATTGAAGCTGTCAAACTGCTAATTGCTGGGGGTTTATGTTTTTACCAGTCCTGCTGCACATAGCTGAATTAAATCCTCATTTATTAATCCTGAATTCACCCTTTCTGAAGTAGACTTAAGTTTTTCTTTGGTAGCCTGGAAGCAAACAAATCTTCTTGGTTTATACTGTTAATATAATTCTGCTTTTGGGCATTGAAATTTAATTGCTATTTAATAGATCCAAATGTGCAGTCTTTCCCTAGGGTAACTCACTTATGTTATTCCTTGCCATTTGTTTCAGTAATAGGGCCAACCACATCTTCGTGGAATATTGTTAAAGCTTAGTACATTTTTTGAACCTTCATGACCTGAATTATATATATCCATAATGATCACTTACATTTATTCAGACTAGTACAGTTGGATTTTGGTGCTGCTGAGTTCTGTCTACCTTGTTAACTTTTCAGTTCAGCAACTAGTTGTGTCTTTAGTAGAGATGATAGGTTGAAAACAAAGACAATGACAGTCATCTTGACTGCAATAAACAACTTATACCATCTCAACCATTTTCCAAAGTGTTTAAATACTATTTATAATATAGCCCGTGATTTTTTTGTGATTTACACACTCCTCCTTCTAAATATTAGGAAGGGGGGTTATAAAGAGGAGCAGCTGAAAAGATAACCCGTCTGAAACACAATCTTTTCCCTTTGATTGGGCAGTTTCTTCTTATTATTTTTTTTCTTATAAATGTTTCAAGAGACAGTGGATGATTTATTTTAAAGAGACCCTAATTCAAGGTTATGCCAATGAAATAACTGTCATCCTCTTTGATTTAGATGTTCCAATCTTTCCCTTACGCAAAGACTGTGTTGGCTTCATTTCCTTTATAAATAATCTTGCTCCCAGAGCTACCAGCAAACTGACTCACAAGTGGTTTCACTAGCAGGTAAGTGGAGGTTTACAAAATATATCTAATGTCAGAAAGCCTCCTTGGAGAAATTAGTGAAATATGCAATGTTATTGTGGAATGAAGTGCCATATTTCCTAATGTTCCCTGAAATCTTTCATCTTACAATCATACTTCTTTAAAGCAAAATTTTGGGAGGGGTTTTATGCCTCTTGTATGAAGACTGAGTGAGATTATCCTCTTTACCAATGGAAGAAGTTAACTTAGAGAGTAGGAAAACTTCTATTGAAATGTTTCTTATTTTTTGTATTGTTTTTACTGCTTCAACTGTTTTTTGTTTTGTTTTGGTTTTTTTCCACTGCATCAGCCAGAGGCTACACATCCCTCAGAGACTTTCTAGCTGGTCATCAATGAGTATTCTTCTGGGTCTGCACTGGGAATTATCTGAGGAGGGCTACACCTGCCAGGTACAGTTTTGTTGTATTCATTCGGTTCAGGGAGAGCCAATTCTGTTCTCCTTTGCTCAAGTGCAAGTATTGAATAATTCCATTGATCTAGCTGACAGCTACAGATTTCTCAGACGACTGTGTGGTTTAACTGCACTCTAATTGCCAATACTTTCAGATACTTAATCCTGTGTCAGCCAGCAGCACACAAGAGAGGAAAGCAGAGAACAGCAGTAGTCTCTGCCTTGAAGCAGACAACCACAAACGAGGAAGAGCAAATGTCTGCTTAAAACATGTTGTTGTAGATACCTGAACTGATTATTTATCCTTCGGCTTTCCCTGTTAACTATTTCAGACCAGAAGCAGAAGCCGAATTTCACCACATGCACACACACACACCCCCTATATATACCTGTAATTCCATGATACCTGTGTAGAAGTCGAAATACCTATTCTGCCACAACATCACTGCCATAGGGGTTCCACATTCTAGTGCATGGGAAAGCTAAAATTACCTAGTCTGAGGTATCCTCATAAATCTCCCACACCTCTCCAGAGGTGGCTTTGGATCACTGCACACCTTTTGCAATGAGATTTTTTTCTACTTCCACCTATAGCAGAAGCCACAGTAGCACTGAATGCCGACACGTAACCAGACAGCTTTATGTGGCCACTACTCCAAATGCAAGTAGATTTTTACAGGCTTGGAGAACTTAGATTTGAGTCCTACCACACTTGTTTTCCTACTCATTTTCCCTCCCAGGCATATGGAATGAAGATGGCTCTGAAAAGACAAATCTAAAGGAGGTATTTCCTTCACCCTGCCCCTGTTCTACAGGCTTCCCAGAGAAAATAGCCACCTATTGAATTAATTTTTTAATCATCGTCTTTTCACTACTTTTACTTTTTAGCATAAATTGGTGTAAATATATTCGCTCAGTGGCAAGACAAAAAGCACAATGGCACTTTTAAGTAGCTCTCAGGAGAGAACATGCTGTATTTTTGATGCATGTTTTTGTTTCAATAAGACATACCCAATACATACCATAAGATAGTGCACTTAAACAGCAAGCTACATGCTATAAATCCACACCCTTGTTTTCTGTCATTTAAAAATATTAAATATTACTCTAATGATACCATCTACTTTGACTATTATTTTGTTTGCAACTACTGGAGCAAACACAGCCAGAGAAAAAGATGGATGGCTCCTAAAAGAGCAGCTAGGAATCCTGCTTTCTTTAGAGCAGAAACACAGGGTTTCTTTTTCAATAAATGGTTAATGCTTTTCTGTAAAGGAGATTTCCTTAATGCTCGTTGGTAACATTTTTGTGATGGCATTATTAATGGCGAACAGTGATTTAGTGGAAAGTGTAAGAACAGAGAAATGGCCTCTTGAACAGAGAAATGTCACTTGAAGGCCTCTTGGTTGATTTTACAAAGATCCCCAAGAACTATTTGCCCTGTGTTCAAATCCAATATAATTTTTCATTCTTTGTAGAAATTTACAGCTTTATAGGCTTAAAATTAATTTATTCTGGAAGCAAATAAGAAAGAATAGTGTAATAAAAGCCAACTACAAAGTCTGGGGCACAATAACTAGTGTTCCAAAGAAACATGAATCTTTCCACTACAATCTTAATAAAGAAACATATTTAGTAGGCATTGATCACTGTAGCTTGTCACCAAGACTCTCCAATGGCATGAGACTGATCTGAGGGTGAAGGATGTGACCAAAGGCTGTAAGTACACCACTTCCAAAGCAATTACCTGCATCAGCCAGAGCAAGTTTGGTTTGGTCTTTTGGTTTTTTTGCCTCTTTAGGTAGATTATGTTGTAAAAGTTACACCTGACTAATAATTATATTTCTTAGTGTATCACAATAGTTGTCAATTAATATTTCTTAGTTGTATCACAATAGTGTATCACAATTTCTTAATGTATCTCAACTTCACAAAGCAACAGAAGGTCTGCAGAGAGTGAGGCTCCACATGTTTCAGAAAAAAACTCTCATGATCAAATTCTGTCCAGCAGTAAAGACGGGAAACCTTCACTGCAATTTCACTCCTTCCCTGATAGCTGTGTATTAAATGACTTGCAGATGTTCCCCCTCCCCAGGGCACAGTGTGCTGTCTACACAGGTGGGAAGGCTCCAAAGTGTGGCTACTGAAAAAAGAAGCAGAACACCAGTCAGAAGCGCATTAATGAATTTACAGCCCTCAGTTTTGTACAGCTCCTAGCTTTAATCCCTATCCTCATTTTCAATAAATTGTCCACACACTTGATATGAAGAAAATTATTTCACTAATGACTTTGTGGACATTCTGTGTTTAAGCTTTGTGACAAAACAAGAGTCTTTACATAATCTCCAACATTTTATGCAGCTTTTTTTTAGTTCCAGGTACCTCAGCTAACGGCATAGCTAACAGTCTCCGAAACTGTATGTGAAAAATGATACTGCCACAAGGAGTTAATAAATTCAAAAATACTTCCTGGGTTTTCAGCTTTAATTTCTTTTTCTCTCTGCCATTTTAATGTCTTGCCATTTCATTCATAAGCATCCTAAATAATTCCTTTTTCCTCTCTGCTACTGCAAAGATTTATTTTGTTAAGGATATTAAGAACTCAGCCCATCTTTCTTTAATCCTTTTTTACTTTACCTGTTTCCAGTATCTTTGCTGAAAGACCCAGAGCTATGCATGTTTTGCCTGAAGCTACACCCACACGGTAGAGAAGTAGTCCTGACCAGCTGGTTTCTGTATAGCTTAGATGCTTTATTACTTTTGGTTTTTTGGCAACAAAAATATGGCATAGTGAATATACCTAACCTTAAATATGAATAAGAAAATCTTTCCTGTTTTTTCCTTATTCATAAAACCAACACATAATTGTGTTACCTTGGTGCTGATCTTAAGGAAGAAAAGAAAGAGAAGTATCCATAAGAAGTAAACCAAACATTCAAAATTTTTTCAGCTGCAATCTTTACAAGATCTCCAGTCTGTTCAGTTTATGATTTGGTCAAATGCTTTTATGCAGTTTTCAAGCCAGGAAAAAAGAAGTCTCCTCAACATATACACACATGTCTTACATTTAAAATTTCAGCAAGTATGATTTGCACCTTAATTTTATTCTAGAAAATATTTTTAAAAGAAAGTCACAGTTGTAATCATGTGAGTGAAACTTTGCTAGTAGTTAACCCAACTGGTATATGCACAGCTTTAGATACAACAATATTTTTTAATGTATTTATCTTGTATACATATACGCTTCCCTTTTGTGCTTCCTTGCTCTTTTCTTCAAAAAGTGACATAGCTATCAATGTAAAGTTATTTCTAAGAAAGTAGTGACATTGAAATCATCTGGGACATATAGTCACTATCCTGGTGCAGTAAATCACCAGACCCATGGCAGTGAACACACAAAAAATGTTTATCTAGGTCTGATGATGGTTCATGAACTCGAGATTAGGAAACACAATGTTATATAACGTTCAGTCATGTGAAGAATCAGAATAGCTCTGATCACTCATTAATACCTGGCTAACACAATTTTCTCAAACACTAGAGGGAGATCAAAGCAAAAGAATAAATTACCTAATACAGCATGGATACTAATTGCAGTTGTTAACAAAATTTCAAAAGATTGTGTGATGAAGATCGAGGTATCACAGCATCTCCAATTTTCCTCAATTTTCCTCACTGTTTTCACACACCCTTATTTGATATTGTTTAACCTATGCTGTAATTTAAAAAAAAAAAAAGAAAAGAAAAAAGGAAAAAAACTTAGAAGGAAAAGGATTCTGTCAAAGCCACCAGTACTGCATTCTGGTATAAATTGGTTTTTCATATGAAATATGTTTACTTTGATAAGAAGATACAAGTTCTAGCAACTGAACAATGAAATGTGACCATGTGACACATTTTCCTAGCTGTATCTACAGCAGTAAGCAGGGGAAACTCGTGTTTCTGAAAGACCTTCCCTGGAAAGAGATCTTTCTGTTCCATCCCAATGCCAGCAACTGAGATATTTCACATTCAGAAGTGAAAAATTCTGATTTCTGAAGGATGGAAATTAATGCTGTCACTCTTGCTATCACAGCCACTGTTTTGTTCAGTGTTTGCTGAACAAAGTTTTAACATATAATGCCTGTTTTAAAATACAGACTTTCTTAGTTTTATATGAAAGAAAGTCATAAAATGTGCACCTTTTTACCATCTCAGTTAGTCGTGGGAGATATCAATGCTTTCAGAAGGATTCCCATATAAAGGAACAATACTTAGACAATATCAAAGAGCTGTGCTGACACTAAATTTTAGCAACTTTCTTGGATGCTTCCTGCACCATTTGGGTCTGCTTAATATATGGTGAGAGATTTAAAATAGAGGTCATTTGAGGAAACAATTTCCTTCAAGAGTTTAACAATTACAGCTGAGGATGTTTCACTTATGATCTGCTACTATTCCTTGTGCAGGCAGGTTTGGAATTTTTTTGTACAAGCCATGCTGAGGTACCTTAAGCATGGTCAATCTAGAAGTGAGTGAGATGTTTTCAGTACTTTGAGACAGACAGAAAAGCTACAGAAAGCAGAGAAGCTGACAGGGCCCTTAGGAGTCTGTATTTTTTAAAGTAATTCCTCTGACACAGTTACTTTAAATGACTGTAAAGAACCATATGATGTCCAAGAAAAGGCAGGATCAGGCTTGATGTGTTTTTTCACTTACCTGTTCAGGGTTAAGGCAGGCTGGTAGACAAAAAGAAATTCCCATTAGCACATGTAGGGATCATCCTGTCCTCATAACTCACCTGCTTATAACAGCTCCAGTCCTTCTTGTCCCTGGGAAACCCATTGCCTACCAACTAAAGACAGAAAAGAGAAGAAAAGGTTGCCATTTCCTTGTTTTACAGCTTTAAAAGCTAAGCCTCCACATCCATTTTGAGTGGCTTGTTTCCTTCTTAAATGCCTGGTACTCATGGAAAAGCTAGAAAAAAGGGAAAAGGTATTTCCCCATAGTTTTTTGTCAAAAGTTTCTTGATACAAAATTGCAACAGCTTGAACACCAGTGACTGAAAAAACACAGTGCTCCTGTCCGTGGGACTTTGGCTGGCATTTTCAGACAAAGGAAGTCATTCTAAGCTGCATCAGGCAAGGGGAACCAAACTGAACAGATTACTCAGGGTCTCAATGATAAAGCTTTGGAGCTAGCTAGTGATAAAGGCATAGAAGCAAGTGCTAATACATTGGAGACTTTGGGGATTGAGGGAAGGTTATGGCATTTCTAGTGACAAATGAGCACCTATGTATCTACTGAGTGGGTTGTGAAATATACTGTATACACTGTGTCTGATACACAAACCACTTACTCTGTTCCATTCCTTCTAAATTACTTCTTTTTTCCAAAGAATTTAGATACGAGGAATTCATACATTTAGAACGAGGAATTCATACATTTAATGGTTCTGGAAAGAAATAATTGCCTCTACATAATTGGCTCATTATCACAGCTGTTTTGTGCAGTCCTAAAGCTGAAGAAACTACTCAGTACCCTTTCAGGTTTTATTTAATCACAGCTCTTTAGAGAATAAATACATCTTGGGGTTCACTATGATAAAAGGAAGTATGGTTTGCTATTAAAACAATAATAGATGCAAAAAAAAAAAAGCCCCTGGGAAATTATACAGCATTTAAGGTATATAATTTTTTAACCATATCTTCTCATTAGAGTTCACAGCTGAAATTACTTTTATTGCTATTGCAGCTGACCCGGCCAGTATATTTTGGCATCGAGGGAAATGTGTTGTTTATTTATTCAGCAAATTAACTTTTTATCGAATTTAAAAAAAAAAATCAAGAGCAGACCTATTATTCCCAGACCTTTCAGATGCTAAGTCATTGTATTTGTACTGCAGAGAAATTTTTATTTTAGTTGTCAGTGGGCACAGAACACACGGGAGAGAGTTATAGCTTGTGCCCAAGGCTAATGCTCTGGAGTACTGGGGGTTCCCAGCGTCTTCAAGGGTATTCTCAGCCTCGCCACAAGCTGAAGTACTGGGCCTGGCTTTTAGCTGTGTAATATAAACCAGTGCAAGCACACTTTCCAAGTAGCAAGAGCATTGTAAGGAGCCACACCACAATCATGGTGATTGCCATTCTCAGGTATCTGATTTTGATTTGTTTCCTAAGTTTGTACAATATTGTCAGTGTGGTTTCTGGTCCTGGCTTCCATTCTCCCAGTTTGCTGCTCCATCTTCCTTTAGATAGCTACCAAACAAATAGAAATTGATGATACTACTACAAATATATGCACTTTTAGTAACTTTACTATTGCCATCAGTTCATTGCCCATTATATCAGCTCAGGACACTGCATCCTGCTAGATAAATAATGTTTCTGAATACCCAGTGTTACTGAGCTGATTATTTCTCCATCCAGGATCTAATTTAAACAAGAATGGGTTGAATTTTTTGCTGATTTTCTTATACAGCTACATATGTAAATGTATTTCCGATTTTAAGAGTCTCTCATTGTCATTTATTGTTTTTTGACTGGTTTAGATTTCTTGTTACAGTCAGGCAGACTTATGAATGACCTCAAAAAAAGGTAAAATCCAAATAATTCAGCTATTGATTGCCAGGAAAACCAGAATTGTCCTATATGGCTTTTTATTTAAAATTTAAAAATTGTTGTGTCCTATTTTTAATAGTTCTGAAATGTAAACACTAGGTGGGAAAGGTTGACTTTGCAGGTACCTGCAAAAGATGAATCTGAGGTATTTCAGAGACTGAGTGGCACAGACCCTTCATCTGGACAGTACAAAGCAAACTGGCAAGGTACTGACAGGGGAGAGGAAATCCGTTGCATCCAAACTGTCTTTGGTAGTAACATGGCAGCGTAAATGTTTTTTTTCACCTTTTATACTTGTGTGAAAGGACCTTAGCTCTAATTTCCAAGCTCCAAAGTGTCTTCTTTTCCCATTACCTTTTAAGGCACTGTAAAGATCCTATTATTGAAAGATGCCTCTGCCTGAGTGAAGGTGAAGACAAGACCATACACCAAAGTCAATAGTACGGATTTTATTTAACAGTATGTGTGAGGTAGAGAGATAGAAAGAAATAGAAAAGGGTGATGAGGGAAGAGAGAGAGAGAGATCAAGCAGAAGACAGTCACCACCCATGGATCCAGTGGAGTCCTGGTAGTCCTTCTCCACCCTGGGCTTCTTGTTACTGGGGGCCCAGAGTAATTTTTCTGGGGGTACCGCTGATGTTGCTCACCGTGTTCACAACAGCTTTACCTCCCATGTGAAGTCTGCCTGTTCCTACACTGCTTAGAACCAATAAACTACTTAATGCACACTGCCTGGTAGATCAGTAGCAGTGAAAATAATCCTGTAACTGTGGAACTTACTGCATATGTATGATATAATGTCTATTGTGCAGATCAAGCACTGGATTTATGACCCCTGTAAAAGACTGTATACACAGATATTTCTGTCTGGGATATCTAAGATTGAAATGTGACTGTGCACCACACTGAAGCATCAGGAAAGGAGATAATTTACAGGATCTTTGATGGAACCTTAATAGATTAGTGTGCAGTAGCCATGTATACATGCTGAAATGAGAATCTCTGAAACAAGATGGTTTTTTTGGCTTTCTATTAATTGTTGGAAAACAACATTAGGTGATGTCATTATTCAGTTTATTGTAAATGCACCAAAGCCCTTATAAATTCACTGCTCTTAGTTTAATACAAGGTTACTGTAAAATTATAAGCAGCAGATATAATATACCAAGCCATTCATAATAGATATTTTCAGTGAAGGAAACTTTGTTTTTCAGGTTGATTATTTCAGCAATACAACTGTAACAGTAAAGAAGCATTCTTGAAACACTGTTTTGAGAAAATAGCAACTTAATGAACGTTTGTTATCTGATTCTCCTGTTTAAATCCTATTGAAATGAAGTTTTGTCTGAAGCGTCTGTGCTGACTTCCCTTAAAGAGTGAAAATTGTTAACAGAATACTAGATTAGAAATCATTAAACTTAACTGTGACAGTAGCTCCAGGTGAGAATAGGAAAAACATATCATTACAAAGACATTGCCAAGTTTCTTATTCTTGTTAGTAACTCCTTCCATCACATACTGACAGATGCTGGCCTAATTATCTTTGGGAATGTCCACACATGCTGCTCATTTTGTCCACTACACAGCCTGTGGTTTCAGATATGTATGGGTACTCTCCTGAATGCTTTTTCTTAACTGATCTTGTTTCATGAAATTTGTGATGGCTGGTGCTCCAAGTCTTGTTTGTACACAAAATAAATAAAACTTTTGACTTCTTCCTTTGAAACAGTAGCTGTGTGTTATAGTATTCAGCAATCCTAATTATGAACAAATGTCCAAACAAATTTCAATGTTTATTGATAAGAAAGTGTCAGAGAAAGCTGGTTTAAACTTAAAAACAGAGGGGGAATAATGACATTTTAGACTCATTTAGGCTAGAAAAGACCTGTAAGATCATTCAGTCCAAACATTAACCCAGCATCACCAAGTCTACCACTAAACAATGTCCCTAAGAGTCACATCCATACATCATTTAAATACCTTATGAGAGAGTGACTCAACTTCTCTGGACAGCCTGTTCCAGTGCTTGACAACCATTTCAGTGAAAATATATCTTTAAAGAAGGGGGCTTTCTAAATACCAAAACTGCATCTGTATTTCCCAAGATTGGCTACGAAGACAACAAGAAAAACTCTTATTGTTTATGGGTCATATCCAAGCTAAATTAATATCATATCAATTTATACATTAATGAAAAGAGTAAAAAGTCTATTCCTTTGGAAAGATTCCTATATGCTTGAATGTAGTTTAGATTAGGATCATTATGGAGAAAGGAAAACATCATCTCCGTGACGAAGTAGTATTTGGGGTTTTAGATAGTTGTAAAATACAGACAAGAAAAGGTAGTACTTCGGATCTTAGAAATATGTTCATGGAATCACAAGAGTTTCAATCCAAGTGAGAAGGAAACCTCTCACTAGTATCTAACATGCCTTTAAATACATCAATATTTACAAATGTTCATATCTAAATTGAGGGCATTTCGTTACACCATCAACAGCATGGAGGTAAACATATTATTGTTCTGAACAAGAGTTTATCTTGGCATTAGTTTTATTTGTGTCTAATAATACTGAAATATTACTGTGACTAATAATACTGAAAATCTTGTGAGAACTGCCAGGCTTTCTCAAAACAAACAGCTGGGCCAGTAAGGATTGCCAGGCTCCTGAAGCCTGTCAGATTAGTTTCAGTAAACGTGGGACGCACATTAGTAAATTATACACATTTTTTAAAATTACTTCAAAGCTAAAAGAGGATTTACACTTTGATTTCCTTTAAGGCTCAGTGAAGCCTTGAACAGCTCTTATTTCACCCAATTGTTACTCTTTATGGTGATCATAGATGTGCTTTAAACTGCAATAGATGATACTTCAAATATCTATTTTTGCCTCATATGTGTGGTCAATTTCTTCTTGATATTTATGTTTCTACATGTTTCGTTGTAGGAGAAATTCCAAACATTTCAGTTAAGTCTTAAAATTGCTCCGGATGAAGGAGAGAGCCTTGATCCAAAGAAGAATGGTCTGATTGACAGGTCAGCTTCAGAATAAAGTGAAACCTGAAAAAGAAGCAACCCAGACTCTTTCCATGACCAGAAGAATGAGCACTGAGAGACCTTCTGACTTAATCAAACACCCAGGGCAGACAAGCATTCCATCCCTTGAAAACATAAGTGATTTTTCAGTAAATATCACTGATTGCACCCAGGTTGTGGTGCCAGAGGAAGTTTTTTTCACTGTTGCTGCCGCTGGGATACTGGAAAATCTACTTATCCTCATTGCTGTTGTTAGAAATAAGAATTTACACTTGCCCATGTACTTCTTCATTTGCAGTTTAGCCATTTCAGACATGTTAGGTAGCTTGTACAAAACTCTGGAGAACATCTTTATCATCTTGTGCAAAATGGGATACCTGACACGCCACGGAGACTTTGAGAAAAAACTGGATGATGCCATGGATTCCATGTTCATTCTGTCTCTGCTGGGGTCTATTTTCAGCTTGCTAGCTATTGCAGCAGACAGATACATCACCATCTTCTACGCTCTGCGGTACCACAACATCATGACACTGAGGAGGGCCCTGGTGATCTTGGCAATCATCTGGGTGTTCTGCGCCGGCAGCAGCGTTGCCATCGCCCTCTTCTCCTATGAAGCAGCAACAGTCATCCCTTTCACCATCCTGTTCCCTTTGATGATGTTTTTCATACTCTGCCTCTACATCCACATGTTCCTGCTGGCTCGATCTCACGCCAAAAAGATCGCCTCACTGCCCAGCAGCACCGTCCATCCCAGAGCTAACATGAAAGGCGCGATTACTCTGACTATTTTTCTTGGAGTTTTCCTTTGCTGTTGGGCCCCCTTTGTTCTTCACATCCTCTTAGCAAGGTTTTGCCCACACAACCCTTACTGTGCCTGCTACATGTCCATTTTCCACGTGAATGGGACACTCATCATGTGCAATGCCATCATCAACCCTATGATTTTTGCATTCCGAAGCCCAGAACTGCGGAGTACATTTAAGAAGATGTTCCACTGCTCCAGGTCAAACTGCAACTGGTGAACACTTCATCAAAAATGAAAATTGTAGAAGCATTTATGGGGTGCTGTGCAACATCAATGTGAAGAGTTAAAAATACCAACAATTACACCCAAAGTAATACTATGCTTGTAGTATACTGCCAGTAATTTTTCAGAGGGTTACCAAAGAATGAGCAAAAAATAAGTAAGCACACAAATCTTTGTCAACCAGACCTCCAAACTAAGCTAATTCTGCTGATAATTTTCATGCAAGGAAAAAAACTAAGCAAATGTCTTAATTGTCTTTTGTCATTTCAGAAAATCCAAACTAAAATCTGCATCATGTTGCATTACCCCAGATATGAGCCAATTCATTTTGTATCAATGATTTCAATTCAATGCATATACTACTTTAAAATTCTGTTGTTTCAATTGCAATGAAGTGAATATTTGTTTCTAAACTGTGCATTTGTATAAAAGTATATGGTTCAGTAGAAAACATGGACATGTAATTTTCCTGAAAAAGCGAATTCAAGACTCTTCTTTAACATCTAACCTCCTTAAAATCAAGCAATTAGTGATCTCTAAGTTTCAAAAGCAACTTTTGGAGTGTAAGTCCAAAAGAATATTTTGATTTAAAAGCTATTTTCAGTCACTGAAGAGGTATTTCCAACATAAAGTTGTCATGCCAGCAAAGATGGGTTTTGAATTTTAAAGCCCCTAAGGTCTGGACTAGCAAAGGGAATTGCTGAGCTTGGCAGTGCCAATTCTCTTCAATAAAATAATAAGCTCCACAGATGGAAAAGCACTTTGATTCAACCATGACATGCTACAACAAAGAATTCAAAAAACATAATACCAGAGGTAAAATTCGAACACTTCCAAGGAAGTCAGCCACCTGGGTAAGGAAGCAACGAGCCAAGGCAGGTTGTAATTGAGAAACCCTTGTGAGAAAATTTTGAATTGTTCCTGCCAAAGTAATACAGAACTCACAAAACTTTAAGGCAGATTGGCTTTCAGCAGTAAAACATCCTGAAGCAGTCCAGAGCATATGGTGAGGAATTTATCACACAATAATTCAAGGAAGTCATTCAGCTGTGCCAGAGAGGAATAGTAAGAGAATTTCAAGATTATGGAATATGGACAAACCATACGAATTCAGATTATCTTGGGTTGAATAAGGGACAATAAACCTGAAAGCCTCTATAGAGCTAAGAAAATCAATTAGAAAAGAGATACTACAATGAAAATTTTTCAAACCTATGCATTTATTGCAAAAAAAAAAAGGTTCATCTATAAAATGCAAATTCAGATATATTTACATATTTTATTTTCATAAGAATTTTTTTCATTTTCATCAAGAAGCAGAATAAATGTAAAGCTGCACAGCAAGAAATTACTGTTAGAATTGGGGGAAAAAAGAAAAAAACATACAATGTTAAAGAAAAGAATAAACAAAACATCTACAGTACCGCAGTGCCTTGTGCTCACAAATTATGAACTTTAAAATTGTAAAAAATATTGGACAGAAAATTGTGATTGAGGCAGCGCTTATATTAACTCTGCAATGCATGAGTTATCAGCCAAATATACCTTCCCTCAAAATATTACTTTCCATCTGCTTCCCCAAAGCAGGCATAGTTAAGAGAGATAAGTAGCCTCCACCACGTTAGAAGTCACTGTGTCCTATAAGGAAGCCTGCTCTAACTCTACAGCTGCAAAGACTTCATGTTCACAATGAGCTGTCCAAATGTAAATGATTCTTATCACAAAATGATTCCTACCTCATAACATCTAAACACAGAGAAATAATCGTTAAAGAAAACACCAAGCATCTACCCCCACAATGAGGAACATTAAAGAGATACTCATGTCAAAAGCAAAAATTCAGCAGTAAAAAATATTATTGAAATTCTATATAAAGTCCTTTGATAAGGACTCCTCTCCTGGAGATGCTGGCAGTTAGGGCTTGGAAAGGTACCCCTATGAAAGCAGGGGATGGACAAGGTCATGGCTACAGCAGACCTCAGGTGATGCCACCAGCTACTGCGTTCTTCTACCACACCAGCCAGTGGCAGCTCAGGGTAGTCCTGGCAGGCATGGTTAGGCCTGGCTGCCTTTGGCCCTCATCTGACTGCCCTCACCTACAAAAAAGTTTCAGGCACTGGATGGTGCCAGCCTCCCTTTGCAGTATTCCCAGCCCAGGGGAAAGAGGCAGTGGTCACTCACAGACCTCAGGAGACAGAGACTAGCTCCTACACCTGCACTGTCTTTTCTTTTTGCTTTGCTCTGCAATGAGGACCTGGGGCTTTTACCTTGCCAAACAAAATCTATCCCATGGGCACACTTTTGATGGTGCTCCTCTGAGTCCTCCTTCAAGGGCAGAGCAAAGTGTTCCCCAGTAACCCATCTGCCCACTCCTCCCCAAACTATCCCACTGCCTTTCCCAGCAGCATCCCCAAGCCTCCAGCCACCATTTATCTGCAAAACACAGAGTAGCTGTGGTTATGCAGGTTATGGACCAGTGAGAACTTTTTTCCATCTAGTTTCTTAAGAAGTCAACACCTAGGCAGTAAGATTTTGGTAGGTTTTATCCCACACTGCTTTCTTTGACTTAAAAATATTTCTGCAGTTACTGATGTTGAATCTCACATTGCCATGAGATCCAAGCACTGTCTGGAACTGGTTCCCACCTCATCTTATCAGAAATGAAGGGCCTGTTCTCTGCAGCCTACCTGGACTCTTCTGTGAATACACCCAACTCAATATCCCAAAACATCTGTTCTTGCCATGAGCAACACCCAAACTTACAGTTCAGGGTTATGTCTTTAAACTGGTACAGACACTTGATGGCTCTTACTGTTATACTCTGTGTCTAATACACAGACAACCAGCAAGACTGGGAAAAGGCTGCAAGGTAGGTTGCAAATTATGAAAACTGCCTATATTGCTGAAATCTGTGTCTACAATATTAGATCTCAAGCTGAGCCTGGGGGTTACATGAGGAGTCGATATAAAATTCAAAATACACAAGTAAACTTTTTTTCAGTTTGCACTGGTTATGATTAAATGGAGCATTCTTTTGAAAATACTCCCTTTCTGGGAAGAAAGAGTCAGGAAAAACACAAAATATAATTGAATAAAAAAGCTTCTAGAAATATTTTAATTTTTCAGTCTGCCTGCATTTCTTGCATGCTAGCAGATGGGTAAATCGCTATGCATTATCTCCTAGTTGGCTGTAAATTTTGACTTGCATTTTAGTTGTCCACTGCCCAAGCAAGTTTCTCTGCCTCACATACCAATGTCTCCATATATTTGCCTATGTTGCTTTTTGAACAGATTCTTTAAGCCACAATTTTTGAAGCTTTCATTGTATTGTGCTGAAGTTACTACTGAAATTCTCCCCTGATATATTAACATGTAAAAGTGAAGACTTTTCTCAGATTTTGGAACTTCCCTTCATCTGCCCAACTTTAAGTTTCAAATGTTTAGGTGGCAGAATTGTACCTTAGCTTTGGGAGAAAAAAAGTTCATTTTGGATTCTACTAATATGCCTGAAAGGAACATCCAGTTCTTTGAAGCTCACAGGCAATGCTGCAATCAATGTTTCATTTGGAAGGGTCCACAGAACTTCACATGCCTGAGGCAACAAAACATTTCCCAGTCACTTACTGCAAAACCGAAGAAGAAAAGCTCCTCCTCTCTTTTTTTTGTTTTGAACTGAACTTCGTGTTCAGGAATAAAGTGAACAAATCTGATAAAGGCACCCAGGGGAATTGATTCCACTGAGAGATTCAGTATGCCAGTGAGAGACAAACTTGCAGTTTGATTTTGTTTACAAATTAGCAAGACAAACACAGTTTATTCATGAGAAAATATAGTTTAGAGTTAGTTTATTTATGTGAGAAAAATCTTGTTTCTATGAATTGTGGTTCTGGACAAGACTTTCAGAAAAATAGGTGTCTTGAACTCCTACCAGCTGAAAAAAATTTCAAACAAAACTACTCTCTTCAAACAATAAATTTATTCAAACAGAATTATACTCAAGTAGGGCTTGGTTTTTTTATTCTCTCAAGGTAATTTCAGCAGAGAGCTACCCATTATGTCCTTATCATTCAACAGCACTTTAATACAGCTTTATTAGAAGTGTCATTTCTCAGAAGACACAACACTGTTGTAAGCTTCCAATTCTAAGAGGACGACTTAAAGTACAATTCTAGAGAACTGAGTGTGACCACTAAACAAAAACTTTTAATGTCCACTGAAAGCAGTTTTCTTATGTCCTCAAATCCCCTCACACCTATAAGATAAAATCAGACTATTGAGCTGTCACACATAGTCTAATGAGTGACCATTAACTATCAAATAATTCTGGATAACCCATCTGGAGTACAAATGCTTAGTGAGTAACTAAAATTATTTATTGCTTTCAAGAATTGTGAGGGTTTTTTCACATTAAGACTATGAGATGGGTTTATGAGAGGGTTTGTTAGTCCACATTCCATTGCTTAATCAGCACCCTTACACTACCATTCATACAACTTCAGTCCCTGAGCAGCTACCCCTAAAGTTTGTATTAACTATCTGGATAAAGGCAGAGTTAGTAAAAAACCATTTATAAGTGACTGGATTTACTCCATCAGCACCTCCTCAGCCTCTGACAACCTAACCAAGGAGAGAGGAAATGGAGCACATGGCCCAGGTGGACACTTGTACTGACATTTCAGCTGTAGTTAGCTGTACAGAAGGGTCTCCAGTACAAAAAGACAGATTGCCCTGCCAGATTACCCCAAAGGAGTCCCATTGCCCCTGCAGTGCTCTGACTCTGACCTGGTGGTTAAAAGGTCAGGCAATTAAAAACCACTTTAACAGTCTAAAGCCTCTCAGGAGCCTCTGTGTTATCACATCATGAGAGCATTCAGCCCTGCCAGAAGTCTTGGTCTCAGAATAACACCACGAGGTATAATGCAGCCTCTCAAACCAGCAAGAAATATCTTCAGCCCCTTTAAAATCCCCTCATGTAGGTTTTTCTGGCTGATTGTCCCTGACAATTTAAATTTGGTCTCAGGGTTTGGTGGCATTGAAAGTCTTGGGTAGATGTCTTCCAATTCAGAACTAGCTTCCCAGTCCAGGGCCTCCTGCAGCTATTCACTTTCAAAATTAATTATTATTATCCATCACTCTAAATATGCATTTGAGCTTTCACTTGAATTTTAAAGAGTGATCTACAGAGTTGCTTAATGCACCATTTCAGTCTCACAGACCACAGACTTAATTTTCATTTACTTGAGAAATGAAACCACTGCCAAGTAATTTGGGTAATCATATCATCCCGTGTGACAGCTGAACCTGTCTCTACTGCCAGTCTGTGCAATGAGATAAAAAGGGAGGGAAAAAAGGGCTTCAGCCCAGTATGGAGCAGCCTATGTCAGAGGGCAAGCCGAGAGGAACTGATGGAGGCCTCAGGGCTCTCATCTGCACTTTGCTTCCTCTCAGATCACAGCGGAGCCTTTGAAAGAAGAGGGATTTGGATAAAAGGCAGCTGCTCCCTCCTGGGTGAGCAGGAGGTGGAAAGAAGCACAGCCTTGCAAGTAAGAGCTGGCTGGTTAATAAGGGGTTGAGACTGGCAGCGTTTCCTATTAGAAGAGCTGGCACCAGGGGCAGTTAAAAGCCCAGGGAAAAGGGTTGATGAATAATAATTTTTGTAAAGAACAGTGTTAAATGAGCAAAATTAATTGTCCAGCTTTTTCCTATACAGAGGGGTCTTTACTGAATGTTTTGTCTGGGTGGTGTCAGGAGTATCAGGGGCACAAGAAAGCTCATCACATGGAGGCATCCCTGGGTTCCCAAGCTGGAAACGTGGCTAGCAAGGTCAAGATCAGGTTAGGAGAGACAAGGGCAGGGAAGAAAAGAGTCATTTCTAAGGCTGAGTAGCACAGCATGGAAGTAAGTAGAAGAGAGAAAGAAAGAGGTGGAGAGTGTCTATTCATCTTGCTTTGCCGGAAAGAAGCGTGTAGAGCTGAGAGAAGTAGAAATGAAAGAAGCAACATTCATGGTCAGACAAACAAATGCTGAGATGAGTGAAAAGAGCAGAGATGTCCAGAAGATGGCTTTTTCTCCTGATTTGCAATAACAACCAAAAATAGGTGCATCCATTTGATTTAGAGGCCAAAGATGCCTTGAAGTCTTATTTCTTTGGATATATGTAAATAAAATGATACCATAATGGAAGGAATTCAAAAGAGGTCCTGAAGAATTTATAATGTAAACAGGGGTGATGTTTGTGCTTTACGGCTTAATTATTAATTTATTTTTCATTTCCTTTCAAATATGTTCAGTATCTTCCTCAAATCATCATCATAAAATTCTCTGTAATGATCCTGGTCACTGTTAATCTGTCATGTCTGGAGGTCAGTCATAATACAGTCAGATTAAGCGTGATGCTTCTGGTATTTCAAAAATAACCTGGTCATTTAAATTTAAAACATGTTGCACAGTCATTTGAATTTCAGATGTTGATGTTTCAAAAATATCTCATGCATTATATGCTTTACATCCACTCTATAACTAAGCACCTTACAGTACACTTTCCTCAGCCAATTGTCCTTCCAGCAACTGAGGCGTGAATGCAAAATTTTGCTTTTACATGACTAAAATTACCTGATGTAATATCTGTACTTGCATTCAATAGTCTATTCAAATGTTTGTCTTATATTTGAAACAGAAAGTTTGAATAAAAGGCAGCAGACAAAGTAAATAAACTGAAGGACTTTGGTGGAATTTGGTGCCCGAAACAGGAAGACCTAGAGCTGTTTCTGTTTTCTTTGCAAGCAAATGCACACAAGCTCAGATGACTCTTTGTATTACACTAAGCCTGTAATGGAGAATTTCTCCCCTAAAGAAGGGAGATAAGTTTACTAAATCATCTCATATTCCCTGCAGCTAGCTTTGAAGAAGCATAAATTTCAGTTTAAGGGTTTAGAAAATATTCTTCTGAGGCAACATGATAGCAAATGAAGGGGAAGCAAAAGGTCTTCTGAATTTAGTCTGCTCCTCCAGCCCTTCTGGATATATTAATGCAAAAGCCTTCCCCCTAAGGAATACCCATACCAACTGGCAATGTTTTGAAACAAATGCCTAAAATAAGAGCCAGAAATAGCATTTGGCAGTTCAAAAATGCATCTGTTCTCTTAATGATACTTTCATATCAGTGTTTTTGGGACACAGATGAAGCAATATGAAAACGAAAGTGGTTTTACTTCAGACTAGTTTTACTTACACTGATTTCAAGCTGAGGCACACTTTTTTGTCCATTGGTGAATCTCTTCCAAAAAATATATTTGCTCAGGTGTGCTGAGTAAGTCCTGGAAAGGTATCCTTGGCCTGGTTTGTGCACTTGACCAGTTACCAGCTTCTCCACAACAGACTGAAACGCAGATTGTCTTGTCTGTGAGTTTGTGGCCCCAGGACACAGCTTCATCAATTAGGACAGTGGTGGGGAGAAGAGGATTTTTCTATAAAAGAGAAATCTGACACACCTGCAGCACAGGGTGACCATCCCTCCAGGTTCTAAGAGGAGATATTGGTAGGAGAGGCCAGACTCTTTAAGTGCACAGATCTCTGCAGCAAAGCATGGCAGCCAGAGCTACAGGATGGGTGACACACAGCAAAGGAGTTGTCAGCAAATGTAGCATTAAGAAGAAAAAAAGGCAAAGAAACCAACTGTGTCATTTTAGTACTGCTAGCAACAGTAGGAATAGTGTCAGTTATCAAAAGGAAAATGTCAACCACCAGTGCACCCAGGATACTGTGGGTTGCAAGAAGTTGGCACAATAGCCAAGAAATAAGAAATGAGAAAGGCCTAACGACAGAATATTGTGAACTAAGTTTAAAATAGTATATAATTGGTAAAAAAGGAAATTAATTCTAACATACCTGCTTCAAACCTAGCAATCTGTGGACAACCTGAAGTGCACTCTGATTTTTGAAATGTTTGCCTTTTTAAGGATATTTTATCTGTTGTTGCCTGCATTAACTAAAATCCTTTTTATCCATCAACAGTAGAGACATTTTGCTGCATTTTAAAAATTACTCTTTAAAAAAATCATACTGTGCACTTTCAAGACCCATTCTTTGCTCCTAAATGTTCTACACCTTTTGTCATGACCCACTCACCCTTTTTTTAAACTAGTTGCAAGAAGAAATTTTGAAGTTGCTCTCCTGGGCTAGTTATCTCAAGGTATTTTCTTGAACAACTTTACTTAGATTTATCACAATAATATAAGATGGAGTGAAGATCCTCTGATTAAGTAATTAACACATTTAGAAGTGGGAAGGACATGTTGTGACCATGTGGAGGAAATGTTCTTGTAACAGGTAGGAGCTCCCTCATGCTTTCCTGCAAAAAAGCCAAGGTGGGCCAGGCTAACAGTCGTGTCTGAGCTGCATTCTGCATTACAGGGAAAGCTGTAAAACGTTTCAGCCCATCCTGACCACTGTACCTAAAGGATCCCAAAATTAGGAAGTCTTTTCTGTCAACACACACACACACACACCCCCACACACTTCAGGAGGTCTCTGCAGCTGAAAAAGTTGTTCTTTAAAGGAATTAGTACATTCAATTAAAGGACAAAATTATTATTAGCTGGCCAAAAGAAGACTGTATCTGGCAACAGAGGCCAGAATGAAGCCAGCTTCTATTTCTGAGAAGGAGGTTAAGGAAAGAGAAGGTAAGGAACAGGCTGATGATATTCCAGGGAGGGAAGAAAACAACTGTGTCGAAACCCAAACATGGTTTATCCTGCAAGAAAGAAGTTAAAGGTAGAAAACCCTGTCTACAATAAAAAGAGTGAATTAATTAGTTTTAGTACTTAGTGGTGTAGACTGACCACTGTGGGTTTTTTTAATGGGATTTTGGGCCCTGTTTACATCACAGGGGCTTGACTCTTCTTTTTACTAAAGATACAAAACAAGAGCAGTGGATTTACTGTGTGGAATTTAACAGCCCATACAGTAGCTTCCTTAAGGAATAGTAGCATCTCTTCAGGAGACAAGTGCTGTAGCAAAGGTAATGGTGAGAGTAAATAGCAGATATTTGAAATACACTTTCAAATATACACTTCCATGGGAGCAAATTAGCCCTAATATATGGAAGGCAGTACCCACACTTCAGCCAGCATTGCTTCCTCTCCATTCCCTGGTCACCTCTTGCTGTCTGCATTTCAAATGTATGTGCACATTCTCAAAGTTTAGGTCAAGATTCAGTGTGTCCTCAGGTGTCTTAAAATAAATTTGTGTATTATCTTTGGCATATTTGATAGACTATTTGACAAGTTACCAAAACCACAATTAGATATACTTGAAACACAATTGTACCCACCCCCAAGGCTAAGCAGGCAGCAGCAAACAACAGGGAGAAGAAATGAAAGTAGATCCTTTTTTAAGACATGAGGAAACAATAAATTGACAACCCATGGGGACAAGAGAAGCAACTGACAAGGGACTGCATGTCTTTCATGCTGATGCACAGCTTGCTCAAATCTCCCCTTAGTTTTTCAGCCCATGACCTTTGGATCTGTATACAGATGCCTGTTGTACAGTACTCTTTTGTTCTTGGAAAAATGTCTTTCCCAACTATAGTTCTCAGCTGGTTGCACAAGTTTCCTAATAAAGAAATGAGCCATTACCCCAGTATGGCTTTATGTCCCTTAGGAAGGTCACAAGTGTCTGTGTTGCTGTAGGGAAATTGGAAGAGCCAGAGGAACACATGCCCGCACAGAATCTGATCTAAACAGAGTCTCTCAATGGAGGTTGTTACAGAGACCAGTCCTCTTGCCTTCATTTACAGGGGGTGAGCTCTACCTACCCTAAAAACCTAAAAAGAAATAGTAGGTGACTCTTTTACATTTAAATAATCACCTCACAATTTTGTCTCCACTAGACTGACTGAGTTTTGAACCACATATTCTGAATTGCCAGCGCTCTCTGCCTATCTCTGACATGGGATGAAGTTCCACAGAGCTGTTTGTACATGTGAACAAGATAGGAAGATTAAAAATAGCCACCTAAAAAAAATTATCAGGAGGTTCAGATGTGTTTGATGAGCTCTCAGCATTTAGATCACCAACGTGTCACTTGTCAGATGAACAAAGGAAAGGCTGGATAGAAGATGATAGCTAGACAGACAGACAGACAGACAGACAGACAGACAGATAGATAGATAGTGTTCCATCATTATCAAGCTGTTTTGCCCCTTCAGAAGCAGAATTGGCCACTCAATAAAGCAGTACAAAAGCTTCAGAGATAGAAGCTGAGAGGTAATAAAAAATACATTTTTGAGAAGGGCAAACAGAAGCAGCCCAAATAATGATGCTAATTTCATCAAAGTACAATGGACAGTGACTATGTCCCATTAACAAATGGACATGAAGGAACAGTGGTTGTAGGGGAATTAAAAACTTCACATCCTTGCAGGAAAAAACAAAAAAAAACCAGAAATAGTGTTACCATCTACAGCTCTGATGAGGTTCAAGACCTTAATGATGAAGGAAACCTAAAAAAAGCTACAGCTTTTATTACAGGGAATGTAATGAATTATTATACTAATGAAGGCAGTTCTCATGTTAGTGCCAAAGACAGTATTGCAGTCCAAGGAAAGGTCTGAAACTTCTCAAAATGAAAGCATAAAGCTGTGTCTGATATGTTATACCTCATTTTGAAATAGTATTTTATCTGCCAGAATGCAAGGGGCTTGCTACTTCTGTTCATCACTTTTACAGACAGGTGTTTCCCAATCTCTCACTGCAGCCATTGGTTTTAAAAACATGACAATTTTTCAGTTCAAGGTCAACACAGAATAATTTTATGCACTCAGCCATGACAGCACTTGATTCAAAGCCAAAAAATGACTACTGAAAGAAATCCCTAGCATATTTTGCAGACAGGTCATTATTTTGTCTGGCCTCTGAAAGCTCTGCTGATCAAAACCTTGTATCACTGAAAGAGGAAAAATCAAACAATTACAGTAATTAACCAAGGAACAATAATGAAATCTCCATCAAAGACAATAATATATTCCCTTCTAAAAGAAACATTGCAGTCAGATTTATAAACAGAGGTGTCACACTGGCAGGAGATGAAGTATTTTTCTTTATCTTTCAGTAAAAGTCTTATTACATCTACTTAAATTAAAGGCTATCAGAAAACAGTAAGTTCTTCACTTCTTTTTTGCTATGTTGATTAAAGTTAAAAGCTGTTTCTCTACCTAGTCATGTCAGATTGAGTCTAAGTGCTTACAACATCATTATCACCATGGCAGCTATATTTATAGTGTTCTTCATTGCCTTCCCAGCCACTGTAACTGCTGTTTTGACAAATAGTGTATTAAAAATTAAAATTGCTCAAAAAGCTCTTCATAGATTAATTTTCTTGTGTATAAATTTACCTTTTCCCTAGATAACTAAAATACTGTTCTCCAAGGAAATTACTTTTCTTTCAAAAACCCTCTATTAATTTTATTTGTAAAAGCTGACAACAAAACTAAAATATTTCAAAGAGAAACACTTCAAAATCAGTTGTTTGGGGTTTCTTTTCCACAAATTAGAAAATTGTAAATGTGACTTGAGATGATAAATGGAACAAGGACATTTTGATAATGTGAAGGCAGATATCTTGGGGACAAAGGTTGGTAACCACAGTCCTCTTCATCTCTAATAGTTGCATAACTAGAGATTTTGAAAGAGTAGAAAAAAACAAACCTAACAGTGATGCCAAAAAAAAAAAAAAAGAAGTTACTAAATTTGCGGAAAGCCAGAGTGAATAGTTAATAATTAGTCCCTTACCCAGCCAGAGATAAATATCTGTGTTTCAGGGAGGAAAGGAGGGAGGGAGGGAGGGAGGAAGGCAGGAAGGAAGGAAGGAAGGAAGGAAGGAAGGAAGGAAGGAAGGAACGAACGAACGAACGAACGAACGAACGAACGAACGAACGAACGAAATGCTGCCAGTTTCCTGATAGCAGCTGTGGATAAATTCATGAAACTACTTGGTTCAATGACTCAAACAAGACCAAGAGAACCTAGAGAAAACTCCAATTTGCTCCATATAGGAGAAACTATGAACCACAAAAGGAACCCGAAGTTGACAAAGGAAGGTTGGTAACAGCAGCCATTGCTCCACAGTCAGCAGTGGTACAAACGAGAATGATTCAGGGAATTGCGTATTCAAACAGTATAGAAAAAAAATAACTAAAGTCCTACCACTCTGTAGCAGTAAAGTAGCCAGGAAAGAGTAATATCATTTTTTACTGATGAGCTAATAACCTTTAAATTCCTCTAGTTCCCCTCAATTGTCAATAGGTTTCACAAAAACACTTCAGCAACCAAATCCACTGTAAAGAGATGTGATAAAGAACTTGGCAAGGACAGCACATGTTGCGAAAGAGAAGAAAGTGGAAAAATATGTCAGTCTGTCTGCATGTGCTGGGATGCTATCAGATGCTATGTAAAACATATATTTCTTAAGAAAGAGATAGCTTCATTTTTTAAATATTAATAATTCTGAAGTTGCAAGTATATAATCTTCATTGACCCCGTCATAACAGGGCAATGAAAAGGAGAGAAAACAGAAAAGAGGTGTAGTTCGTTCATGATGGCCCTGCTGTCCTTCCATGCCTTCTGTCATCCTGGTCAATCCATTACTTTCTCTACCTGTCCCTAAACTTCTTGAATCATCTTTGACAACTTCACCTTTCATCAGAGAGCTTTCAGTCACTTGAATTGCTCAAGCAGATCAGAACAGCTTGAAGGAAATTTCCTCCTTTTCTTTCAGCTTTTGCAAGAATGCCAAGTCGTAATGAACTCCAGTGTCATGCCTTCAAAACAGCATGGGTCACTTGTGACCTGTGAAATGCCTCTTTCACCATTTTAGTCATGTTTCAGTGAAGTTGTATGCATCTTTTTCTTCTTATTTCTGTACCTGTATAATCCCTCACCTCCAGCTGCACAACCAAGGCTTTGAAAGGAACAGAAACTCTTCTTTTGTCTCAGAATGCCACAAAGAGCTAGACAATTTGGCAGAGTTTTGCAGAGACATGCTCTCAGCACCCTGCAATATTTAGACCTGCAGCAGCATAGTTTGCCTTAGGAAATTATTCTTCCACAGAATTTTGCTTGGAATAAAATCTTCAGAGGACCATAGTGACATCTGCAGCTCATGCACCACAGGTTTCTAAGAAGAAAGGCAAGGCTTTTGCTTCTATGAAACACTTTTTCATCTCTGCTGGTTATATATGAGTTCAGTCCTGGTCTGTTCTAAGTAGCCAGTTGTTGTGGGTGAACCACAGGTGGCAGCTCAGCCCCACACAGCTCACTCACTCTCCTGCAGTGGTATGGGGCAGAGAATGGAAGGGTAAAAGTATGACAACTTGTGGGTTGAGAAACAGAGAGTTTAATTGATAAAGTGAATACTGGACACACAAGCAAAACAAAACAAGAAATTCAATTACCACTCTCCATGGGCAGGCCAAGGTGTTCAGGACCCTATCAACATCAGTGGCTTTTGAAGACAAACAGCATCTCTCTGAATGTTGCCCCTTTTTCCTTCTTTCCTTGAGTATTTTTATCACTGAGCATGACACCATATGGTATGCAATGTCCCTTTGGCCAGGTGGGGACAGCTGTTCTACCCGTGTCTCCTCACAGCTTCTTTTGCACTCTCAGCCTCTTCACAGCATAAGGTGCTCAAAGGCCTTGCTGCTGTGTAAGCACTGATCAGCAGTACCTACAACATCAGTTTGCTGTCAACACTGTTTTGGGCACCAATCCAAAATATAGAACCATACAAGCTACTGTGAAGAAAATTGACCCAACCAAAACCTGTACCTCAGTGTGAAGAAATTATATTTGCTTCTGCTGTAGAAAGTACAATCAATTAAAACAAACAAACAAACAATCTTAGTAAAAACTATGAGTAAACCTTAAAATATAAAATAAGAGTAGCACCAGTAGGAGCCTTAGTGTCACAAAATACCTAATCTATCTTGAAGGAAGAGAAAATGTGGGAAAATATGCCATTAACTCTCCATAGAAATTATGGCTTCCTCATTGCTTTTAAAGATGGAACTTCAAATTATAAATAATTTATGGGTTTTTCACATATACTTTTAGTAGATACTCTACTATTATAAAATATAACTGTACTAGCTACCAAATACAGCAGTAAATTGTGTTAGAACAGACCCAGAAAATGGTAGAAATAAGATTGCTTCACCCCCTTTTTGGAGAAGGAGAGGTTAAAGCTTTTGGAGGTTTATATTTTGTGCTTAATCTTCCTTTATACAAAACATTTATTGTTACAAATGGATGCTTACTCATTAATGCAGTAGACAGGTGAAAACAAAAAGTTTTATTGTTTATATGGAATGTGCTTGCTCACTTCTGCTTTACAGAGACAACACTTAGCTGAAGTGAACTTGCACAAAACCTCATTAAGTGAAAGTGGAGAAGCAAGATGCTTCCTGGTTTTACTCACAGTGCATCTTGTGTTTATCTGGGACATTGGGAACAGTCAAGGACCAGTACTTCCTCACTTGTCAAATGGAAGAAGCTTTGGTTTCTGGGGCAAGACAGCCAAATGTTCCTACAGAACAGAACAGAAATAAATGGTACAATCTTTTTCTTCTGACCATTAAGAGAATTGATGTTAATACAGTTCGGGCCATCTACATGACCAACATTGGAACAGAGTGTATTTTTGCAAATTTGGGTTAGGATATATTGGCAGAAGTCCACAGCTCTAATCTAGCCTAGCAGATATTCCTATAGCTGTCTAAAGTCTAACCACATTCCACTGCAGCCACATTCCTTTTCAAAGTTGCTATTTGTAGGAAATTATCTCTATCACATCCTCTTGGTAGTTATTTAACAGGTATTAGCTGCTCAGCAGAAATATACAAAAGAAACAATAGGTTTCAAGTTTTCACCCTGTTTACAGTCTTTAAAGAAAGATTGATCTTTATTGTATAATCCACCTCTTCAGAAAAGTCTCCTAACTCACTGCTTTGTAGCAACAAAGCAGTGAAATATCAAGGGATGCCATATTTCAACTAATGTAAAAGGAAATAGCAAAATGATAAGCCTGAACAAATACAAATATTTTAAATCCAGGCCTTTAGACCTGAAAAGTCTCAGTGTAATTTAAAAATTAAATCTTAACTAGCTTGTCATTACTGATTTTTCTCAGAAAAAGATAATGTAAGATGATACTCCTTCAGAGGGAGCATCCTTTTAAAAGCATTTGCAGAGAAACAGAGCTTGCACCACTTGTGCTCCTACAGAAGAGATGTCTTAGACACACACAGAGAACCTACTGTATCTTCAGAAGGTTCATGTATATAACTTTCAATGTATAAGATAGTCATTGGTTGGAAATGTTTTGCTACTGATAATTACAGAAGAAAACAACTGAACATGGAAATGCAAGCCTCTGTGTCTGACATCTTTATTGTAAATTCAATTGGTTATTGATAATCCAATTGCTTATGGAAAATCCAGAGTTCAAGTCTGTAAGAAGAAGGGATCCACAGTGTCTTTCTCTTTTGGCAACTATTGTTTAGATGTTTCTATGACTGTTATGAGATAAATAGAGCTTCTAGGTAGAAAAGTGTTTATCAAAAAATATGGAAAGAGACTTTTTACAAGAGTGTATAGTGACAGGACAAGTGGGAATGGCTTCAAACTGAAAGATGGTGGGTTTGATTGGATATTAGGAAGAAATTCTTTACTGTGAGGGTGGTGAAGCACTGGAACAGGTTGCCCAGAGAAGCTGTGGCTGCCTCATCCCTGGAAGTGTTCAAGGCCAGGTTGTATAGGGCTTTGAGCCACCTGGTCTGGTGAGAGGTGTCCCTGCCCATGGCAGAGCAGTTTGAAGTAGGTGTCTTAAAGATCTCTTCCAATCTGTACCATTCTGTAATTCCATGATCCTGCTCCATTGAGAAATACACCATGATCCAGCAGCAGACAAATGTTGCAATCTGGGAGGAAAATTCTTCAGAGTAAATCAGGAAATAGCAGCAGGTACTTCTTGGGAATTTTTCCCTTTTTATCAAATCTACTCTGCCTACACTGTTCTTGAAACAACTGCAACTGACTCTAAGGGTGTCAGAAGCAAACCTGGGTTACAAAAATAAGATCAGCTAAAGTACATTACAGAGGTGAAAAAAATTTCTAATATAGTGCAAGTCTAGTTTCCAAGCCAAGGCCAATTGGACACTTGGCACTGAATGGATAAAGAGGAGCAATGGGATACAATGTTCTTGAGATGTTGCTTGGTTGTAAGTGGGCAAAATTCACACAGTGTCTCACACTAAGAAAGAGGGACAGCACTTTCCATTTCCCTTCTCACCTGCATGGCTATGAGATGACTGGAGCAATGAATTAAAAGTCACTCCTTTTTTTTGCCTTTGTCTTCTTGCAGTTGTGCAAGTTCTTTTATTCCCCCTATAGCCAGGCTGCAACTTTGAGCCTAAGTCACAAAGAAGGAGAAAAATCCTGCCTCATATACAACTGGCCCACAAATTGTTGAACTGAAATAAGTAGAATTATGTGCAATGTGAAGCATCCTTCAGCATGATTCAAATAATCTGTCTCTTCACCCCTCCATTCATTTAAAAAGTCCATTGTACTCCAGATTTCCTGGAGCTGGACTAAGAATGTGTATTTAGAGATATTTTATGTCTAATGGCATTCTACTGCTGAGACAGTCTTTGGGAAATTCCTACCCTGTGTTTACTGCATTTTCACTCACTTTTAGTTTGAGGAAAAAAGGCTGAGGCATAATGGATTTTTTCATTCATTCATTTTATTTTAAGTCCATTAAGATTAAAAAAATTTAATCAGAATAATTCAAGACTATAGTAAGAATTTTAAAGAAACAATCATTCAAGGAAAGAATATCTCCAGAGTCTTAGTAATGATAACCTTTTATTTTGTCACTTAATTATAGGTTATCATAGATTATATAATGATGTATGAAAAATGAAGATTGGCATAAGGTTCATATAATTGGCAATTAATCATGTCCTTTAAAGTTCTCCCTGTCTTTCATCTTGTGTGGAAGAAAACAAAAATGTACCACCAGAGAACACCTGAAACGTGCATCTTCCTTCTAAATACCCTACCTGCTGCATAAGGACTCATGATGCTTATTTATACATTTTCCAATCAACTTCTTAATCACAATCTTTATATCTCACCACCCCTCTCTGCTCCTCCCTATACCAAAGCAACAATAAGTCAAGGAGTTGGTAACTCCTAATGGCCTGCAATCCCTGGTCTGCAGACAGGGAATCTAGCAAAACAGTCTGGATTGGGAGATCACAAGCACATTTTATGTGGACCTCAAGCAAATTTTAAGTGGATCCACTGAAGAAAAAATCTAAATAAACAGAAATTTGCATTGTGCAAGCACTAGCAATAAAGGCATCTGTCTGAAAATAATTTTTAAGCCACGAGGATATGGGGCTACTAAAGTGATAACCAGACGTCACAGATGTTAAACAGGAATTTTTGCTCAAACCAAGTTAAATTTTAAACATACACTTGGCAAACCTAAGAACTGCTCTAGAACCTGTAGTCAAATGCTTACTTCTAAATTTATCCCAAATAAATTCTTCCACCTCATTCAGGAAATATTCATTCATTCATTTTTTACAATTTTATTTAAACTGGTTTTCATCCCGATGGTTGAACAGTTGTTTGAAACGACAGCTCCTCCCTTCACTTGTGAGAATTTAAACAGGAACATTGGTGGATATGAATTTAAGATGATTTTTATTATTCCTTGGCATTTTACCTCCTCCAACTTTGTAATTCCTTGCTACCTATATTAAATATTTTAGAAACAAAATACTCAGATAGCCAAAACTATGGATGATTAGAGGTGCAGTGACAAAAATCAATGCAAAATAAGATTAAATAAGGCTAATCATGGTTGATTCAAATAAGGTTAAATGATTACAGGAAATTAAATTATTAATAAAATGGGTCATGTCACTGCTAGGTCTGGATAAATTAATTTTAGCATATATTATTCCATGAATTTAATTCTTCTTTCTGTTTTGGTGGGTGTTTTAATCAATCAATTTATTCTATAGTTCAAGCAGAATTTTGTACAATGCTTCTTCACAGTTCAGGCTGGTCATTTGTACAAATGTGATTCTGACTCAATCTTAGTTAAATTTCATCCATTTCTTATGCTCTGGTCTTAACCAGAACTCATGAACCTTCACATTTATAAATGTAGGAAGATTTCCTTTGGACCACATTTATTTACCCATTAAGAAGAACAGACTTATCACTGTTCACATTCTTTCTTGGGAAAGAGACCTGAATATCTGCTAAATCTTCATTAAACTTATTTCAAAATTTTAAGACCAGAATGGATTAAAACAATCCACCAGTCTGACCATAAAAAGACCATAAAAATCTCATCCTGTGACTTCTACACCAAGGTGATTAGTGTATTAATTCCTCACTATTAACAATGCAGTTTCAGCAAGTTCTTCCCACAACTATTTTCACAGCCTCTTGATTTATTATTTTAATGCTATAATGGCACCAGACATGAAAAGTTACATTTCCAAATGTCTGTGGAGAAAATTACTTTGTTGATAGTGCCTACATAGTCCTTTTCCTTATGTTTTCTTGCTTTATTCTAGCTCCAATATGAAGCATGCACACCGTATGGAGAAGTGACAGAGATTAATAACCCTTTGCAAAAACAAATTGTGTGATGAGTCATGTCATATCTTTAGGCCCTTGAATTTGTCAGCTACAGAACATGAACACAATGATCCAGCTAAGCAATTTACTCATTGCTTAATTTACTCATTTACTTAATCATTACAGATTTTAATTCATCTACCTCTTGAATTGGGCCACAATACAGAGATCTTTAAATAAGCTCTAGGCAAGCTGGTGCCAAGGCTGTGGGAACCATAGCACTGCTGGCACTGTCAGCAGACGGCTGTTACACACAAAGACAGCACCAAATTTTCAGTGGCTAAATGACCTGGGACCCTCAAGTCAGTCCCTGTGCCATATTTTCCTTTGTTCTGCTGGGATATTGGGTGTAGTAGCAGAATCTCTAGCGTGGTTCCCCTGTCACCAAGTATGCTGTCCTGCAGCTTTCAGAAATGCAGTCTGCAGTTGTGAAGAACATCCTGTTCTTATGAATTTGCTTGAACTGGAGACTAAATCAAGAATGCTGCCATAAAGCTAATGAACAGTGAGTGCCAGTCAACTACAGATCTTTTCAAAGGAAAACCTGAAAACTGAAAAAATGCCCTCAAACCATCAAACTGCAGATAGACTAAGGGGATTTTAAATCAAATGCTTGTGTAAAAGGTGAGTAATCAAAAACAGCAGCCTTAGAAAACAGGTATTTCAAAAAACTTTGCTTGTTTCCATTCACCACTGATCGTGTCTTTCCCATAGGATGAATCCATTTAAAATCTAGTCTGTTTCTGCAGTTCAGAGGAATGTGTTGCTGCAGGACGTACAAGCAGTGCTTATTATGAGCTGCTCTCAAAGTCCATGGTTACTTAAGGAACAGGCTCTCAGTTAACTCATAATACCACTAGTCTGGAGCAGTAGATTGGTGAAAGAGTGAAACTGAAAAAAAGTAAGTACCCTGAGATTAGCTGAGCTGTTTAGAGCATGTGCTAATAACACCAAGGTTGTGGGTTCAATCCCCATTTACTCAAGAGCTGCACTCAATGACCCTTGTGGGTCCCTTCCAACTCAGAGTAATCTGTGACTCTGTGAATTACAGCTGCTTCATCTGCAGCACAAGCAGAGGAATGCTGGTAGAGGGTCACAGAAAGCTAAACAGCAATAGCCCTAATGCCCCCAACAAATTGGAAGTCAAATATGCCTTAGGAAAGAACTAGAAAATATTTTTAAGTCAATCCTACCTTATACAAGAAGAATGATTTCTGTAGAATAAAAGTAGCTTTCAATGGTTTTGTAAATAACTCAAATTGTGGCAAAATATTAGCTTAAAAATGTGGATGTCATTAACAAAACTCTGTCTAATTTCCATCTATTTTTCCATTTCAAAGGTAAGAAACAGCTTCTCATGTTCTAATTTCACCTTTTTTACAGAGAATTTTCAAATTCTCCCAGGAAATAACATGGAGAATTTGACACAAGTTCCTGTCTTTGCCTTGTTTGTGGTTTTGCCAAGGCATTTGCACTACAAATGATGTTTCAAGACTACCATCATCCTTTTAAAGTCTTTGAAAGACTGTAGTCTGAGCATGCCTCCTTCTGGAACTACTTAGCCCCACACTACAGGCCAAAACTAAAAGAAGATGGATGTAAACGTTCAAATTACAGTATCTGGTAGGAATTATTAAGTTTAAGAATCAGTAGTTTGTCAAGTTGAGCTGTGTTGGTCACTTCAGGCTAGAGGTACTTTGCTATCTGTGTGCTATCCTGTCTCTGCCTTACAAAGTTGCCCTGTCTGAAATGTATTTTAAACGAAAGCAGATATTATGTTGAAAGTACGTTTAAATTAAAACCTCCATAGGAAAATGCAGAAACCCCTCAAGTACAACTTTAAAGGTGTGCTTCCCCTGTGGCCTGGCTTATTAGAAAAAGGAATACCAGTCTAATAAAAGTTGACCTTACCTAACAGCTGACACAATTGCTAATAGTAGCAATGAATATGACACCCTTAAGCCTTGAAATCCTATCAGCTGTGACTGTTTAAAGTAACTAATAAAGAAAATGGGTTGTATTTGGTTTTCAAAGGAGGGTCCTACTCAGTACAAGCATTTCAGAGGACGAAGGATGCATTAGTAAGAGGGATTGCTTGTGTGCAAAATGCTCTCAGACCATTCAAAAAAGCCTCCAGACACTTTCACCTTCTGAATGTCACAGTGTCCTACTCCCTATCCTTAACCTATGTTTTAGCAACGTATTTATTTGTTTATTCAAACAGCAGTGATCATAGCTGCTGCTTCAGGGTTTTTCACATTGCAACGACATTTCAGACCTGTTGCAAAGATATCATTCACAGGCACTCAGCCATTGCTGAGAAACTAGAAGAAGAAGAAAAAAAAGAGAAGTTTTACTTAACCACAAAAGTATGAAATCAATATTTTAGAGCTCTACTTTCAAAAATACCTCACCTTTACCTCCATGCCTCCACCCTCAGGACAATGCTATGCTTCTGCAAACAATCTTGCAGCCATTGTTTGAGATTTCATTCATTAGTGTTTGAAAAATACTTTGAGACTCTCAGAAGGGAGATGCTACAGTATTATAAATATCTGCCTAACTAGCTCTGGTCAGAAGTTATTTTCCCCAGTCAAGACGAAAGATCAAAAACATAATTGAAAAATAAACTGCAAAAGAAAACATAACAAAAGTCAAATTGAAGATGTTTAAATAACTTCCTATTTATTTATGGAGAAGGCTTAGTATAGCTCTTCTGCAATGCATGACTTCGAGGGCCACATGGACATCCCCATCCAGGGCTGGAGTGTAGATGTGGGGCACCTGCTGCAGTCAGTGATCTTAGGACAAGGTCTGGTAGCAGCCTCCACAGGGCCTCTCCTTTATCAGCTCTGCTAGTTCACCACAGATTTCCTTCATTATTGATAGCCCTATTCGTTGTCATTAGATGCTTTTGTTTTCACCCAGCACCAAAAATGCTGGCACTACACTGGCCATTATTAATTCAGCAAAGTTTTAAAGTATGTGTAGTGCCGGGTGCCCAGCCTCCCTGCATCTTCACTTTGGTTCTTCCCTGAGAATTAAACCTTTCATTATTCAGCCCAGTTATTTATTACCCTCTTTAAAAATTCAGTACAGTCTTCTAACTGACATTTTCAACAAAAGGTCATCTGAAATACACACAGTGTTCCTCATATTGCCTGCCTTCCCCTCTAAAGGTCCACTAGAGATAATGTTGTGTTTGTCATCTATTTACTCATTACATTGTGCAACAGGCCTTTGATCCCCTGCTTGTCTGCATGCCAGGTCTGTTTCACATGAGGTAGCTCTAGGGTGGCTTTCCTCTTTTCCATTTCCATCCAATTAAGCTGGACATATTTTCAATATCCCCCACTCTAAATAAGAGTATACAGTGTATTGCTTGAAATGCCACGGCTAAGTTCAGTTATTAATTGCACATGACTGGAGCACCAGGCAAAACCAAGGAGTTGTATGAGGAGCTGGGAGCATAAATCCACATGTTACTTATTCATAAAATCCTTGCACCTTCCAGTTTTCTGGAAGCTGAGCATCTCTGCTTTGGACAGCAGGAACACCAAGAACCCACAGACTACAGACATCATCTTAAAAATTACTTCAGTCAAAATTAGTAAAATATATGTTTCTTCTCTTATTTCACCAATGGGACCATTCAACTTTCCAGAGTGTAACTAAACCACCAGACTACACAACAAATACCATCTTTTTCTTCGCAACACTTTCCTTCAAAAATCCACCTCCAGATTCAGAGGTGGCCACACCAATGTTCCTTTTCAATGTGAAAACCTGGATATTTAGCAGTTTTATTGTGAGATGAAAAACATGGATTTTATTCAAGGATTTATCTCCTACCTCTTCATTTAATGCACTTTATGCAGGGACATGAACTGTCATTGGAACTGTCATTGAAATTCAAGTGATTAATCCCTTTTCTTTGCCATTTGAAAGGAGGACTATTCAAGCACCTGCTTTTCAAACTATGAGTACCAAGCAGAGCACTTTAGACCAAGAGGAGTGAAAGGTTTAATTTACATTTTCCAAGTGACTTAAGCAGATTCCATATGACGTGTCTTTGCAGAGACCCCCAGCCACAGCACTGGATCTTGAGGACCCACCAAGATGGGTTCTTAGTCTGAGGAACATAAGAAATAAATTTCTTTCTTGGCACGCTGATTTTCCACTAATGTTTAAAATGTTGTTGTTTTCTTTTCTGAAGGAGAAGGAGCTTGAGAGTTACCATATCCTGAATTCCTACTACGTGGCTTTGTGGGGAGAAGATGCCTTAAAAGACACTTCAGTGGAATGGGATTCAGTCAGACCTGGTGAGGGTCTTACACACAGACTTTCAGCCAAGTTTCCAGCAACTCACTGACTCTAGTCCTCTAAAACTGGATTTGGCACAAGTATGTGCACCAGGATGCTTTCTAACGCAGCCTAGTCCTCAGAGTAGGAAAAGGCTATTTATCTTCATCTTTTGTTAAGAGTCAAGTATGAACTTAACACAGACTTAAAATTCTTGCATGCTCAAGCTCCACCACTTATCTACCACTCTGTGAGCAGAGAGCAGGAATGTCGTCTCCTTTTTACAGCCAGGGCTCTTTATGTTCTCTGGGAAAAGCTTTTGTGAAAGAGCTGCTTTTGGTTTTGGTGAAGTATCTCTGAGCTTAGGTCAGTGTTGGCATTACTAATCATGATGTTGCTATATATTTATAACAAGGTTAAAGTAGAGGAATCTTTCCTACTATTCGCTGAATGGAAGAATATGCCGGACAGATTCGCCTGACTTTAAAAAGCACAAGGAGCCTCTGAAGCAGAAATAATAGTAAGGTCTAGTACTATCCCAGCACTATGAACTGTGGGGATGTAGAATTTCAGGGACTTATGTTCTGACTCAAAAACCATGCAAAGCTTTTCAGAAAGAAGTTCAGAGCAAAGAAAATGTATAATACAAAGATGATAGTTACTCCTAGGGTCATATTTTCAGGGTAGGTGAAGTCGGCACAAAATTTCCATGAAAACTAACAATGAAAAAGCTAATTCATGGGCAACGTTATTTATTGCCTGCCAGAAGCGATTGTGTCCTGTTAAAAACTGGTAAACTAAAGAGAAAAATTAATCCGTTTTATTGTGGGTTTTTGTTTTACGACTGTTAATTAAGGCGTTTATGCAACAGAACATCAAAGAAGTTCATGTGATGCCTTTGCAAATCATCTGGAGCCAGCATACAAAGCTGATCATTCCATTTCTCATCATGCTTTAATCAGGTGTAAAACCAGCCTAATTGAAAGGAGGGGAGTGATAAATCACCATCTGGAGGTAGCTGTGCAAATTACACGCTTACCACCCTTCTCAAGGAAATTATGAGCTTCAAGGAGAAGTTTGTGTCTGAACTTGGGATCCCTGATCCTCAGCCACGCAGAGCATGTCGGGGACACAAGGCCCTTTCAGCCTCTGTGGCCGGGCTTACATTCTATCAGAGGGAAATGAAATGAAATGAAATGAAAGCTGTGTCCAGCAGATGAGTTCTGCTACAGAGACAGGACACGGCCAAGGCATATACTTGGTCATGGAAAGACAGAAACACCCCTAAGCAATGTGGTTTTGGCATAAGTTTTGCATGTCCTTACCATCAAAAATGAAAGCTTATTTAGAGAACAGAGAGCATTTGCTCCTATGAGCACTTTAGAAATCTTGAAATTTTCCAAATTACTGAGTGTGTTGTACTAAATGATAGTATATTGTTACATACTGCATAGACAACAAAAGAGGCAGCAGCATCTGGCACTGTGGTAATGTAGTTTTCATCTAGATCTGAATGATTATTTGCCTACCTGGTCCCCTCTGAGCCAAAAACAGTATAATAGGTCTAGCAAAACAACATAATAACAACAAGGTATGAAGATACCATAAGAGATTAAATAGGCCAGGATTCTTAGCTGGAAAAGATAAAATTTATAGAAGAATATAGGGGAGTAGGATAATGAATGTCACAAGAGAAATTAATGGGGACTAATTCTTTCTTTTCTTTGCAACATAAGGACTTTAGGGCATTGAAGAAAACTTACAAGTAGGTGATTTATAAGAGAAAAACAATCATTTTTCCACTCAATATATCTAACTTGTGAAACAAGAGGTTGCAGATTAAAATTAAGAGATCCAAGAGTGATTGGGTAAATTTGTGTAAGACACATTCATTTAGAGCTGTCGGTCACAAATCTGTAAATATAACCTCCTGCCCAAGAAGTCCCTAAACCATAGCTTGCTGGGAGCTCTGCTGGCATTCCAGAGGATGACTAGACACAAGTCCAGACTTTACATAATGTCCCTAAAGAGCTACCCTTTGTTTTGATGAAAACCCTTCGCTCCTTGCTCAGCACAGCCAGTCATGCATTCTTAGGGCTTTTTTAGGCAAGCTGCTCAAAAAGAAACTCTTGTGGGAATAATGCTTGGGGACCATAAGAATTCAACAAATTTACTAGATCTTTGGTTTAACTGGTGCTAGGGGAACTCTGTTCTGTCACACTGATCTGCTATAATTTTCAAAACCTCAAGATGCAAAAAGTACTTGAGGTTTTTTTCTTCTACTTCAGATTTTGACTGTTGCTAGTTTGTTCACAGGTAAACACATGGAAAACAGGCTGCAGATTGGAAAGCAGTGTAACAAATAACAAAAAGCAGAAAAGTTAGAGAAAAAGGAACTATACATTCTCACATACATTTCATCTGTCGATGTCATCTGTGATTTTACTTTATATTTGGGAGTAAGAACTGATGTAGATGTGTATGTAGGTATACATATATACCTCAGACTCTTCTGTCCTGTATGAAGAATATGTGGATCCAAGATACCCATAGCTCAGGTTGTAACACAGGCTAAGATTAGAAAAGGAGTGAGAACATCTTACCTGGAGATAAACTAGCAGAGAGCCTTATGCAGGCAGCTCCACCAGAGCCTGCATGACTTTCCATCCCCCATGTGAGGATCCTCACTTCCACATCCATGTTCCCAAATCTTCACCCACCCTGCCTAACAGGAAGGGCACTGTACATGAAAACCAACACAGCTGAAGACTGGGACTGTCCTTTGCAATTCCTGAACACGGCAGTGGTCACCATGCATTGATCTTCTGTGCAAGAAGCTGATGAGCAACAGAAGAAGCATTTACTGAAAAATAGGCAGGAGAATCCACAGCAAGACTTTGAAGTAAAACAGACTCCTTGAAGATTTCAGAGACCAGACTGTTGAGGGAGCTGAGTTTTTTCCCCAAAGGTTTTAAACCTCTTCTGCCTTCTTAAAGTTTGTGTGTGCAGGAAATTCCTGCACTTTTTTTTACACCTGCGCTTATTTGCACAGGATTTATACATCTGCACTTATTTGCACAGGATCCACAAAGAATGCAACTCCAGTCTCCAGAGAGACATTCTGATGAGGTTTTCTGAGGGGATAAGCCTAAGTGGGAATGAATGTGCAACCCACTCTCAAAAGGGTTCCACACTATGTTAGTGGACTGCTGGACACTGGTTGCACAAAGGGTGCAGACCTGTGCACCTGACTGAAAACAACCATCCCTCTCAGCCCAGACTCAGTGGCACTGGTACTCAGTTAGAGCTTTTTGTGACAGATTTGTGCCCATTTGGGAAGCAGGATCGTGAAGCCCACGACCATAAGCAACTTCTTTGCTCTATCCAGTTATAACCTTAGGAGATGCTAAGGCTCTTTGGGAAACTAGTACTTCCTAGAACCTTATCATGGCCTTGGCATGGAGAAAGGATTCAGATTTTTTTCTTTTAATATTTCCCCTGATACTAATCTGCTTAAATGCAGATGACTTTATAGAAGTTTGTGGGGTTCTTTTCTGGTTGGACCCCACACAGCTGGGAACCTACCCCCTGGGCCCTTGAAGGAGGTTCCCTCTCGCGAGTTCTTTGCCAGGGATGAAAAACAAGCAGGACTCACTGTTTCTTGGTCTTCAGACTGTTGTTTATTCTTTTCTTATCTTGAAGTCGATATGCCATCTGCATACCAGACTTAGCATATGAGAAGCAAGGTACAAAATGGACTCCAAACACCCAAAACCAAGGCCTTTTAAAGCTAATCAGTCCAATTACTTTCTAACACGTATCTTGTTTTTACTTTACTACCAATAACTTCTTCTAATCTACACACGTAACACATATGTTACTACTTTCTCTAATCAATGACTTTGTGCCACCAGTGCTACAGAAAATGGAGTGGAAGAAGAACAAGAAGGAGAGGAGACAACACCCTAAATCTGCCATCTTGTCTCCTATTCACTCTCATACTAAAATCCTAAAACCCTAAATACTTCACCCTGTGATAGACTCCTACTACTACTGCTACTACTACCTAGTTCACACCTGTGTTCTCCAACTCATCCCAAAGCCTTGGCAATTTTTTCCCTGGAACAGAGGTTAAAAGCAGTGTTCTGCTGAGAGTCAGGGCTTCCTAAAACACACGGAAAACATTCCCTGTGCCCTGGATTCCAACAAAGTTGATCCCACCTGCAACAGAGGGAGATCAGAATACTTGCTTATTAAGAACTTTTAAATTGTGACACACAAGTTAGAAGCAGTGAAGTGTTCTGTCATCAAAGCAAGAGTGGGCAATAAAAATTAGTTTTGGGGCAGAAATAGTGTGATTTGAGCTTTTTTTTTCCAGTGACTAAATCTAAACCATAAATGACTGGCTGGATGAGCAAGAGTAGTGTCATTAACTGCTGGGACATAGTGCAACTACTTCTTCATGACTGTCCTGTGACAGCAAATTTCCTGCTTACACAATGCTGGCTTTTCCCAGTCTATCACAACACTTAGTGTTTCTCAGGCTCTGACAGAAGTGACAGTATGCTAAATGTTCCTTTTATTCTGCACCTAAACTGGAGAAAGAAACATATCAAAGCTTGTCATGGTGTCCCAGAAATATGTATTTTATATTCATTACTAGAGGTTAAACAGCCTATTTTGCAGGAAATCTTCTAGCCTGTTTTGAAAATACTTTCATTTCGGTTTTAAGTTGTTTCAGCTCCCCACCTGTAAAGCTTATAATGAAGATGTGATGCTGACACCCAGGGGAACATAGGTATGAATGTAAATACACTGTATTAGTCTGTAACTCTCATTCAGAATGTTTCTTAAGAAGGCATCTGTTTAAATGAGATGTGAAAGTCTGTAATGCAATATTCCCTCCGTGAATAATGTAGCAGAAACATTACAATGAATAACCAGGAATGTAAGGGTTTCCAGCAATCCAGTTTAATAGTTTCTTCATATGTCTGTGTTTATACACCAAACAGACTTCAAACAAAACAAAAAAAGAGTAATATACAATTCAAGAAAATACCTAAAGCTATTACAGTTTTGATTTCCCCTTAGCTGATTTACATTTATGTACAAAACTGTCTTATTTGCAATACCCAGTGAAGATTTAATGATTTATTTACATCAGCTGGTGCCTTTCACTATGCAGTGGAACTGTCTCCTTTTGTCATTTACATTCATAGTTGCAAGAGCCAACATTTAGAGGATATTGATGTATAGGATTAAGAGATGGACTGAAACAAGGCAAGATTCTCACTACTGACCACCCAGATTTCTCTGAAATCCCACTTTCAGATATAGCTGAAGGAAGACTCTAGCCCCTATAACCTGATATAACCAGTGTATCAGTCAGCATAATAAGGTATCTCCACTGAGAGTAACATTCCTACTCATGTCAGAGGAAGATATATGTGACCTGGAGGAATAGCAAATTTTAAGCAGACAAAATGTATAACTCTGGTGCTAAAGATGCCACTTACTTCTCCTGTCAGAAACCTCTTAAGCAAATGAAGATATAAAGTAGGCTCTAAGTGTGTGGAGGGGAATATTTTATAATTTTTCTTACACAAAAGATAAAATTAGGAGGGGGGGAAATATAATTTTATCATAATATGCAAACTCTGTCATGAATTCATGGAATAATTTGGGTTGGAAGGCACCTGTGGAGGTAATCTGCTCTTAGTGGTTCAAAGCAGGGCCAACTTCAAAGTTAGAGTCAGCTTTCAATTTAGTGCAGATTTTTCAGGGCCGTGTCCAGTCAAGTTCTAAGTAACTCTAAAATGGATTTTGCACAACCATTTGGTGCCTGTTCACATATTTGACCACCCTTATGGCAAAAAAAATTCATAAAACCCAATCAGGGTTTCACCTTGGAAGTATAACCTAACACTCATGGAATAAATCATAAACCATCTATTGATAAACAAGAGTTTTACAGCATGTATAAACCAAGTATAACAAGCATTATTCTTCCAGATTTCAGAAGAAAGAGTTCATTTTTTCAACATATATTCAGCTATCTGGTCAGTAGTTTAACACCACTTGAAATCTTTCCATAACTTAAATCACAGCACAAGATATGCACCATTCATGGTCATCAAGAAATACCAAAGTTGCACTTCCTCCCTCTTTTGTAAGCCCAGTATTTTGCACATTACACAGCTGTTGCAGAACAGCAGGTTTATGAAAGCATGACTAGATGCAGACAACTCACACAAAGGCATGAGTGTTTCAGCTTAGAATCCTCTCAACTAAGAGGGAATCTGTTTGTTTGGGGAACAAAAGTCAGGACTCTGTTATAGCTACATGTACCTGATGTTTTGAAATCCTTTTTCTGCCATCGCCTGCCGTGCCTTTTGATTATCAAACTTCTTTTGTCTCTCCCAACTTGAAAGATGCAATCTACAGTAAGACAAGCTCTTCACATCCAAAAGGCTTTTCTAATGTCTATACAAAGGCAGCCACTCACTCAATCTTTCCATCTCCACAAAACATTACACAAGTATCTAGGCTGTGTTCCCTTTGCTTCCCTAGCCCTGGCAAATAAAGAAAACAGACAAACTAGAACCAGCTCAGTCTTCATATTCAGCCCTAAAATCCACCTGTGGTACATCTTGCTTCACAGTGATTTGAACATGTATACTCATATATGACAAAGTGCTGCGTCCAGCCTGGAAAATCTCATGGTGACATTGGCTCCTTTACACAATACATATTTTATGACAGTAACAGTCACGACTGGAATACAAGACTGCTGATATGCACGGGTATATTGACCATAACTGCTGACCAAGGCATGTGGAGCTTGATGATTGGAGCTACTTCTCTGATTTTATGTCTTCAGAAGGAAATAGCAAAAAACCTTCTTGTTAATTCTGGGCATCAAAGTAAGTCATGCTTGTTTTTATCTAGAGAGAGAATTTTTTTCTTTTTTTTTTTTTTTTTAATCTAGAGAGACAAATAATGCCAAAAGAAACACACATTGGGAGGCTGGTGAGTTCATTCACATGGCAGAACTCACGGCATTTAGCAGAAATAAAAATAGGGTTTTCCCTGTATAATCCTCTTGTAAATTCCAGTCTTCAATAGAGTAGGTGAGATTCAAAATATTCTTTGTCCATAATACAGATGCATTGAGTAGCTCCAACCACCAGCATGAGAGAGGTGTGTGGAGGGAAAGAAAAGTAAAGTCACATGTTAAAAAAGGGTTTCTGATTGCCCCGGGAATCATGACAGCTGAGTGGAGAAAATGTTCCATAGACATTTCACCAGAATCACAGGATGCAAGAAGATGTTGCCTTTCCATTCTCTTCCCTGGTTTGGTTTCGTTATCTTAATACTTGTTTGATAACCCACAGAGCATCCTCAGGCTATAGCAACAAATGATCTCTTTGAAGGTCTTCCTCATTTCCTGGCTACGAAAGGCGTAGATCAAGGGGTCGATCACCGAGTTGCACATAATGAGAATGAGGTACATGTTGAAGTGAGACATGAAGCAAACACAGTAGAGGTTTTGAGGGCAGGAGATCATCAGGATGAGATGAAGGAAGAATGGAGCCCAGCAGACAATGAAGATGCCAAGAAGCATAGTCAGAGTGATGGCTCCTTTCATGCTGGTTCTTTGACGGACAGAGCTGTACCCGGGCAAAGCAGCGATTTTCTTCACATGAGTACGAGCCAGGAGAAACATGTGGATGTACAGTGAGACCATGAGGAACAACATGGTAAAAAACATAGTGATGAGACAAATGACCACGTAAGTTGATTCATAATAAAGAATGAAGATAATGCCACAGCCCGTGCAAAAGGTCCAGATGCATGCAATAATGAGCCCCGATCTTTTCACGGTCATGATGTTGTGATAACGCAGGGCATAGAAGATAGTGATGTATCTGTCTACTGCTATAGCCAGCAAACTGCACATGGAAGCCACCACAGATATGCAGATCATGGAATCAAAGACATTGTCTATCTGACGGACAAAGGCATCTTCCATAATGATGTGTCTATTGTTTATTAAGTATATGGTTATGGTCTCCCAAGCATTAGACACACTAACCAGCATGTCAGCCACTGCTAAACTGCAAACAAAAAAATACATGGGTGAGTGCAAGTTCTTGTTTTTAACTATTGCACATATCACTAATATGTTTTCAAGGAGGCTTACAATGCCCAGAGTTAGGAACACCTCAGCTGCGATGACCACTTGCTCACATGGCGATGACTTGCTCTTTGCAGTAGGCACAGTAAAGTTGCTGCTGAAGGCACTCAGGTTTAGTTCAGAAACATAGAACTGAGAGGATGCGTTCATCTCTGGGAGCTAACACGTTCTGTTCCTTCTGAAGGGCTTGCCAAGGAGTGTGGTAAATGCATTTTCCAATAGGCAGAAGACAGTGCCTAAAAAAAAAATTATATAGCATGAAGATTACAGGCAGAACTTGACAACATAAATACCAGCCATTTCTATTTAATTTGGCTTGTACATGTCCCGCCTCTTCCACACCACATTCCTGATTCTAAATTAAACTTTGGTTGGCTCAGTGATTTTCTACCTGTCCTTACTGGAAAATTAAAATCACAAACTGATGAAAAGATTCATGCACTCTTCATTCATAGTTTTGTTTATTCTATCTGTTTCCCTGGAATACTTCCCCAGAATGTCCTGGAAATTTTACTGAAAAACAAACAAAGAAACACTTTTCCCAGTCCCAGCTCTCAGACCCCAGAAATGCAGGAGGATGTAGTATTAGGTCCAGCAGAAACCGCTCACTTGAATACAATATAAAGTTTCTATTATTGACACAATAAAGAATTGAACATTTTTAGTAAAAGTTTTAAATGCTTTCCTGACCTTTGTACATTTAATTTGGCATGAACTATATTATAAACAGCTTATCTGTGCAGTGTTAACATGCTCATGTAAAAGCATTATATTAAACACCTAACAAGGCAAATCCACACATTTCAGGATACACTAAGGTTACAGAATCGGTGTGAGTAGAATTCTATTGTAAAAGAATTTTTCTCTTCCAAATCAAGAATATTTTATTCAATAGTTTTCTGGTAATGGTAATACTTAGGGAAAGTTGTAAGTCATCACATTTCTAATAAAGGGAACATTTAGAGCTGATTGTCAGTGACTTGTTGCAAATAAAATTCAAAGTATATCATGCTAAACAATTTTTAGTTTTAAAAAGCCACTTTTTATTTGCAATCAAGAATTAACTGTACCTATTTACCAGAGCTGCTCCTTCAGCTGCTTTTCCTCATTCTCTTCTGCAACGTTTCCTCCAGAGAGTTGAAGTTTCAGCCCCCCTGACATCTGGGGCTGGGGACTCCTTGGTGGCAAAAGATGAAAAAAAATAGAGGGAAAGGAATTAGTAAATCCATAGAGTCAAAGCTGACCACGTATAAATTACTTACTGTGCAACTGCCTTTTTATAGACTCCAAGCAATAATGACTTCAACACTCAAACTGTGGCTCCTCCCCCCCTTCTTTGCCCCCCTGGACTTCTTTCCACAGATCTCATAGCAAAGACTTGTGTTTTTACTACCATCTAGTGGCCTTCCCCTCTCTTTCTAACTGAACAGGGTTTCTGATCTGAAATTCATTATGAGCTTTCTATAATATTAAAGGGGGAGATTTACTAGACATGCTCCTTTCCTTTCTTTGTTTGTTTTCTTTTCTGTTTCTAGTACACTGACAATAAGTTCATCCTGCAATAGTACTCCAAAAGAGGAGAGAATATTACTGTTGAAGTGGGAGGCTTATTACTATTATAAGCATTTTTCTCATATTCAGCTTTGCTGGGTTTTTTTCAGAAATAAGAACCCCACTGTTATAAAACTTAGAGAACATACAGTCAAAACCACCATGCCACTAATAGAAAATATATTTAAATATTTTGTATTAAAACAATTGAACAAATAAACAGCTGTGATCTGTACCCTTTGCTGGAATAGAGATTTCAATGTAGAAATGGAAGGAGCAGCCCGGGCTCCCCAAGATGGATGTGAATTCCCCCAGGGGCCCAAGAGCTGTTAAACTCAGTGCTCAGTATTCCAGTGGCTGAAGTTCCTCTCTGGGTCTAGCAGTCAGGCAGACAATGCTCCTTCTGGGCCTTACCCAAAAGGTGGCAAAGTCAGTTCAGATCTTTAACAAATGGTCTCTGCTTCCAGATGCAGGCTGGGGAATGCAAAGCACACACCTTCCTGACACTGCCAAATGCCCTTCTTCTTAGCTGCTAACCAGACAGTCAGATACCATGCAGGATTTGAAGTTAACTTGACACAGAAAGTCTCTGCTTCCCCAAATCACCGCTTTTCCCAAAAATTAGTGGGTGAAGCTTTTTCATGGTGTTTAACAGATTCAAATGCTTCTTTTTAACCTACAGCATTTTTCTTAAAGCATCACCACCAACAAAACCTAATATTATTGTTATATCCTGTGCCACTTTTTTGTTTTCAGTGTTCAGCTAAGGTTTATCATTGAAAAGCAGAAAAAACCCTGTTTCTAATTGCTATATTCCACAGGAGGTTTCTCTATTGTCAGTGCTGGCTTCACTCTAACCCTTCACTCTAGGGATGCAAAAGCACCTGGGCCCTTATATGAAACATTTTTATGTACAAATAGCCCCTGCACCAAGGGTGACAGTGAAAAGCATTTTTTATCATTTTGAGTAAAATGGCTCTTTTAGCATTATAGAGTTATAGTCAGGAGATGAACTTCACCTATCCCTTCTCTCCATTACTGGAAAGAGAATTTAGATTATCACAAACTAGAGGTCACAAACTATGCTCAAGTGCAGCTGTTAAATCTGAGTGGATCGTGCCATCGGCTGAACACCCACACTCTCTGCTGTATCTCACCTATATGCCTGTTCTGAGCTCTTAGCTCTTTGCTATGACCAAAAGAATAGAGAAAGATCATCTGCAGTTCTCTTTCTGTTCTTTAATGTAAAGCATGTTTTTAGTAACATGTTTTCAGCAAAGTTAACTTACCTTGGTTAACTTTGGTTGTCTTTTGCATAGCTTTTGATTTTCCCACTGCAAATCCTGGAAGTCAGATACTTAACAGTAAAATTCCACTTGTTCCTGTGTTCTTATATCTAGCAAGAACTGTGCATACATTGTACTCTTTCCCCTTCCAATTACTTCTCTTGCAGTATCCCAACTTGGTTTTTGTTGTTGTATATCACTGTTAAATTCTGTTCTTCCCTTTTACATATTCCTCTGTGTGTACAGTTTAACAAAGTCCTTTGCAGACCAGCTTAACTGCTTTACAAAAGTTTCCAGTGTACCTGGTAGGGCTCAGCAAACCAGCCAAATGCAGGAAATAAATTACACATCAGACTGGGTGCTTTGGCTGTTATTTCTTAGAGCAATGCCAAGTTTCTTACATATAAATTATGAATCAGCATTTGCATTCTTGTTCCACAAGCCAGACACTGCAGGTGTAAACCTTGGTACAATTGCCAATGCTGCACCAAAAAAAACTCCCTTATTTACAAAGCTTGCAGAAAAATTGCCTGCCTGGAAACCGGGTAGTGGTACAGATGCATATTTTTTTAATGTTAGAGGATTAAATTTAAAAAATATTTCCCATCCCATCCCTCCCCACCCTCCAAAAAGGAGAGTTTTATCATTATATTGCTGCAGTAAGCAGCTCTTTTGTGTTACAGCTTGACAAGCAGGTAAGTGAAGGGACACCAAAACAGCAGTGAGTGAAGGCAGGCAAGTGAGTTGTAAAGCCTTGAAGGGGTATAAGAGCAGATTTTTGGATTCTCTCAGGAAGAATCCAAGAACAGCTTTCCAGCTGCAAGACTCCTGAGTGAATAGGCTTGTCTTTCAGAGGTTCATGATTTCAATGTTCAGCTCCCTTGACCAAGAAATTTCTTTGGGTTCCAGGAAAAGAGATTGAAAGTGCTACAAAAAGGCATCAGTGAATAGAAGAAAGAAGTAAAATAGGATTCTGGCAGAAAAAGAGATGCCAGGGCCTGTCTCAGTCCCATGCCATTCTTTTCAACTGTGAAGTGGTGAGAGAGAGCAGAAGCCACTCCAGATATATGTTTGCCTCTCAGGCTTTGTCAGCAACCAGACTGGGAGCCGCGATAACATCGGTGGCAGAAACAGCCGGGCCCTGCTTGCCATCAGCACCATCAGCTGATCCCAGCCAGAAATCCCTTTCGCCCCGCACATCCACTGGAGCTCCGCTGACACGTAGGGCAAGTTATATCATGTCAAAACCAGCAGGGAATTGCCACCTGCATGATAGCAAGATACTGATTTTATCAATAAATGGATAAATGAGGCCGGTGGAAGGACGTGCTCCCAAAGAAGTTTCTGTAGAAGAGCTGGTTACACTCAGATGCATTCTGGTATTAATCTATGCTAACCTTAACAGGTTCAGAGAAGAGTGCTAGTGGTGTTAATAAAAATTTACCAAACTTGTCCAGTGCTAATGCATTTAAGCAATTCAATTCCAGTATCCTTCTGTAGCTCTTTTTATCTATTTGATGAAAATACCTTTGTTCCACATAACATAACTAGGATTGGTGCTCTTGGCCTATTTACAAAATCCCTCTTCTGTCTAATTCTTGCCTGTGTTGTCATCAGCAGAATATTTCAAAGTCACAGAGGATCCTTCCAGACTACTCTAAGAGATAACCTGTGGATGTACCAAAAGGGAAGATCATGGCCTTCTCTGCATTCAAATCACATAACAAATGTTCTTTAATTTCTCAGACTGAGAAAACTATTTGTTCTGGCCCACGTACTGAGTAACCTTGTCTGAGCCCCATCAAGGTCCCCACTGTTAGTTCCTCAGCATTACAGTCAGTTAGCCTTTAGTAAAGACAGTCAATTAACTGAGATATTAAAAAAAATAATTTTAAAAAAAGCATTATTACTTCTTGTCCTAAAATGAAAAAGCTGGATGAAGTGATGACAGACTGTCAGTATTTCAGTCCCCTTGCCTTTCCAGGAGATGTCTGAAACCCTAAAATTTAGACTTTGCAGTAAACAGTGGCATAGTGAATACTTTCTTTTACATCATGGCCCTAGTCTTCAAATCAACATCTGATTTTTTGTATTTTTTTCAGAAAGAAAACAAAGTCTGAAAAACGGCATCAAAATATAAAGCAAACTGTGCCCTGTTGAAGGGTAGGATCAGCCATACTTAGCATACTAAGTATGCACTAGCACTTTTGGCCATCAACCCTTTCATCTGAGTCCTTCAAAATGGTTTGAGATAGTCCCTGGCCACTCTCAGTTAGTACCTGTCAGTGGTGGTTCTTGCATTAGAGTACAAAGCTGAGAAAGATTCAGTTCAGTACAGTACAAAAGGCATTTAAGAAAGATTTATTCTAATAATCTAAAATGGATGATGTTATAACCAGCCTCCCAAACTGTAAAAGAATAATAAAAGGTTTAGCAACCATCATTTTTACGTGCCACTAATTGGAGCAATGAATCACCCCCTAGCCTTTTGCTAGAGGATGGGTCAGCAGTACAGACCTGGTGAATCAGAAATGCCAGCTGCAGTCTCCACAAGGCACAGGTAGCCAGCAGTAGACCATAAAAACTTTCTGACAGAAAAGAGAGATTATTCCATAATCTACAAACAGACTGGGATAAAGAAAAAACCAAACCAGCAGGTGCTGATTTGACTTCTTTCTGGGAGGACTGGTTGGGACCCCAGAGTAATTTAAAACCCTCTAAAGGACCTCAGCAGGCTGGAGAGATGACCAGAGAAGAACAATCTGAAATACAACAGAGGCAATTGCAGGGTCCTGCTAGCAAAGAGCAAACCTTCCAAATACAGTGGGCTGTGCTTAGATCATCCTTCCCCACTCTATTTTAGTACAAAGTATATGCTAAAATCTCCTTTATTTGAGTATAAAGAGGCATGCGTTCCTCAGAATGAGTGACAAAATTCTGATTTCTGATTTTTTTATAAACTACTGGTCTAAAGAGATCCCTTGAAAACTGCTCACTTCCATCTTCCTTTCCTCCAGATAAGCAGAGGAGCACAGCATGACCCCTCCCCTGGGAGCACTGCACTTCCCACCCTGGCCTGCCTGCTTGGTTTGAGCAGAGAGCCTTGACAGCTCGGTGTCTCTTCGTCCTGTGCTGTCTCTCTAGTCAGGTGTTGGCATTTTAGCACAGCATGCATATGGAAAGGTAATAAGGCAGCTGAAGGAAAACCTCAAGGAGATGCACAGTGAGAATAGTCCTTAATTCTCTGTCTCACAAAGAGACATTACTACACACAGAAAACTGCAGATGCAGTAATGTGTGCATGCTGCTCCCAACAAGGCAGGTACAAATGTCTCTGATTCGATGTATAATGATATGTATGATATGTGAAATGTACATGATTCGATGCATGTGATAACTAAGCATGGATCTATGTGCTACACAGGCAGTTTTCAAGAACACCCTGGCAACAATATCAACATTTGTCTCTTTAGTAGTGTTCAGTGCTGATCTAACATCTCTGTACTGATATGTATGTTCTTTCCTCACTCTCTGTTCAGGTTGGCAAAAAATGCAGCTACTTCCTACTTAATGAGGTGTCTACATGCACGAGAAAGGAGAATTAAATAATAGCCATTTAGCTCTGAACTCAAATTTTTTTTCTGTCAGTCCCTTACTACACTATGTTTTCTGATCTTTATGGCAATAAATGTTTGCAATAAACAGTATCTTGTTATGTCAGGATTTTTTTTAAAATCACTGTATCCTAACAGAAAAAAATAAGCAATATTATTTCTGAAGTTGGAATTATTTTGCTTCTAGTATCCCTCTGCTAAGGAGTGGAAGGGTGGAGTACTGCTGTGGCTGAAATGAAAGTTGTCAAAATTATAAAGGTAAATTATGTTAGCCAGAAGCAAAGAGACTTGCAGAAAGGAAAGCAGTTCAGTATCAAATCTGAACCCAGAATATCTTCTATACTGCAGTAAACAGTGCATGCAGTTGTACTATTGAGAACTTTAATAAGTTTACAATAAAACATTGTCCTCAATGGTAAGCTGTTTGCTGACATACAAAAATCAAGTGACTCTCATGGTCCTCCCAGATTCCTGGCATTTAAAATTTAAAGCGCCATTAATCCCTCAAAAGCAGGAACCACGTGTACCGATGTATTTCAGTCCCGGTGTCTGATCCGATGCTAAAAGCGAAGCAGAACCTGAGAAAAATCTTGTAATACTGATTTGATGAGGCTGCTGCTATGATGCACCTTTCTGGCTTTCCTGGGTGTACAAAGTGGTTACAAAAGAAGATCAGACCATCATTTCCTTTGAGCGTGTTTAGAAACATGAACAAAAACCCCTTTCCTTTTTCTCTCCCCACCCAAACAAACAAACAAACAAGAAACACCAAATTATTTCAGAGAGTGGACAAGAAAGCTCTGGTTCTGATGAAATTTAACCCTGAGCCAGTGCACGGCTTAATCATTCAGCTAAGAGAGATGGCAGATTTGTGTCTCCAAGAAATCACTGGCTATTGGATCAGTTGGGAAATCAATTTCTGCAAGAGCTAAGATGGACTATGCAATGGTTACTCAACTACGTTACATTTCTTCATTCCATCTCTAGTGCCTGATAAATTAAAAAAAAAAAAAGCTTGGCATCTACAATTTTTATTACTTTCTTTTGTTGAGCTCCTCATTAATTATAGGGTGGAGGTCAATGCTGGCTAAACATCACACCCTTCAAAGTAGTGAATACCTGCGTCTTTGCAAAAGTGCTTATTAAAGATGTTGAATACCTACCATGCACATCAAATTCAATGCCTAATTGAAAGCAGGGGTTGAAATATTTCCATTTGGGGGATGAAAGATAAACCCCTCAAAATTCTGGGCAAAAAATTAAGCTTTAATCTTAAGGAAAAATCCATTTTTTTTCCCTGTGAATCTGTGTTTGAGTTGCCAGCCTTCGTGGCCTCCAGGCCTGACAGAAAACTCCAGCACTCTTCAAGAAATTCCCTGGGGAGCTGAGAGGGAAGATAAAATTGTGTAGCTCTTTCACCAGGACATGACAGGAACTTCTGTTCCACATGCCCATGTAAGACACATTGATGGACAAGCAGTTTGGTACCAGCAAAACAACATGACCCTCTAGTTCTGGAGACTGTTTGTATTCCTTGTACTCTCCTGTGGACATATAAACCCACCACCAATATTGTAACAGATTTAAACACCAAGGATTGCACTTGCTAGCATAACTCCATCAATGTCACATACAGCTACAGAACACGGCTCTGAGTCCTAAAACCAAGTATACTTTTGTTGATACATCCTGGTCTGTCAATGATAAGTTCATATGAAAAATTGCCTGAAAGCCAGCAAGGAACAATTAAAGTCTGAACACTTACAGATGCACAAATTTATTGCAAAAATTAACCTCTCCAAGGGAAAAAAAAAGGTTCAGGCAAAGTAGTAGCTGTGTAGTAAATTTATATATGTGCAAATATTTTTTATTCAACAGAAAGGGACAAGTTAATCCAAAGATTTAGATTAATTAGGACAAAGAGAACTTGCAAGTCTCCTGTCTTTTCTCCAGAGAAAAAATTTGCAAAGAGAGCAAGTTCACAGGCTCTTATTGAAAAGATGAAACAAAAGAAGCCTCACTTCTAGCAATGAGGAAGAAACTTGGTCAGTATACATCTCAGTTTTATGAACAGAATTAATATTGACCTGCAGGACCAAAATGATCAAGTTCAATGACATCACCACTTCTGAAAAACAGGAAACACAAAGTATACTTCCCAATACAACACGAATTCAGGCTTAGCAGTAGGACAGTTGGAGCTTTGTCTTAATACACAGTGAGAAAAAAATTAGAGAAAATCAATTATCTCTTTGAGCGTGTTCAGATAATTTGAGGTTTGCAATAAACTGATGTTTTTGATGCTGAGTTAAAATTACCTGCTACTAACATAGTGACTATAGCCATGAGAAAACAAAACAGCAACACAAGTTAACAGTCTTCTTTTTCAGGTTTACAAAATTCTATTTTCAGCAGACTAAGCAAGACTAGGAGAAAAATTGCAGTGCTTCTCAATTATAAATAATACAATTAATTAAAATACAAAGGCAAATGAAAGTTTAATATTACAGCATTTATAAGAGAGATAATTTAATCAACTAATGAAATTTCCACCTCTTCATCTTCATTAGTCCTTTAAAAGATAGTAAATTTGTCAGTAACTAGATGCAAGAAGAGTCTCTAAATTATTTTGAGATTATCACAGCAGGTTCACGAAGTGCCAGAGAATAACAAGAAGGCCATGGGAACTGCTTGAGAAGCAATACTCTCTACAAGTTAGAGGACACAGTGAGAGGAAGTTCAGCACTCCTGATTTTGTGGAAGAGATATATTTTTTATCCTGATGGTTTGTGCTGGATTTAGCCCAGTGTAGAGATTATGCCATAGAATGGGATGATCAGTGTCTGACCTGGCACAGAACGGGGTGGACAGGCAATAAGCACTGCCCTAAAGCATGACACTATCAAGTTAAGCTATCAAAATTGTTTAAAGAAATTTGAACCAGCTGAATGAGCCCGTTGCATCAGAGCTTTGCATCACAGCCAGATTCCTAGCAGAGGATCAGAACATAAACTTTACTGCAAATTCAATCTGCAGCTCCTAAATCCTTTCCAGCTGAGATTCTTGCCAATTTTAATGTTGCAGGCTAATGTGCCAACTACTTGCAATTGTGTTAATAAGGCTTTTTCCACGTGAATATGTGTTCATTAAACACAGCCAATAACACCAAAATACATTGGATCTTTATCTTTTAGCCCCGACCAATTCTTTTTCCTATTCTGCCAGTCCATTTTTATTTTATTCTTAACTTTTGATTATTTGTGTTTCTTGAAGTTGACCTAAAAAACCATTGATTTTTTTTTTTTTCCCCAAAAGACATTTCAGAATAGAATTTCATTAACAGCAGAATGACTACTACTTCTGAGATTCAGGACATATGTTTGGGTCATTAAGTATTGACTTAAAGGCTAACTCCACCAAAGGAAATCTTTGCCAAACCACAGCTTTACACACCAAAACCACTCTGCTACCTTAAATGCTTCTCACAAACACATAAAACAAATACAATTGACCTTACTTGTTGATGTGTTTGCTAACAAACTACATCTGTTAGCAGAAATACAGATGCATTGCAAATGCTTTTTGTATCTCCCAAAGCACAGCCCATTAACAAGGGGAGAGATTAGCTGAGGGAGCCAATTAGTAGATGAGGGCAATGAGGTGACCACCCCCAACAGAAGGATGACAATGATGCTTATGCTCCCCCTCTCCTGACCCAGATCACAGCATTTAGCTGCCTGAAAAAACATATACTTACTTATTTAAGAGGAAGAAAAATTGAGCGCTCTGAGGTTTGTTGCTGTTTTGAATCCAGTGCTGATAAAACACATTGTCCAGGGAAGAAGGATGGTAATACCAACTTCTCCTGTCTCAGAGAAGGGTCCTAATGACTGGCTGCTATTAAGAGATCATGACTTACACTTGTTTGATCCTCTTTCCTATCCAGAGAGCTCACTTTGGTGTAGACTCAACAAATAGCATCTCCTACAGCTGTCTCGGATGAACAACTCTTATTCCTTAGAAAGTGGGAGGCTTGGAGTTGAAGCCCCTGACTCCAAGGGGGCCTGCAATGGAGGCACTACTGGCCTGAGTGAGAGCCTGGGCACCAAGGCTGTTCACTGAGATGTAGGAATCTCCTTTACTGCTCAAGGCCATGCTTACAGAGCTCAAATGCAGCTAATGCTATATTTATTCTACCTACAATCCCAGTGTAACCATGATAGAAAGTGTGTCAGACAGCACAAAGGTTAAAAAGACTAGCTCCAGTACCTTCTCTCCCTGTTCCAGGACACAGGGCAGCATTCACCAAGGGAGTGATGCTGGCAGGGCATGAGCGAGAGCTGGAGCACAAAGCTGTAAATAATATTCCAAAGTCTTGAAGGCTGGAAATGCACACAATCATGACAGGAAGATCAAATTCCATTTCAGCTTCCATCATCTATTTGAGAACTGAATTATCAACTAGAGATGTGATATCTTTGCCAGGAGAGTTTCACCGAGCACACCTAGGTGTACTTGAGCAGGTGGAGATGTTTCTCTGTGTATAACATCTGTCTTTTTGTCTGTAAATGGTCAGAGCAGTGCACCTACACCTCCAGCAAGTACAGGCTTGCACCTGGGGGAGGGGGTTGGAAATCAGAAACAAGCATTGCCATTGATTTTGAAAGTCCGAGTTCTGCAGTTAATGACAATGGCTTTTTGATTGGGTCTGATTGCTGCTCTGTTTTTTTTCCTGTTTTTTTCCTGTTTTTTCAATTTATGTACCATATGTAAGGTGATAAGAGGTATTGTATCTATACCAGGAGCAGACACACATGTTGGGGACCAATTATCACAGGGGGCTGGAGAAAATGCCCAGACAGTTGAACTGGAGCAGAAGCCAGGAAACCCCAGGTGGCACACAATAACTAAAATGTTGCTTACCTTTCTCTTTGCGGTGGGAAGTTAAAGGAATCCACAGAAATACATTCCACTGCCCCCAGATTTCTTTCATTAGTCCGAGTTAAAATGTTATTTCATTAATTGTTTCTGTTTCAATTAGCATTTGGGAAGCCAGTGCCCTCTGCTTGATCCATAAGATGAGTGGGCTTGTTTCCTAGTAATAGTATCAACAAACTAATAGTGTTTTGCAAATTCTGCGTTTCCTATTAGATGAAATTCTACTATTTGCTTTCAGTGAGGAGAAAAGTTTCAGTATACAAGACTGAAGTAATTTGTTACCTTTCAAAACCACAAAAGTCACACTGGGATTTTACTATTAAAATCCAGTAAAAAAAAATTAGAATATTTTAAGACAAAATTTTCTGATCAATGGAAGACAGATATACCTCTTAATACATTTGCTTTAAATTGTGAATTAGTTGCATGTCTAATTCAACTGTTAATGGGAGAAAAAGCACAGCAGCCTATCCTCACACATAGAAATACGGACTGATTTCAGAGAAAGCAATGGAGCTCTCAGAATATCAACAAGGCACAGCTTTAGTGAAAATTCCATCCTTCAGCTTTTCATGGGAGCATTCTGCCCAGTCTTTAAAGCAATAATGGTAAATTTGGCCATAAGTAGTTCAAACCAATTTGTTTTCTAATATGTCTTTTTTGTCTTCAAGGGCATTTTGACCACAGAATAGGAAACTGTAAGTTTCAAGGAACAGATCCAAAGAGATGGAAGTGAAATGTTGCACTGAACAGGTTGCTGTGACCTTCAGGTCTGAATGAAGCCTTGTCCAGAAATTCACCGTTTGCCTCTCTGTGTTTCTTTGCTATTATTAAAGGTCACCACAGCAGAAGTTGCTGGAAGTTGCCTTGGAAAACAGTAATGGAAAGTTACTCAAAACCACATTGAAGTTTTAGGTAAGGTTTGATATCCTTGGGTATATGTGGCTGCCGTTATTACAGTGTAGAATTGTACAATCAGATATCCTCTTCAGTGGTTGCTTGTTTTACTGATGTTGAAGAGGTAATACAGATCTTCTTCCTCATCTTCATTTTAGATTGTACAGTTTTGGGGGTTTAACCCCAGCTGCCAACTAAGCACCACACAGCTGCTTGCTCCCAGTAGGACAGGGGAGAGAACCAAGAGAGTAAAAGTGAGAAAACTCATGGGTTGAGATAAAGATAGTTTAATAGGGAAAGCAAAATTCATACACATGCAAAGCAGAACAAGGAATTCAATCACCACTTCCCAAGGTCATTCACCACATCCCTTTGGTCAGTTAGGGTCAGCTTTCCTGGCTGTGTCCCCTCACAAGTCTTTCAACCACCCCCCCAACATCCTCCTTGCTGGCAAGGCAGTAGGAGAAGCAAAAAAGGCCTTGACACCGTGCAAGTGCTGCTCAGCAATAATGAAAATGTCCCTGAGTTATCAGAGTGTTGCAACATACATTCAAAACATGTCCCCATACCTGCTACTGTGAAGAAAATTAACTCTATCCCAGCCAAAACCAACACAATAATCCAGTGAGTTTCTGCTCAGAGACTGCTAGTGAATGTATAAATGTAAAAGAAAAAATAACTGGATACTTCCTTTTTCTCTTAGTTGTCTTAGTTTCTTTCTGGACATGTAATAAAAAGTGATCCAAGCCTGGCCAAAAAAATGTTTCTTACAAAGTCAGCAGTGAAAAAAAGTCTATTCCTAGAGTTGGAACGGCAATGAGTAAAGAGGTATGAAGGACAAATGTTCTACAGAACCGCCTACGCTGCTGAAGTTAGCACTGAACCACATTACCAAACTCCCCCAAAAAATCTAGTTTCTTCTCTAAACATATCAAAGGTGAGAAACTAAGTGGTACATTTCAAACAGCTACAGTAATTAGCACCTTTTCCATTCACTGTTAATTGCCTCCACGATAACAAGAGTCATAATCATGCTGCACTCCAACTTGTTACTTCGTTAAACTAATTGCACAGCCACCAAATTTTGAAACTTAAAGTAATGCAGAGATAAACAGAATCTTCACTATATGCCACAAGTGTTTAATTGGGTCCCAAGGCAGAAAAACTTATGCTGTGTGGCTGTGGTGAAGTAGATCACTGTAATGATTACACATACTCGAGAAGAGACACATCTGCAGAAGCTGTGAAAAATCACATTGTGTTACTACTCAGTGAGTGGAGCACAAATACATTATATAAAGGCACTCACCAGCAATAATCTTGCCTTTAGCTTTGTAACTTACAGACTTCCAAACTTGCTCATCTTGCTATCATGTTACTCCTTGTTTTGTGGTACACACTGCTATTCAAATACCCATGTGCACAAATAAATTTAGCAGCTAATGGAAGTGGCTTTATATACTCATTAATATTTGCAGGATTTTAAGAGGGATCTGATTTTCAAGCACTGCCAAACAGGTCATCTTTAAAAAATCAGATCTGTTAATATTAGTTTTAGTAAGGTGCCTTAAAACATAATTTCTAAAATCAATGGCTTCTTAAAATTCAACTTTGTTGTACCATGGTGGGTTGGCCTGACTAGCAACCAAAAATCCAGCCTGACATTTGACCTACACCCCCCTGCTGTGGTATCTGAAGAAAATGTCAGGAAGGTTAGAAGACTGATGGATCAAAATAATGACATTTTAATAAGAAAAGCAGAAGTGTCAGACACAGGCAAAGCAAAAATAATTAATTCACCACTTCCCATTGGCAGCCAGATGTTCAGCCTCTTACAGGAAAAGTGGGTCCCAGCATTCACAATGATTATTTGGGAAAACAAGCACCATAGCAATCAGGACAACCACAAATATTTTCCTGTCTTCCTCCTTTCCCCCAGCTTTTACTGCTGAGCTTGACATCATACGGTGTGGGACATCCCTTTAGTCAGCGGGGGCCAGCTGGCCCAGCGGTGTCCCCTCACACCTCTTGCCTATTCCCAGCCTACTGGCCTTGCAGGAGTGGTTTGGAAAGAAAAGCTTGGTGCTGTGATAGCACTGCTCAGCAGTGGCCAAAACAATGGTGTATTATCAAGGCTGTTTTTGTCACAATTGTCAAGCACAGCTTCACTGATACGAGCTCCATCCCAGTGTGACAACAACAAAAGACAATCAGGTCTTTTTGTTTGTCCCACACACACACACACACACACACACCCCCACACCCACACACAACACCCTTGCTGTCTCTGATGGACAGTCTGATTCATTCTAAGATAAGAACATGAGATGGGAATTGCAGAAGGAACTGTCTGGATGGTTGCATAATGAATACATTCCAGAAATGGGGGAGCTGTGATGGTTGACTTTGGTACACATCTGCCTGCAAAAGGTTATAAAGTGCTACTGGACACTGGGACAACTGGACAAACTGGTCTCCTGAGGCTGCAGGCAGCTTCTGGTGGATACTTCCCTTGACAGGGATGACTGCAGGGTACATCCAGCCTGAAAATGCAAAACACTCAGTTTTGGATGGGTGAATAAAAGTTGTGAGGTCTGATCACATACAGAGGTAAAATCCTAAGGTAGCTCCTTAGGTGCTTTGTTTGTTTGGCTCCAAGGCCAAAGACTGTAAAACTGTACATTTCTAGCCAAACCTGCTTATATCATAACCCTCTAGACCTGCTTGTATTAGATACTGCACTGGCAATATTTAGATACTGTATAAGCGATAAACCTAATCATAATCATCCACATAATCAATGTCATACTGCTCACACCTGACCGAGAGTCTTCTCTCTACCAATCTGTCACACCCAGCAAGACCATGTACAAATACTTCCATATTTGATTTCTCCAGAATTCCTATAGACTTTGGCAGTACTGATTTATCTAGGTACTCTTTGTGCTATTCCATCTCTTATTTTGGCATATATGCTGATTGCAAGCCCACTGGGCAATGCAACTGAGTCTTCTATAATAAATAGTAAGATAATGCCCTCAGAGTTCAGCCTGTGCAGAAGAGCAATTACAGTAAAATAATTTAGAATGCTTAAAGTATTACAATATTGTACTTGGAAAATACCCCCATTCAAACTAGAATATAGTTTGAATAAGCATAATAAATAGAATATACTTTGAATAAGTATAATAAGTACTACAGCCTAATTGTACAACCAGACACTGGATTTCTATCTTCAAGAAAAATCTAAACTATTGGATGTTAGTACAGCTTAATTCCATTAAACCTTTATCCACCTTTCTCTATCACCATTCAGGCTGATAGGAACTCCATCCCAGCCAGACCCCATAGCAAGACTTTCTCTTTCATCTTTCTGGTAGCAAGAGACAGCTATACTTTTAAAGCTATTCCTCAGCATTACTGCAGTTTTAAGAGTGAGAGTGCAGATGTCTAAAACTCCACATTTGATTGTGTAACCAGCATAATAAAACGGGCACCTTTCATTTTTTTTAAAAAAGCCCAGTAAAAATAGTAAATTTTGTGAATAACAGAGTGCCTAAATTTTACTAGGATGGGCATTTGCACCTCGCAAAGCTACACACAGGTCACAAAGCACCTTTTCTCCCTCACTTAATACACAGCCTTGGAAAAGTATGCTACACCGGTTAGTGCTCTGGATTGCTCAGCAGTTTTTGTCAGGGTGACCCTGGAGACAAGAAGAAAATTACCCTGTCCTAGGAGAATGCAGCCTTGGATTTGAGCAGTGTGGAGCTCCAAAGAAAAGCTGCTTTGAGGAAACCTGTCCCTGGTCTTGGGCTGGCAAAGAGGGGACTGAGTAAAAAGAAATAAGCGATAAACCTTGCCCCCATTACGTCCTGGTGCCCCCAGGACGAGCATCACTGGCTTTTTCTCCACAAATCTTCAGACATCTGATACCACTCAGCAAAGGGACAAAGACAAGGACCAAAAGAGGACAAATCATATGTTCAAGATTGACATCTGCGTAACCACCAGGCTCCTCAGAATTAATACAACCACAGGATGAGCCTGTTGCTATGAACATATTATAAGTTTCTCTGTGTGTAAGCCTCTGATCGATTTTCCCATGGGAGAACATCCTTTTGCTGTTCTTTTACTCTGTATAGGCTTTCTGTAAACAAGATATCTGGTATTCTTCAAGGACATTTTACAATTCCTCGGCTCACCTCCTTGAGAGTGGGAGAAGGAGCGGAAAGACTGTAATCTTTCTGATATTGTAAGCATTCGGGACATTCCCTGGATGAAGCAGCAGCAGGAGCATGGAGAATGCTCTCTGCTGAGCAGATATAGAAAAATACTAGATTTATGGAGTCATTTTAATAAATCATTTAGCCTTCTGATATTGTCGTCAAGAGTCTTTTCTTCAATGCATGGACCACGACGATATGAGCCTGCATCCTGATTACATCCCATCTGGGCAAAATCAACACCAAGGAACTAGTTGAACTGTGAACTGTCTTGACAGAATAATTATGCAGGCTAATAAAAAAAACCACAGTTACAAACCACTTCCTTAGATTGTGGAAAACCTCCTCCCTCCTGAAAGAAGGTATAATGGCTCCACTAACAAGCCAAACACACTGAGAGTAGCAAAAATAGGACACCTCCAGCACAGGAAGTCTTGATTGCATCAGTATTTCACAAATGTCTCTTTGGTAGCATCAGAAACTGGAAAGGGCAGTGACACAGCATACAGTGAGTCCCAATTGCCATCTACTCCTGCTTCCCAGAGCTCTGTAACAAAACTTTACCCTTTTTACAATATTTCCCATCCTGGACCCTACTGAAACAGTCAGAAGTTAAAATCTTAAAAGGAGCCTAGAAAGGCTAGGGACAAAGAAAAACCACCATTTCTTTTGAATCAAGGGCACACCCTAGCTCTCTGTAGCCTCCTTGGAAATTCCCAGCTCCTGCTATTTTGGGAGCTGAAGAGAGGTGTTAATGATGATAGAGGGTTCTTGCATTAAAGAGTCTTTACCTTATTTAAAAACAACTTTTAAACTACTGTACTCACAATACAATAGAATAGACATACACAGACTAAATATACAGTACTCACAGTGTTCCTGTTGCTGTGAAAGGGAAAGGGAAAACTCCAAATGTGATGCTTTGAAGCCTTTTTAGTTAAATATCCTGCAGAACAGAGGCTATATGATGCATGGATCACCCTGATGGCTTACACTTGAAAAATGATTAAAGATTTTCAAGATTTTTTACACTTGAAAAATGATTAAAGATTTTCAATGAGGATCCCCAAAAATAATTGTATCACCAAATGTGAATGGTTAATGCAAGAAACAGAATTTAAAGATATATTGAGCATGATTTTAAGGGCTACAACAGCCAAGTATGTCTTCTACTAATAAAACCCACTACCATGTTGTTGTTGTGGCCTTCTAGTTACATCTGGATTCTGATGTGTTTAAGGAAATACGTTATTTTATGCTTGACTCATTTTCCTCTGTCGGACTGTAATTTGTCTGTGTCATTAATGGGTTTGTCTGTGAATTACAGCTCCTGGCAAATTCTGCTTCCGAATTTGCCTGAAATTCCCATGTGATTTAAGGAAACAGTTTCCAAGTGTTGAGGTATCATCTGGTTTCTAGCAATGGCAAGGAAAGTTAGTGCTGAAATCAGCAAGGCAAGGTATCAATTGACTTCTAAAAGACAGCTAACAGTATAAAACGAACTTTCCAAAGTATGTGTTTTTAGTTTGGAATCAGGCACAATGCACCCAATGTGGATATACTCTGCATAGCAAAATAGGGACAAGTCATAGAACGCCATTGGAAAACTCCCTCTGACTGCAGTGTAGGTCAGACTGAAGCTTGGTCTTTGTTTCATGTGGCTTTTCATCCCAACAACATGTACTAAACAAAGGTCTTCAGCAAGTGTGAGGGGACTCAAACTTAAACAGGCTGACAAACTTTGGGAAAAGTAAGTTGTTGATAGATGTAATACTTTCAGAACTGAAAACAAATGGACTTTTTTATTGGCATAGATCTACTGCAAAAATACCTGCAGGCTTACACTCCTTCCCTCTATAAAACTGTAGCTTGACCACAATTTTCCACAGTGCTGAGTACCAGGCACAACAGTGGCACTGAGCACATTTATTTCGGCTCCACACCACTCTCATGATTGTCACTACTGGGCATGGGAAGTGTTGCCTTTGAGCCTGAGACTACAGAAAAAGTCACATACTAAATATCAAGGGAACACCCTCTCCCCTCATTTTAATGTGATCCTGCTACCTTCACTTCTGCCATTTGAGGATGTCTTGCCTAAATAAGGGATTTTCTTTCCAAGTACCAGCAAGCCAGCAGCCAGAGAAGACGGCCCTGCTGCAGTTACTCCACTTTTCAGTAACAAGCTGGAGATCTGCATATAAACTTCAGCTGCAGACAAAGCAGCTTGTGCTCCATGAAGCATGTCTCCTGGATTTATTTTTTCCCAAGCAGAGTAAAAATTAAATTTTGTGAAAGTATGAAATTAAATTTTGGTGATTTCATTTTTCCCTTTCCCACCCTGTTCATATTTCTATCAACAAAGAACATGGTTTGACAGCATTTTTTGACGCAAGGAAAGCTCTGGTCAAAAGCTACAATGTTTGAGCTGAAGAATGGCTCTTTTGGACTAACTCTGAACAGGCATTGTCCAAAGAACTAAGTCAGAAACGTATGGCTTTGGGAAAAATGAGAGAAAAGGCATTCTACAATTATATTCCATGGAGAACTGGGTCTGAGAGAAACTCATTGTAGCAAAGAAGTAAGAGGAAATTTTAGAGACACACTATCAGATCAGTTCTGTATGCATAGGAACAGGACAGAAAGACAAGAACCAACCTAGACTTACCAATGAAATAATAACAGCCACAGGCAGAAAAAGTATTATCTTATAAAAAATGTTTCCTGCTTTATGGTACAGGCAGGAAAAAATGTTATGTTATATGCATAAAAGCCAACAACGAGCTGTTGCAGCTGAATCAAATGGCTTTTAAGTGATTCTCTGACAGTGCTAAAACACTGGAGAGTAGCCCTGTTGCTTCTTACAAATTCATTTCTGGCTAAATCAGTCATCTTGACAGGAGACCAGAAATATTTTTCTGTGCAACACCACACAAAGCCTTTGCTGAGTCACTTTTTTCTGTCTCTATCAGCATACCAATTGATATCAGAATTCAATTACTTATTCATGTATTTGTACTGTTCCCAGACTCCTGAGCTCTTGCTGGTGGTCTGTATGTCTACCCTGCATTCATTCTGCTGCCTGCCATACATCATTTTACGAATCGGTATAATTGCCCATCAGAGCACTGCCTGGCACATCTCATTTGCATTCTTTAATTACAGCAGGACTGAATGGCATGTCACTTACTTGTAAAAACTATTCACTGTACAATACAAAAGTGATTATAAGCTAATCTCTAAGCTCTGGCTTCAATTTGGACCTGACATTTTTATAGACATTTATACCTCATTCTGGTAGTTCATGACAACACATCCCCTTTGACAAAGCTGTGGCCTGTTAATAAGCAATTTGTTCTAATTCGTTATCTCACACTTTATTAAGCATAGGGTAAACAAGGAGCTGGGAAATTCTTTTACTGCTTATTTGACTAGTAAGTAAATGATCATGCTAATTTGAGCTACTCTCTTAGTTCCTACTTTCTGATTCCAGTGTCTAAAAGCAAGTTTGTATTTCAGCTGGAGTTATATAAGTTTTGTAGCACAAATACAAACTAACATGTTCTGCCTGAGTGTTGGTCCCTTTGCCTGAGCTCTCTTGCTGTCTCTTCTCCTTGCAGAAAGTGATGATGAGAATGAAATAATTCTGAAAAAAATACTCTTTTAGACTATACTTACTCTGCTCAACATAGTCTGAGCAAACCCCCTGTATCAGGGTTCTCAAGGAGTCGGCCACAGAAGAGGCAAAATGTGGGGAAAGCAAGAAAAATGGGAGAGTTAAAAAAGAGGAAGGGGTTTCTACGAGAATTTGGAGTCTGCTGAGCAGGCATGTGGGAATCAGAACTTCAGATCCAAATACTTAAAACTCCTCCTCTGTTGAGTTTCAAAATTTTAAAACCTCTGTATTACCAGCCATTTGTATAATCCTGTGCCAAGCTAGCCAGATAACAGAACAAAGTTTCACCTCACAGCACAAGGCTAAGTTGCAGAAAGTCTTATTGGTTTTAGTGATTGATCTACAAGCAACCCTGTCACTGGTGACTTCATAAATGTTATCACCTTAGTTGATCAAAGCACATTATGTTTTTAGATCTAACATGCTTAAATCTAGAAATAGTTTCAAGGTGACAGAAGTAAAACAAGTATTTTACTGTGTAAGTGCAAAGTCAAGATTAGCCAGGTTGGTTTGAAAAAAGTCAAGATTAGCCAGGTTGGAAAGAAAAATTACTACATCCTCTAGGGAATAAATGCCATTTTCCATTTAGGCTAAGGAGAAATGTGGTTAGCCCCACTAGCTGAATACAGAAGTCCAGACTGTCTATGAATCAGTTTTTCTCCACCACACTGAGCACAGCCATCTTTATACTGGACGAAGTGGGCAATATTAACATCCTCAGTCAATCAGGATTTGGTTTCATGCCCACATAGGAGGTTCAGCACACCAAATGGCTGAAAGGTGACCTTGTGAAAGATTCGTTTTTCTTTTTATAAGCCATACTTCAGTGTGTAACTGAGAGATTGCTTCTAGAAAGGGCAGCCGTTAGAAGAAAAAACATGATAAGCAAAACCAGATACTGTCTGGAGCTAAATGCATCTTCAAGAAGGGAAGAAAGGTGATAGTCACCTGATTTAAGATGTTAATTTAAGGGGGAAATTGCTACTCAACTCAATGAGGTAGTGTTCTCTGTGCCATTCACTGCCTCTGGCCTTGAATCTGAAAGCAGAATGTCATATTTTTCCCACTGTGGACAATTTATGGAAGAATCCTTGCCTGCTAGACCCAGAATGTTTACATTGTTTTGTCATGCATATTCCTACCAAAATCTTGTTTGTTCTGCAGGAACCATGGTATTTTCCCATATGAAATGGATGTGTTTCATACAATAGGAATTGATTGTTTAAGGCAATGACCAGCAAAGACTGAAATTCATTTTGAGTGAAACAGAAAAATGGGCACTGGTTATTCTGCACTACAATTTGAAGGAACTCCTACAAAGCTGGAAAATGCATTTTATTAATAAATGTTCGTCTCCCCAAAATATTGTCACGATAAAAGCCTTAGTTACAATAATTGAACTGATCAACTCACAAAGGAAACTTGAACAACATTCTTTCCGCATAGCACTTGATAGAAAAATAGGGAACAATGAGGGAAAAGAAAACACAAAAATTTAAAAAAAAAGAAATTTTTTTCTTTCTTCGGTTTACTGTAAAGTGTACTTCCCCACCCTGCACAAACCATTTTTAAGGCAAAACCTAATGAAATTAGTTGCTGAGACAGAAAAATTCTACAGCAGGCTCCAGCTGTGACTCATTCACAGGTGCACAGACAGTGCATATGTTCTTCATCAGTGCATTTAGTTAATCTTTGAAGTTAGCACAAATTGACAACAGCAATGATGACTACAATTTAATATTGTACTACAAAAGTAATGTTAAAATAGAAGAAAATAATTTAAGAATGACTCTTCTGTCAGGCTGGCTGTAGATGAAAGTCAAGTAAGAAACCAACATTTTAGACAGACCTTTAAAAATGACATCACTATAAAACTCCATTGTTTTGTCTTGAGATTCCTAAATAATGCCACAAGAATGACAGCTTACAATGCTGCAGAATTAATGGATTTCTACCAGCAGGACATTCTTCCCTCTCTTCACTCCTTAGAAAACAGGGGCACAATTTTGCTTGGTGTATGAAAACACTGAAGGCAGTGGCCAAATTACACATTTCATTCCCATTTATCTCAGGAGCTGACAGAGATGTCTGAAAAGAAAAAACATAAAACTTGCTCTTTTTGCCTTGTTTTTCCTAATACATTGCTAGTGATTAGTAAAACAGCAACCCCATCTTTATCAAGAGAATAATTTCATAAAGCAACGGTATTTTTATAATATGTATTTCCATATATCCCTATTCCCCTTTCCCCTGGGGAATGGGAGTAGGTAGAGAATTCAGGAGTGAAGCCAAGCCCAGGAAGAAGAACAGGGAGAAGTTATTTAATGATTTAGCTTTTCTCATTATCTGACTCTGATTTTTCATTGATAATAAATTCAATTAACTTCCTCAACTCCAGTCTGGTTTGGCCATGACAGTGACTGGTGACTGATCTCTCCCTGCTCTTATCCTGAGCCACAAGCCCTTCACTGTATTTTCTCTCCCCTGCCCAGCTGCTTGGTGGGCAGCTGGCATCCAGTCAGAATCAACTCACCACAAACATACAATAAAATATTGCTGCTTTTCTTGAAACCCTTTAGCCTGGAGAAGAGAAGGCTCCAGGGAGACATCATTATATAATATTTCAATATTTAAAGAGGGCTTATACAATAGGTGAAATTAGTTTTTTTATCAGAGCTTGTAGCAAAAGGACAAGGTGTAACAGTTTTAAACTGAAAGAGGGTAGATTTGAATTAGGTATAAGGAAGAAATTTTTCACTGCGGGGGTGGTGAGGCACTGGAAAAGGTTGTCCAGAGAAGTTGTGGATGTCACATCTCTGGGAGTATTCAAGACCTCTCTGGATTTAAGCAACCTGGTCAAGTGAAGGTGTCCCTCTCCACAGCAGGGGAGTTGGACTAGGTGATCTTTATTGCTCTGTTCTAACATTAACCAACCTATTTATCTATGAAATAGCCAAAATATACTCACAGAATTAAAATAAAACATTAATTCATCTTTATTCAGGCACAAAATCATAGTACTAGTGAAGGCAATGTCCATCCAGGAAGGGCAATATAGAAAACTATTGTCTTCTGATATTCTTCCACCTGTCTGTACAGCATCAAACACGCAAGTGTTAGCACATCACAAGCTAGTGATACAACCCACAAGCAAA
>VXAX01004851.1:0-23549 GCA_013399835.1 Leptocoma aspasia | reverse complement strand
GTTTACTGTAAAGTGTACTTCCCCACCCTGCACAAACCATTTTTAAGGCAAAACCTAATGAAATTAGTTGCTGAGACAGAAAAATTCTACAGCAGGCTCCAGCTGTGACTCATTCACAGGTGCACAGACAGTGCATATGTTCTTCATCAGTGCATTTAGTTAATCTTTGAAGTTAGCACAAATTGACAACAGCAATGATGACTACAATTTAATATTGTACTACAAAAGTAATGTTAAAATAGAAGAAAATAATTTAAGAATGACTCTTCTGTCAGGCTGGCTGTAGATGAAAGTCAAGTAAGAAACCAACATTTTAGACAGACCTTTAAAAATGACATCACTATAAAACTCCATTGTTTTGTCTTGAGATTCCTAAATAATGCCACAAGAATGACAGCTTACAATGCTGCAGAATTAATGGATTTCTACCAGCAGGACATTCTTCCCTCTCTTCACTCCTTAGAAAACAGGGGCACAATTTTGCTTGGTGTATGAAAACACTGAAGGCAGTGGCCAAATTACACATTTCATTCCCATTTATCTCAGGAGCTGACAGAGATGTCTGAAAAGAAAAAACATAAAACTTGCTCTTTTTGCCTTGTTTTTCCTAATACATTGCTAGTGATTAGTAAAACAGCAACCCCATCTTTATCAAGAGAATAATTTCATAAAGCAACGGTATTTTTATAATATGTATTTCCATATATCCCTATTCCCCTTTCCCCTGGGGAATGGGAGTAGGTAGAGAATTCAGGAGTGAAGCCAAGCCCAGGAAGAAGAACAGGGAGAAGTTATTTAATGATTTAGCTTTTCTCATTATCTGACTCTGATTTTTCATTGATAATAAATTCAATTAACTTCCTCAACTCCAGTCTGGTTTGGCCATGACAGTGACTGGTGACTGATCTCTCCCTGCTCTTATCCTGAGCCACAAGCCCTTCACTGTATTTTCTCTCCCCTGCCCAGCTGCTTGGTGGGCAGCTGGCATCCAGTCAGAATCAACTCACCACAAACATACAATAAAATATTGCTGCTTTTCTTGAAACCCTTTAGCCTGGAGAAGAGAAGGCTCCAGGGAGACATCATTATATAATATTTCAATATTTAAAGAGGGCTTATACAATAGGTGAAATTAGTTTTTTTATCAGAGCTTGTAGCAAAAGGACAAGGTGTAACAGTTTTAAACTGAAAGAGGGTAGATTTGAATTAGGTATAAGGAAGAAATTTTTCACTGCGGGGGTGGTGAGGCACTGGAAAAGGTTGTCCAGAGAAGTTGTGGATGTCACATCTCTGGGAGTATTCAAGACCTCTCTGGATTTAAGCAACCTGGTCAAGTGAAGGTGTCCCTCTCCACAGCAGGGGAGTTGGACTAGGTGATCTTTATTGCTCTGTTCTAACATTAACCAACCTATTTATCTATGAAATAGCCAAAATATACTCACAGAATTAAAATAAAACATTAATTCATCTTTATTCAGGCACAAAATCATAGTACTAGTGAAGGCAATGTCCATCCAGGAAGGGCAATATAGAAAACTATTGTCTTCTGATATTCTTCCACCTGTCTGTACAGCATCAAACACGCAAGTGTTAGCACATCACAAGCTAGTGATACAACCCACAAGCAAAAAAAAAAAAAAAAAACCCACCATATTTAATTTAACCATTGAGAGGTATATCTTTGGGGCAGCTTAGGAGAGTCTTCTCAATTTGTGCTACATTTTATATCAAATTTACCTTAAACGGGCATTAGACAAACTATGTAATCAGCGTCCTGATTACCACAGTTGGGATTCCATGGTTTTGCCTAAAAGCCTCCTGTGGGCTCAGACTCTCGGTAGCCAGCCCAGATCCCACAGTTTCTAAGAGATCCAACAGTACACCATTATAATGAAGGTGCAGGGTGCCCTGCACACTCAACAGCAGCCCATTTCTTCCTTGAGGCTGCTGTTAAGAGAAAGCAGTGATTTTCTTCTAGCTGAAGAAATACTTAATTAAATCTTTTATAAATTATATAAAGAAGCCAAAACTTTCCAATCTTGTAATTATTGTTATTTGTTCAGCTCAAAGCTCTTTTATAAAGAAGCAGGCTTCAGTTCCAGCTGTCTGTTGCAGAGATGTACACTGCAGGTGTCAAAGTGAACTGAAGAAAGAAAAGGACTACTTGAACCAAAGAATTCAGAATAATTCTGCTACCAGAAAATTACTGTTCCACAGAGAAGTTTCTTTGGACTATAAAAATTAGAGACTTAAAAGCTGTGTTTAAATATAAACCAAAGCTTTCTTTGTGCTGGTGTAGTTTTTTGTAGTTTAAAACCTACAGAGACTAGCCATGTGTCTTGAGTCAGAATAATTCCATCGCTGTCCAGTTGGAAGTAACTGCAAACTGAGAAGGAAGTTGTTACTAGTTGGGAGCTAGTAAATCACCAGCTGATTAGTCTTATTCCAAGACTGTGAGAGAACCATAAAAGTTAAGAACCAAGTGAGAAAGTATGACTCCAGCAATGTCAGTGTTGTTTCTCTAAATCCCATGGTGATGTTCATGCCACTGCTAAGAGCAGTAAATTTCTAGTTTAATCACAATTAGTGATTAAATGTGACTTTCAGAAACACAGCTTCAGTGAATTCATACAATACTGTGAAATGCAGAGGGAGAGAGCCCAACTCCCATGAAGCTGCCCCCTGAAAAAATATGGTCTATGAGCTAAAAAAAATCCTTTCCTCGGGCTTAAACTAGTAACAGCACAGCTCAGTCAGACCTTAAATGTTCAAACACCTTATGCTGCAAATGGACCTCAGCTGCTGAGAGACACATTAACCCAAATGAAAAGACAGCAGTGTTGAGAACCAGCTTTAATAAAATGAAGAAAGGATGACAGCTTCCATTAAAATGGCATTGGAAAACCTTTAACTTAGCAAAACCTAATTGATCAAGTTAGCTTTGTTTTGCCTTACATCTGTTCTCTAAGTAGCAGAAACATTCAAGGCAGTACACAAATCTACGATGGGGTATGCTGTAAGGGAGGTTAAGGGAAAGCCATTTCACCAGGACTAGTACATCCATGTAAAGTGAAGCTGCAAAAAACTAAACTACAGTAATAGTTGTTAGTTCATTACACATCATTCATAATGTCATCAGCACAAGGATTTCAGACTTTTTCTTTAAATCTCAGGTGAGGTTTCTTGTTCAAAAACCACTCAAACACTTGTCTCCATGTCTTTTGGCACTGAAATGACCTGATTTTTGTGCTTCCAGTTCCTGAAAAATCAGGATGCTTATTTGCATTCACAAGTAACAATAACAGATGTCCATTTACTCATTTCCATACAGACAGAGGTTCTAATTTGTGGCATACAAGGAACACCAGGAACTGAGATTACAAGATTGCTGTTAATCTTGCTTGATATTAGATCCTGCTTCCTCCAGAAGCATTATTAGTCTGGCAATAAGTGGATTGCAAAAGTGGATTTATTATTAGCCCCTTGATTACCCTGCAGAGGTTTTACGCTTGTTGCTCTTCAGCCGAATGTTCCTGAAATTAACATTTTTCAATGTCTTTAAAAACACAGTTTAGCAATTAGGACACAGCATATAATTACCCTTTTTCATAAAAATAGATATTATACCAGAGAGTGCTTTATAAACAAGCTATGACTCAAAAGGAAAACACTCATAGCCAAAGGACTGAGATGTTAGTTATGTAAATTAAACTATTCAAATGCTGTAACAGGAGAATGTTAGAGCACACCTGAAGATTTGCAGCACAGCTGAAGGATGGGATGCAAGTGGGCCCATGAGAATCTCATGAAGGCCAAGATCCAGTGCAAAGTCCTGCCCCTGGGTCAGGATAACCCCCATTATCAATACAGACTGGGAGACGAACAAATTGGGAGCAGCCCTGCCAAGAAGGACTTGAGGATTCTGTTGGATGAGAAGCTGGGCATGAGCCAGCAATGTGTGCTAGAAGCCCAAAAAGCCAATAGAATCCTGGGCTGCATCCAAACCAGTGTGGCCAGCAGGGTGAGGGAGGGGATTCTGCCCCTCTGCTCTGCTCTGGTGAGACCTCATCTGCAGTGCTGCATCCAGCTCTGAGGTCCCAGCATAGGAAGGACATGGACCTGTTAAAGCAAGACCAGGGGAGGGCCACCAAGCTGACCACAAGGATGGAGCACCTCTCCTATGAGGAAAGGCTGAAAGAATTGGGATTGTTCAGCCCAGAACAAAGGCTTTGGCGTGACCTTAGAGCAGCCTTCCAGTACCCAAAAGGAGCCTACAAGAAAGATGGAGAGGGGACTTTTTACAAGGGCATATAGTGACAGAACAAGGGGAAATGCCTTCAAACTGAGAGTAGATTTGAATTAGGTATTATGAAGAGATTCTTTACTTTGAGGGTGAAGAGATAGTGGAACAGTCTGTCCAAAGCATTTGTGGGTGCCTCATCCATGGAAGTGTTCAAGGCCAGGCTGGACGGAAGTCTGCACAACCTGTTCTAGTGAAAGGTGTTCTGGCCACAGCAGGGAGGGTAGAACTAGATGATTTTTAAGGTCCCTTCCAACCAAAACCATTCTCAAAGTGTGTCTTCTTAAGTCAATAAAATACCTTTGATTGCAACAAATACAATACGTTTCCTTAAGCATTTGCTTGAAACTTAAGCATGAAACACAGCACATGCTTAAGTGTTTTGCAGCAACTTCTACCACTCTGGTGTGTAAGTCACAAAAGCAAAGTTCTACAATATAGCACTGGTATAACAGATTTCCTCCACAAATACAGTATCTCATTTCATTGTTTTTGCTATAAGGATTCAGAATATCTAAACAAGGAACAATTATCTCTTCGTTAATACAGGATTTTCATACATACATTTTCATGGCAAGCTGAGGTGTTTCCTGCAGCAAGGAATCTACTTAACCTAGGCACGAAACAGTGTCTCAGCTCTGCTGGCCCTCCCCAGCAGCTACATGCTGAACCACTCCATTCCAGCACAGTTCTCAACTGTTTGCCATTAGGGAAGAAACCAGAGGAAAAGGTTACATGTTTTCTAGCTCCTATTCCCAACTCATACATCTCACCACCTAGTTGAGGGAGGACAAAATGACCTACAAAGTTCAATTGCCATTGCTGATTTCCTTTATTGTGTAAAGTGGATTTGAAAATGGAACCACTTAATTGCTGCAGCACCAGGTATCACTCCTCCAACTTCTTAATTCTGGAGATTACCAAAATTCCTTCCATTGCAAAAAAAAATCATCCAGCTCAGATGACCTTAGCACTCCCTCATCTTCAAGGTCTCATCAGCAGTCCTAAGAATCTAAATGCTCTGCTCACCTTGAATTGCTTCTCTAAAGTCATACTGTTCTACTGAAAAGATATGTACTTATCAGGAAATGTTGCAGGGCTATGATCTTGCTGGAATCATGGAGAAATGGTGAGATGACCTGTATGGCTGGAGCTCTCCAATGAAGATATTCTTTTACAGGGTAAAGACTGAAGAGATGACAAGTACAGGTGACATTACAGTGGTTATTGGCTACAAGACACCTGAACAGAGAGAAGTGGATGAGGTTCTCTGCGGCTGGAAGCAGCTTCACATCTACAGCCCCCAACAACTACAGGAGGGATAACACAGCAAGATAAAAGCAATTAAGGAGGTTCCTGAAGAGCATCAATGACTTCCTGACCCAAGTGATAGAAGAGAGATGCTCTGCTGGATCTCATACCACCAACAAGGAGCTTGTTGAGGATGTGAAGGTCAAAGGCAACCTTGGCTGCAGTGAGCAGGAGGTACTGGAGTTTAGGATCCTGAGATGCATTAGCAGAGCAAAAACCAAGCAGAACATCAGTCCTCAGAAGTTTGCCTCTTCAAAGGTCTGCATTGTAGAACCTGATGGGATAATGCCCTGGAGGAATGGGGTTCAATAAAGCTGATTATTATTCAAAGATGACCTCCTCCAAGATCAAGAGAGGTCTATCCTCATGAATTGGAAATCAGGCAAAAATGCCAGACCTGTGTGGATGAACAAGGAGCTCCTGACAAAATTCAGAAACAAAAGGAAAGCATAGAGAGGGTGGAAGGACAGACAGGTAACCTACTAGGAATATGCAGTTAGGAGAGCCAAAAGCCCACCTGGAATTAAATCAGGCCAGAGATTTCCAAGGCAACAAGGGTTTATATAAGTGTATGGATAAAAAAAGGAAGACTGGGAAAAAAGTGCAGAATGGGGCTGGGGCACTTGTGACACAGAGCATGGAAAAGGCAGAGGTCCCCAAATGCTTTCATCACCTCTGTCTTTACAAGGAACAATGGCCTTTCAGGAATCTCAGGCCCAGAGACCAGAATGAAAGGTTGGAACAAGGAAGATGTGTCCTTCATTGAAAAGGATCAGGTCAGGAAATACTTCAGCAAGTTAGACATGTGTAAGTCCATGGACCCTGATGGGATACACCCAGGATGACAGGTATCAGTATGAGGCCACTCTCAAGGATCTTTGAATACTCATAGGAGAAGTGTCCAAAGACTGGAGGAAAGAAAATGCTGCTCCTATCCTCAAGAAGGTCAAGGAAATCGATCCAGAGAACTACAGTACAACCATCCTCACCTCAGTGACGTGATTGAACAACAAATACTGGAAATTATTTCCATGCACATGAATGACAAGAAAATTATCAGGAATACTGAGCATGGATTCATCACAGGGAAGTCATGTTTAATCAACTGTACAAACTTCTATGAGAAAATAAATGTCTGGTTTGATGATGGAGAAGCAGTGGATAGTCTACTTTGATATTAGGAAGGGTTTTTAACACCATCTTGGATGCACAGTGAGGGGGGATTTCAAACTGTCTGAGTAGCCATTCTTAGAGAGTGGTGATCAGTGAAACAAAGTCTAGTTGGAGGTCACCAACAGTGTGTGCCAGGAGTTGATACTGGACCTAATTGCATTCAAAATCCTGGAGCATCTGTCATACAAGGAAAGGCTGGAAGATCTGGAGCCAGGAGAAGGCTCAGGGCAGTAATCTCATCAATGCATTCAAACACCCAAAGGGAGCTTGTACAGATGGGTCTAGGCCCTTTTCTGTGTGCCCAGTGACAGGGCAAGAGGCAATGGGCACACACTGAAACACAGGAAGTTCCCTCTGAACACCAGGAAACTTTTACTGTGAGAGTGACCAAGCACTGGCACAGGTTGCCCAACGAGGTTGTGGAGTCCCCACCACTGGAGCTGTTCAAAAGCTGTGTGGACAAGGTCCTGGGCAACCAGTTCTGGGTGAACATGCCTGGGCAGGAGTGGGGGTTCGACCAAATGACCTCCAGAGGTCCCTTCCAAACTCAGCCATTATGTGACTATGTGCTTGGTATGTTAAGATTCACTTAAAAGAGGAAAGACACTCCACCGTAGTTCCTGTTTTTATTATTCTTATTTCTTCCAAAAATAGCATAACAATGTCTTTTCAAATGAAATTTGATACAAGAAATCCAACAAAACTAGCTTTGACACACACAAATTTCAAAGAAACATTTCAGCACTTCTAAAGTGTCATCATTTTTAGCTAGTTTTGTGAGTACTAATTCTAGCAGACAAGAACATCTTGTCTTAACTTCAGTAGGAGAACTGACAGATTCTACTGCTTCAGTGCAGGTTACAGGTGTTCTTCTAGACAATAAAAAAAATAGGAGTCATGGAGGAAAAGGAGTACAACCTAATTACAGGAGGAAAGCAATACAACTAAAAGCTCTTATAATTTGAACATTTAAGTCTTAAAATAAATGTTCTCTTCTAGGTTTGCTTTAACTTCTCAAAATACTAATGTACCATCATCATTTCATCTCTATGTTAAATCTATTATCCAACAGCAGCCATCAGCTACTGTTGGCCCAAAACTGGAGAGAAGAAACATGAAGTATTCAGGCCTTCTAAGTAATGGGTGGCTACAAGCACATGGAAAGTCGAGCACCGTACAGAAATCCCTAAGACAGCTCTAAGAGACTAACAAGCAGTTATGATGGTAGTTAGGCACAGTTCTGCCTACTGGTGTCATTTGATTACCAAACAAAATATGTGGCTCTAATTTGGGGATTGCTACCCATAGGTACCAGAGTGTTTATGTACATACACAGCCCTCCCTTCCAGAGAGAGCTGCTGGTATCCTCAAATATTACACAGGCTCCCCTTTTGGTTCATGATCCATGACACGACCATGTTTGTAATGCCTTAATACTGCAATGAGGTCCCCATCACCACCAACAGCTCTTCCTATTGCCAAGCCCATTCGGAATTTTATGAAACAAGAAAGAAAGGCATCCTAAGATCTGTCTAGTAAGTTTCAAGAAACACTAAAACTATTGAAAAGTCAGGAGAGTCTTTAATACAATAAAAAATGTTCAGTAATCTAACTTAAGCAGCTGTTACTGATTACCACATAGCCATATTTGGAAAACAAAGCAGAGATTTAGAACATTAGAAATTGAGTACTTTTAGAGCAGTTTTGTACAGAACAAACTCGTTTAATCTTAAAAGCACCATGAAGTGACACTACATATCAGCAAGCAGGAAAAACAAGGACATCATGGGATTTTACCATGTAAAGTACACCATGAATAGCACTAAGGTAGAATTATAATGCAGGCTTGAGCACAGCACAGAGGTCCTCAAACTGACTTGGATATCTTTTGCTCTGCATGCAATGTAGACATACCCTCTATGCTGAATAGATCTCATTATGAATTAACTGAGCTCTGCAGAACAGTCTTTAGGCCCTCATTCTGCATTATCGAAGTCAACATTCTCCCATCAACTTCAGAAAGTGCAGGGTCAGGCTCGTAATCACAAACATACTTCTACAAACAAAACATTTGCTTCTAACAAAGTTATGTGAGATCAAACACAGGTTTTGAGAGCATGCACATTGCTTACAAATGCTTAAAAAGACTGGTTCAGAATCTTTCTTATATATACACACACAAGTCCATCTGTCACAGACAGGCAATGTAACTGCGAATCACGAGCTTGCTCTAGTTTTTGGTAGTGTCCTGCACACGTCTGATAATTAAAAAATAAAAAATAAAAAAATAGTTGCCACAATGGATTTCTGATCATTCCAACTTGCACATGGATATGACCCCTTCTTGCTGCATCCAGTATGTGAAGTTTCACGGCTGCTTCTCAAATGCAAATACCAAGTAAATACCTAAAAAAGAAAATGGGAGTATTTAAAGTTTCAGCTTTCTTGGTGACTCAACTAAGTTTTCAAAATGTAATCAGGCTGATATTATGGCCAAACAACCTGTTAGCAGATTATTGAAATTACAAAAAGATCTTATGATCTTCCAGTGAGTAACTCTGGCATTCCACTCCAGCATAATTTTATATGTTTTCAGAAATGTGAATGAAATTCATAAATTACTGTGCCATTTGACATACAATGAATATTCACTAGCACATAAAAAGTCATGCAAGTTAAGTTTAAAAACTCCTTCATACATGCAGTAATGGACAATCAGGGTTGAAATTATTAACTTCATTTTTAATTGAAAAGTGAATGAACTCATGATAAATATTATCAATTTTGCTCTTTTAAATTTTGATGGACAAAGATAAAATTATAGCATTTTTTCAAGTTCAGAGCAGTATGATTCTATTAATGGATGCTCATACAATCCACACCAGCATCCTTGGAAAACTCTTAATGGGCATATAATCAATGCCAGCTATGCCAGATGTTCCTGTGCTCCGTAACAGACAGATATGTTAAACCAGTTACTTGAGATCATATTTATGGATTTCCACTTGAATTCAACTTTTATTTTAATGAATGAGGTGCCATAGCTACTTGCAAATCTTTCAAGACAAGCTTATCTGACATTCCTCAGCAACAATGCAAAGTTCCATGTAAGGAATGAGCTGTGCTTATGCTCTTATCACAAGCTCAATACTCCAAATGTTTCTGGAAAAAAAGACTACTTAGGAAACACAGTAATCACTGAACTTTTAAAGGTATAATTCTTTTTTTAGGTGTGAAAAGGTACAAAATTATATAAAAAGCCCCTCAAATAGATAATTGAGATAATACTTCAAGATTGCTGGAAATTTATGTCTACCTTATAATTCACAGATTCAAAAATTAGATAATTTAAGAAAGCAGAGTGAAGATTTTTCTCACCTTTAGAGTAAACAGCATTTTTTGTTTTTAAACTACTAACACAACCTGCATAAACACTAACACAACCTGTATAATGGCCTGCAAAAACGCAAATCCTGGTTGGCTGCACTTATGCATTTCCCTCCCAGTTTCTTGAGATGTGCACACTACATAATCTATACACAGACATTCTGAATTACACAAATAACAACATCTTATTATATTTAAAACCTGGATTTTCTTCCATGACAAGCAGGCTATTTTACAAACTTTTCAAAGCAGTCATTCAATCAATACTGTTTTCCAAATCATTACTTACTTGTTGCTTCCCATTCAGACTTGCTCAAGGTTCCCTAGAAGGGGACAAAAAACCCACAGTTTCAACAAAAAATAAGGAAACAATAAACACTGATTTAGCTCCATCTTTCACTGACCAGTGTCTAACCACCCACACTGACTGGCTATTCAGGGGCAAGAAAAGCATTACTGTAGACCGCAGATATTTACTCCACTACCTATGATGGTCTGGAAGACCCAGACAAGGGAACACACCTAAACTAAACAGGTACAAGAGAATGGGCCAACAGTCTGTTGGTCTGGCTGCCTCTGCAATGCATTAATAACGTGTCCATTACCAAACACCAGCATGACCTGACCTGGCTCCAGCTGCTGTTCAGACCAAGATGCCCAGTATTGTGCAGAAGTCAGGAAAAGGCTTCACACCATGGTTCTGCCACCTTCCTCAGGAACACCTGAGGAACACCTACCTGCCTCCACCCAGCACCATACCCCACAGAGACTCTATCTGCAAGAGACTAACTCTCAGCCTCACTCACACATTCTGGAAAAACAGCCTGCCTTCCAGCCTAGGAAACTCCCAGCTCAGCTGATCAGATGAAAGCAGGGCAAGTTCACAAGTAAAAAGCTGCTGCCATTTACCCCACCACTTAAGAAATATAAGGCAACAACAAGAAGCTGATTTTCCACTCTGCCCACTCCATCCCCATCCAAGGAATCCTCACTGGCGCCATAATTTAGTCCACATGCTACCCACTGAGCAAACCTTCACCTTTTAAAACAGCATTTGGCAACAGACATCTTTGGTCTGAATTGGACATTCTCATGTTCTTAAGCCTATTTTTTAAAACAAGCATTTTTCTTTTTAAAAATTTTTGAATTTTAAATGTGGAGAGCAGGTTTCTTTTCTCTCTTGATGCAGGATTTTTATATATGCAGTAAGAGGACTACACCTTCAAGAATTCAGAACGTGAACAGTAGACAAATCAATGATTAAAAAAAACCCCAAACAACAAAACCAAGTGGAAAAAACTTTAAGCTGACCACTCTCATACTGTATTGATGAAAATTGAAAGAATTATTTCAAATATATACAGTGTTATGAAGAAAGCTTTGAAATCTCCCATTAGAGGATTGGAACTAATGCTTTAAATCAGTATTGTGAAGATCCAGACATATAAGAAGATTCCTCAAATTAAGAATAGTTAGAAAGAACAGCTGTCAAGTAAGATGGAAAAAATATCCTTTCCCTTCTGCATTATTACACATTTCTTAACAGCTACCAAATTAAGTGAATTTGATTCCTTGCACATGGGATATAGATTAGACAAACCCCTCAGCCCTGCAGCTCTACAATTTTTCACATGCAAAGAAACACTCACACCAACTTCACTGCCGTTGAAATTAAGAAGGCACCACAGTTTGAAAGATCAGGACCTCAATTTTAAGACACTATTATCTCTAGCGAAGTATAAAGGAACTTACCAATGGTAACTTTGCCTTGCCATCTTTGATAAACTCTTTTGCATGCTCATAATCATCAGGTTTATCAGAAACAAGCCTGGAATCACCAAGTGTAGAATATGGCTGGAGAACACAGAACAAAACACTGACTAGTGAGATACATTAATCACATCAAGTAAAGGGTTTATCACAACACAGTCCACGACAGAAGTCAGCAAGTCTTAAAAATATTATAAATTTAAGTCTCTCCTTTATAGCATCCTTAGGAACAGGTTTGATGTTCCCTACTTACAAGAAAATCTGACATCCAAGAATTATAAATTAAGTTTTATCCTTACGTCTCTAAAGCAGGGGAATCAGAATAATTGTAAACACTCTCCTTTATGTACAGCTCATTATGAGCATTACCCAGATATACCTTCTTTTAGAAGAGGAACTACACCAGCATCCCTTCAGTAGAAGTACTAAGAAACGGGCAGCTACAATTTCAAGCAGAACAATTAAAATGCTTCAATAACACACAAGCTGTAACAGAAGTATACAACAGGTTCTTCAAAACTAAGATGTACTTATTAAGGATCTCAGTCACTAGCTATCTGTGTTAATAAATTTGATTGTAAAAATGCAGTCCTCAGTTGTAAGTGGCCACTACCTTAAGACAACTCTCACTTTGCTAAGAAGGAAGATGGTAAGTCAAAGGCTGTGTCTCTGTGCTACTGCCGGTGTGAGCCCACACATAGCACCATCACTTTTAGAGTCAACAGTGCAGTCAAGTTGCAGTCTGTGACTCAGCTGAGTAAGTCACCAATTACTTGATTTGAGAGTTTTCTGCAGAAGAATTCTACTGTTTGAGGGAGGAGAGAAGCACACAGAACTGCAAGTAAAACCAAAGCCTCAGAGGTGACCTGGAAAAGCTTCTCTGAAGTTGCTAAAGTTATCCAGGGTAAGAGCCTGAGCATAAAAGAAAATGCATTGGGCAAAAACATATGCTCAGTTACAATTAAGTACCATTTTCTTCTATGAACACAGACTGTCCTTTTATTCCTACAAAGATTCCTTTCTGTCCTTTTAGTCAATATTCCCAGCCCAAAGATCCAGATTTCAGTCTCTCTGCTGAGGAAGAAATGGATTACAGTCACCACTATCTGACACTTGGCATGATTCTTGGGCTTCTGCTTCCTAATTCACAAGAACAGAAACTTGCCTCAATATTGAAATATTATCTTCAAAACTTGAATCATCTATTGGGTGGGACCTGTGCTGGACCAAGAGAAGAGTGTGAGGAGGAAGGAGAGGCAGAGACAAAGTGTTATGAACAGACCACAACCCCCCTTCCCCCACAGAGGAAGGGAGAGGAGGTAGAAAGGTCAGGAGTGAACAAATGAAGCTGAGCCTGGGAACAAGCAGTGGGTGGGACAAAAGTGGTTTCAGGTTTTTATGTTTCTCACCTTTCTACTGTTTTTTTTTTTTTTTGGAATGAATTAAATTAACCTTCTCCAAGTTCAGTCTGTTTTGTCTGTGACAGTAATAGCTAAGCAATCTTGAATTTATCTTGACCCACAAGTTTGTTTTTTTTCTATTTTCTCCCCCCATCCTATTGGGAAAAGAGAACAAGAGTGCAGGTCAGTGGGTGTCTGGCAGCCAGTCAAGGTTAACAACCAGAGTCACACTTTCAGCCCCAGGAACTAAATACTTTCTATTGGTAGCCCTTAATTAATTATAAAATGTTCAAAGGGAATTTCACTTATTGCACAAAAATTAACAAGATGTAAAATGCTATTAAAATCAAGTAAGTCATCTCCAAATTTACCTCCAAGGCCTGCATTCTCCTTAACAGCATTTTATGCTCCTCGTTCTTGATTTTTTCTTCATAGAATTCTCGAAATGTCATTTTGTAGACTAATTTCATACCATGCTTCTTTGCCATTCTGTCAAAATAATAAATTTAATTAGGGAAGCCCCAAAATTGTTGTAGCTTTATTTTCAAAGGAACAATTTCAAGCCACAGTGACATCTTATGGTGTTCACTAGAATAACACTTTTTTACAACTTTTTTTTCTTAGTAAAGACATTTAGATGAAAAAAGCTGCAGTTCCACCACAAACTGCACAGTTTTGTTTGTTTGTTTGTTTTTTAATTAGGACAACAAAAATCTACACAGAAGTAAGTTACAAACATTTTAACTGAAAAGGTCTCTTCTCCCAAAACACACAAGTTCCATGTGGACTTCCAGAAAGACTACACTTTTCCCTGCAGTATCTTACCATGTCAGGTATTATAAATATATTTAGAGAACTTCTCTCTCTTGTATTTAGTGGCTTACATCTCAAATATATGTAGACATCATGGACATGCAACACTGAAGTTACAGCTGTCAGTGACAGATGCTGTTACTTTTCACAGACAACTATAATGAAGTTCTTCAACAGGCTTGAAGGGAAACAGTTAATACTGTTTAACCATACTGAGCTTGAATAGCAGGAAAAAACCCAGTATGGAAAGATTTGTCTGTGCCTCCAGATACAGCTGGGAAAACCAAATCCGAGGTCACACAGAGGTAACAGCAAAATACAGATGAAGATCATTTAGAGGAAGAATTCATCATAGCAAAAATCCTATGAACATCTAAGGAAAGGTGGAGAAGACGAGAAAGAGGCACCATGATGAAGAAGATGCACAAGAAAACTTACTGAAAGACTAAAAAAGAGGTAGAAAGAAACCCCTCAAAAAGTTACAATTAAAGAAGAAAAAGCTGACGGTTCTAAAGGTTTCCTGACAGATCTTAATATAGCAGATCAGATGTTCCCTCATGAGACATAGTTTAAGTCCTCACAGCTTCTGACCAGAGCACCTCCAACAGAGTTCAACAGACAGATTACAGTTGTGGATGGAAATGCAAGAAACCTTTGAATTTGAAGCATCAAAAAATTAAGAACTGAAAAATATAGTAAGAATGCCAATGCATAAATTTCTACAAGCATTATGCAATAACACATAACTAGAAATATGTTTACTATGTTCCACAGCTTTTATTGTATAATAAATTTAAAACTTAACTTACTCTTCCAGTAAGGGAAAATAAACCAAAAATTCAGGAACATCAACCACTTCCTCCAAGTGAAAATCATACTTGCAGCCAAATAAGGGATAGTCTCCCTTCTTTTCAAATTTTACATTGTATACATCATTCCCAAATGAATTTGTTTCTGAAGCTTCAAGTCTCTTTCTGTAGAATGAGATATAAACAAACATTTATTGACCAGTATTTAACAGGCAGAGAAAACTACACATAAGAAGCCTGAAAGTGTTTCTCCCAGTAATACTCAGTGATCTCTCTCTGAGGTTTCACTTCCCTTACCTCATAAGGCAATGAAACAATGAAATGAAGCAGCATACTGGGTTTTAACAGGTTATCATTCCCATACAACATACCAAGGACTAAATGGACCTAGAAGATGAACATTTAGCCTGTTTGAGTCAAGTTCATGAGTGAGATTCTTTCTTACTAGAATCCAAAATTGTTGCCAAAAAATTGCTTTAGTTTGCACAAACATATTGGAGCACTGCAAGAACATCTATCACTTAACAATGCTTCACAGAGCTTTGGAAGACTAACGGGACATAAGAGTACTTACACAAGTTCAAAGCTATTTGGAGTTGTGCCAATGAAATAACCCCCAGGAGAGAGGTTCCCACAAGCATTTTTAAGCATCATGTCAGCCTGCTCATATGTCTCAAATGAATAGTGGTAAACAAATTGACAACTGCAAATATCAAAGCGCATATCTGGATCACTGTACTTGGAAGACAAGAGATCCTGCAACAGATAAAAAACAAAAAAAACTACAGAAATAAGCATGATTCATTTAACTCTTCCAACAAATGTATTACTTCCATAATTCTTTGAATTCTCTGAAGGTTCTCCTTTCAGCTCCCATTCCTTTACAAGTTCAACAAAGACAAGATGAAAAAGATAAGAATAAGCTCTCCCCTACACAGAAAACCATACACAACACTTAGAAACAACAAGAATGCACACACATTTCAAGTTATAACGTCCTCAAATTTTTTTCATGTTGTCAAGTAATACTGCTACACCTGAAAGACCAAAACCCAAGGTTAGTTAACTTAAGAGTTTCCAGAAGTACTTTATTGCTGGGGTTTTATAACTGGCCACCGTTTGGCTGGAAAAAAAAATCTGTAATACAATGAATTTCAGTTTACTAAGTCTTTGTAATGAAAACTGACCCATTAAACATGGACCTGAGAGGAGAAGGGGTTGTTTCAAATATGGTAGTTTGCCCTGCCCAACGAGTTGTACTTGTCTGTATTCTCACCCATGTTCATCACCAATGTACTGCTCCACATCCCAGACCAAGTAATTAAAATCTGAAGAACTTGGAGCCCTTGCAATTTGTCAGGTTAAAGCTTGCTTTGACCCAGTACTCAGCAGACATTGAGAAAAACATAGGAAAATGAGAAAAAGAGGTGGGCAGAATTAGATTTTTCAGAATATACAACATTCATGATAGAGACCCAAAGTCAGGGAAATTAACTTGTGTGCAAGGACAGACATAACAAAGCATGCAACAGAAAATACATATGCATCTAAGACTGAACTGTAATAGCAATGTGAAAATATCCCTTTCTTTCCTGGCCAAGTCTCTCTTCTCTCTCCCCCAAGTTGAGAGGGATGACATGACCCTGCAACAGACTATTTCTCAGAAGAAGGAAAGGCTACCAAGAATTCAAGCAAATCCTTCATGCAAGGCTGAGAACAGGTTCAGCTTTTCCACAGATATGCTGGAACCAGGTAGGTTCTGTGTCAGCCTCCGTCAGCAGGGCACTCTCAGCCTGCACTTCTAGGAAACAAAAGCAGTTCTGTTTACAAGACTGTCTCCTAAGCCTCAACCATGCATTCACCACTGCCTCCAGTCTAAGAAATCTGCTCTACCACACAAGTTTTAAAGTTACCTATTATAGCAACCAAAATGCCACTAGAAAGAAAAAATTCTAAGTGTACAAGTTAAATCAGAAAAGGTCCTTTATTTATTCCAGCATTCACCAAAATAGCTTCCCAACATCCCATGCTGTCTCACAGAACTCCAAAGCTAAACAGTCATTCTGTTCCCCTTGCCGAGTAAAAGATAGTGAAAGCACCAGATTTACTATCTGGAAAAGACATTCAGGCTTTAGGAATGTTACACTATACAACAGCAGCAAAATGCACCAAAGTACATCTTAGGCAACCTTCCGATAACCCCTGTGGCTGATTCTCCTGGCAGTACAATAATCCAACCTTAAAAATATGCATACCCAAAATGTTACAGCACTACCACAGGGAACATTAAATCTCCAAAATATTACAAAGCACAGGAACTGTACCTTGGTACTATCTGCTTGTATGAATTCTGCATCAAAAATATGTTCATTATACCGACATCGGGATTTCATTTCTTCATAGCGGTGCTTGCACTGTTGCACAGAAATGTCAGCAATGTCTACATATGGAAAGATAATGAATATAATAAATGAAATTTTAAAAAGAGCGTACACTGCTCCAGAAAAGAAAACTGGAATGATTACCAGAACACAGAAGGTACAATATGGCAGGATAAAAAAAAGATCTTCAGTTCTGTTAAAACAGCTCAGCTCCTTGGGATTCTTAATATTCTTGAAAATATAAAAGATGTTGAAATGCATTTCTGATATGTCACATTATGGGAATTTTTTTTAATTCTAGGACTGCTTCTTTCTCAGTCATTGAGTGTCTGACAATATGCAATAAATTTACCTAAGAACTTTGTAAGCAAATTGAGTAAGTGTATTTGAATACTGCCCACTGAATAATGCAAGAAAGAACTGTAAAATGTGAAGTATCCAAAATAACTCCCACTGAAAGAGTTTTAGGGAATTTTAGTACCTAATTAAATTTGGAGTTAAGTAATACTTTCTCTGATTATCCTTGGGATACTTTTTGAGAAAAGGGAAGATGGTATCATTCTCCCAACATCTAAGCCAATTATTCAAACCAGAAATTTTTTTAACCAGCTTTCAGCTCTTCCCCGTTTATGAGTCTGAATGTAACACCCAAGACCATTTTTTCTCACAACGTTGGGGGGTTTATTTGGTTTTTTAAATGCAACTCTCCTGTATGTGTTTCAGAACAATCAAAAATACTACAAGAGACTAGATGTGGGAGAAAAGACATAAAACAAAAGTCAGCCTTTCCCCCAGGGCTGCATTTTGCCTAAGGCAACCTGTGGCAATGGTGTTTTTCTTTAGTGATACCAGTTTTTATTTAGGAGTTGAACTGAAAGCTAAATATTGATGATTCTTATATTTCTGCTAGAAATCACGTCGTATCTTCAGATTAAAAGACAAAATACAACTTTTTGCACAAAAGGTGCTCATTACATTCTTTGATTGACTGGAAAAAAATAAAAATAAAATACTGGAGGTGTAATTGGTTTCCCATAAAACCTGATGTACTTTCCCTAGAAAGTTATTGTGTCTTCTTACCAGTACAGACGAGTTTTTTAATTCTGCCTTTTTTCCATTTCAGTAAGTCTCCACCTTTCCCACATCCTAGATCCAAAACAGTTATATCACTCCTCTTCTGTCGTACCCGGTCTATAAATTCACCTAAAAAAATAAAAACCCGGAGCATATAAATCTCTGCGCTTGTATTGCACCTAAAAGCCTAAAGAAACAAAAGGGGTTGAGAATTTTAAAACATCTCAGACCTTACTTTGCCTATAAATCTTCTTAATATTACAAATTTAAATCTCTTTTCTTTCTAGAAGGATGAAAGAAACCACAAACTTTTAAAAGTCTGGAGAAGATGAGTATTTTCTGTGCTTAACATGCTCTGCATGTAGCTTGACTGAGGCTCTGAACTGTTTCTCTGGCTAAGGCAAAACTGCACATGGCTAAACAACCACCCTGGACATGAGGAGGGAAACAGGGTTCCTTTTCATTAGCATTACAATGAATGCAGATGTGATTTGAAAGTATGGGAAAGCCTTCCGCAAAAGGAAAAAGCCAATTAAATGCATCAGCCACAACATCTCCTCCCAGTCACTTTACAAAAATGCATAATGTTTTTCAGAAACTCACTCTCCCAGGCCTTGCAATAACAGTAGCTACTCCTTTGCTGTCTTTCTACCCTACATACACCAGTTACATTTTCTCTTCTCCCTCCAGGCTGCCTAGATTCTCTCTGCTCTGACTGATGTTGGCATATTATGTAAAACATATCAGCATGCTAGCAACTTTTCTTCACAGTAGGAGATATGAAATATGTTTTGATACAACTGCTATAAAGCCACACTGCTGAAATTCTTTATGACAGAAAGGCTTCAACACAGGCTTCAGGAACAGCTTTATAGAAATCTAAATATTGCTTCTAACTGCTCTGATACAACACAACAAAAAGCAGCATGCTGAGACAAATGGTGCCAACATCTTCTGGCACAGATCCCTCTTCGTGAACCTGTGGTGCTGTGCTGATGATTCTTTTCTTTGTTGGCAGATATCTGATGGCTTTGTTTCCTCACTCTGGAATTAATTTGTGGAACAGCGGACTTTGCCTTTAAATAAAAACCCGCTGATTCTTAAAGAACTACATCCTTTAGCTTTCCATCTTTTCAACCACTGGCTATGGGCAATATAGCAAATATTTACGTGTTCAAGCTTCCTGCAGAATTGCTTAACCAGGATCTGAGCAGAGAGTGCTTTGGGAAAACGCCTAAGAAATTATTTGAGGTAGATTGAGCTGTTCTTGTTTGACTCTAAGAACACTTAAATTCTTTATGATTTAAACCTGTACTTTTCTCTTTAAAAATGTCATGGAGAAGAACAGTTTCCAGTCTGAACTTTTTAAGTCAGTTGACCCTTAAAACTTAAGCATACGGTTGGCATTCCAACAATACAAAACACTATCACAGAGATTCAAATTAAATATAAATATAGACATTTTATTGCAGTTGAAAAGCTTAGTATGAATTATGAGACAAATAAAAAGTTACATTTTGATACAAAAGTTAAGTTACATTTTAAGCAAGTCTAAGCAATCAGTTAAGGACGCTTACCAATGAGGACACTCTTTGTCCAATTATTAAAGTTTCGGAGGTAGAATATGCGAGACTGGCTACGTTTTTCCAAACCAACTTCTTGAAGTTCATTATAATGTGCAGCTACAGCTTGCCCATGGCCAATCACATGCTGCAGAAAGGAAATCACACGTCAGAAGGAACAGACTCAAGCAGTGAATTCTTTTTATTACTTAGTCATTTAATCAAAAGACACACGTGTTCACGTCAAGGATTTAAGAAAGCAAACAAGCGATACTATGAACAATCTCATCATTACAAAGAGATTCCTGTCCTGGTACTGATGTCAGTACTCCAATTATCACAGCAACACTCACAAATTTAATCCCCTTTTCAGTTCATTCAAGCAATTTCTGGATGATAGATATTGGCCAGCATCTTTCCTTCACAGAAATACTTAACTTTCAGTTCTCTAATACTCTCAACCACTCTCAAAGAACATGTTTCATTCTTAAGTCTGGGACAGAAGAGGATGTTCCTTCTCAAGGAACTTTAAGCCTCTTCAAAGAGCCTGTTTCAGAAATTCAATGTTTTCATCTGACAGAAGCATATAAACTGCCAATTTAACCAAAATGCCAATTGGCTGATGTTACATTAAGGTCCAAGTGGATGACCCCACTGCCAGAGCTTTAAACAGACCATGATAAAGGAATGAAAGGAATCATTTGACAACATATTCCATCTAATGCTTAAGAGCTAGCTGTAGAAATGTCTCTGATTTAGCCTTAAGTCAAAATACTCCAAGAGATTTCTGTCCAGGCTTAGCTTTAAGTACTACAAGACACTTCTCTCCCTTGCTACGCAGAGAAGCAGTCTACATCCAGATATTATGCTCCCAACACTTCTTCACCTTGAAAATAATCTTCAACTATATACATGAAGTGAAAATAAATTATAAATAAAATCCAAAGTAACAGGACAGAGACAACCAGCATTGACTCTGTGAGGTACAAAAGCATTTGAAATAACAGTACAAACCAGAATGAAGCCATTCAAAGCATTCCTAACAGCTCACTACTGAAGTCAATATCCCTGCATCTTACTATTCAAATAGCAGTTCCTCAAGGGAAAAGAAGGTTTGGCTGATATATGTGAATTCTTCAGTGTTTCACACACTTTTGGTAACATTCAGAATGAACACAGCTTTACTTGTCTGAAATCTCTATAACCTCATCATCTGTTTATTACCACACTGGGCTGACTGACACTAACAAATATTTTGACGACTTCCATTCTTTTTCAGGGTAAGCACAGATGGCTCCCTGAATGGCCACTGAAGGTGACAGAAGCTAGAACAGCTGACTCAGACAAGTGTGGGGGACATACTTGTGCAAACCATTAACACATCTCAGCTGCAAACAGCCATCAGCAACAACATCTAGATGGTGGCAGCTAGGTTCAGTCACCTCTCTACACCCTTAGGCTACACAAACCCAATCTAGTTCTTGCCCATCTAAGCCTTATCCCCCCTTATTAAAAGGATGAAAGGGTTAATAATGTTTCTACCACAACAAAGGACACCCTTTATTTTGCCAGACTGCTAAGCCATATATTAACATACTGGGAAAATTCCGGGCAGAAAAACAAAACATTAGGCCAGACATTTTCAAATTATATTTAAATATCCCAAAAGGGTGAACTAGACTGGATATTAAAGCATCAGCTTCTACAAGCTCATACATAATAAAGGACAGCATCATGTAAAACATTACCCTTTTCACCCTCCCAGGTGGACATATAAAAGGACATACATTTTCTGCTGCTTTTGTACTCTTAAAATATAAAGAAGCACCTCTAAGTCTTTCAGTGCCTCATTTTGCCAACAAATTATACTGAAATTATATCACAGAGGATGCAGTCTACAGAGTTTTGCAAACTATACAGTACCTTACCAAGGAAATAAAAGGACAAAATTACCTTATGGAAGAACTTCCAAAGCACAAGTAACTATACTACCACACAGCTAAACAACATACATGAGAACTGAGTTCAAGATATGCAACTTGGACTAATACCAGTAAATCCTACACTACGCTACCCTACCAGATTGCTACCACATGGACGATGGAACAGTTTAGGATTAGACTATGAATGTGCTGAGATTATAATTCTAATTGCCAGCCCTCTTTCTCCTCTGCGAAGCCCAACATCACTTGTGCACCTGTTACTTCACTAGGAAACATTTCCATACTTGGTGTTTTGTGCTGGCTCACACACGTCTAGCATAAATATTTTCATTCTTTTCTTGAGCTAAGGCTTCAAAACAAGGATTTGAAAACAGCTCAAATTAAATCATACTCACTACTTTCTTAGAAGGTTCATCTTCAGAGTCTAAATTCTTCCTCTTTGCTCTGCCATCCTGATTACCACTATCAGCTTCTTTTTCATTTTCAGTGGACTGCTCTGTACCTGAAGCAGAGCTATTGCCTTCACACCTGACACCTGAAGCTGACTCTAAAGCATGAGGTGTTTTCTCCACTTCTTCATTCAAACACTTCTCTACTTGCTGTTCTTCTGGCTTGGTTACTTCAGCCATTTTGACTGGTCCACTGATCAGAATGGAAATCTAGAGGGAAAGGAAACAAACCACCAAGAATTTTCAATGCTGAATTTCACTTACTTGTGGTTACGATCGTGACTTTCAAATGCAACGTTGGCATTTTACCCTAGGCAACATACAGACTTCAAATTTGAGCAGTTGTTTAATAAAGGCAGCTCAATAAAATAAGTGGAACTTAAAAGTACACTTTAAATAAGTTCAAACTAAGATAAATTGTTACTCTTCATTTTAGAGTCATTCTTACATATCTTTATTGACTCAACTGCCAAATGTTACTGGTTTTTTTTCTTTCCCTTCCCATAAAAAGTAACCTTCAAATCAATTTATGTTTAGAAACACAGAAAGGTTCTCTCAAATTAATAAATTTGTTATTTAAACTGATACGCTTTGAAATTGATGTCTTCAAATAAAAGATCTAGATGGGTTTTCATGAGCAAATTTTCTTACCAGTTGTGGATTTTCCAGTCTGCCAAGAATATCCACTATGCTCTGAGCTTAACTAATATGTGGAATATTCAGCTGCACCTGTATTTCCACATCTCCACCTCACAAATATCTACAAGGCTGCAGGACAGCAAACAACTGCCACAAAGCTCATCCAGTCTCCAGCACATCCCAAGCTTCTTTATACCACCACTGGGAAGCAGAGGACCTACTTTTTAACAAGGCATGGCAGAGGGCAATTTGGCAACTCCTTTTCTGAAACAGTAGCCCCAAAAAAATTAAAATTCAAAATTCATATTCAAATCCACCGTATCCAGGCTCACCTCCTAACGAGGGCCAGAACACATCCACTGAGTGGGCCACTACACAGAGGCACCAGAGCAGCTGTCCTCAAAACAAATGGCCTCAAAGTACGACTTACAAAAATAATTCCTCCACTATTGCACAGCACCTGACTTGGTTTGCGAAGCAGCAGCAGCAGACCCTTCCTTATCCTCACCCGGCTATTCCAAGAAAATGTTTTGGAGGC
>VXAX01004849.1:771864-810396 GCA_013399835.1 Leptocoma aspasia | reverse complement strand
ATATAATGTATATAATTGTATTATTATATAATAATAAACAACAAACAGAACTAGAGTTTCACGGAGTTGTTGGCTCTTGTCAGAGTTGAGGTACGTATGGAATATGGTTTTACAGAAAAGAAGGCTGCAGCTTTAATGGCTGTGTCCTCAATTATGAAGATTTCTGGGGATGTTTTGAGGGGAGGAAAGATCACAAATGTCACCAGAACTGGAAAAAAAAAAATCCCTTTCAGAGAGTATAAATTTCCCCTCCAGTCTCTGTCCTATTTTGAGCCTTTAAGAAGTAGTGTTTGAGCCCATGGGGAGAGGCTGCTTGCTAACTTGTAATTTCATATGATTTGAAATGTGGCACCTGCTGGCTTCCTGTGTGGGATCACTTAGGAGAAACAGCAACTATCTGTAAGACTGGGGTGTCTAGCCAGTTATCTTGAGCTAAAAATCCCTTTTCACATTTGTCTTACATAGCATTGCTTAGGTAGGGGGTTATTTCAGTATTGGCTGCCAATATGTAGATGCAATTTTGGTAAATCTGCTCTTTACTTTGGGGAAGGCAAAGTTCCTGGAGTGCCTTATTCAACTAAAGCAAGTGCTAGAGATAAGTACCAGATCATAACATTATCTGCTTAGCTCTGTGGAGCAGTGGGCTAAGGTGAGGACGATGCAAAACAAGTTATCAAATCAGATGAAGGGACCTAATTAAAACATGATTGCTGAGGTCTAGGAAAAATACAATTAAGTTGTAAGCTAAAGAAAATGAGGTGGCAAAGTTAATGTATTTGTCATTTATCTCGTGAGATCTCAGTTCAAAGACTCACTTTCAAATCCTACAGGATCAGCTCTTTCAGATCCTACAGCAGTCCAATAGATTTAAAATTAGATTGGGCTCATGCAAAGATATAATGTGTGAATGTAACAAAGCCACTCTGAAAATAAAAATAGCATGCTGGCTGTAAGTGCTGAACATCCTTCCAGGATGCAGCATTCTGTGTTGCCTCGCATAGACAGAGTAAAATTGAAACAAGGAGATCAAGGAAATCCAGATGCAAATCACACTTCAAGTTATTCAAGTGAAATTCTGGCATCAGGGCCTAAACTTCCTAACTCTGTGTCAAAGAGCTCCGGTTTTCTTGATACATGCCCTCAGTTTAAGTAGCCAAAAGATCAGCGTTGTAGCTGATTTAATTATATTAGTTAGCTTTGCTGTAGCCCTGGTGTATTATCTTATTTCATTAGTATCTTCAAGATTAATTAATATTTTTCTTTAATTTGAAAAGAAATATATTTATTGCTGAATTGCAGGTCAGGAAGGGAGATTGGAGTTATAGGAGGAAAAGAGTGGGATCTAAATCTGAGTCCAAAATTCAGGTCTGTCACCATTTCCTATGTGCCAAGACATGTGACATTCCTGTCTCTGGAGTTCCCAACTGATAAAAATGAGGATGTGATTGGACCCTGTTATCTGGATGTTCTGAGCTGGGGACAAAAGCCTTTTACTCTGTTTTTATTTTTCAATCAATCTTGAACACAACAATTATTTCAGCCATCTCCTGGCACGTTTCTGTGGTCAGGCTGAGGTTGGTTTGGGCTTTTGGCTGGAAAGGCACAGGGTGACACACTTGTCACCTACTTGTCACCATTGTGTCCACCAGCTCACAGCCTGCTGCTGTGAGGCTCACCGTGCCCATGGGGTGGGGGGTAGGTACTTGGCAATTAATGTATATCACTTTTTCTGTGGTTTTTGCCCTGGTGAGAAACTGGGCAGAACATGAGTCAAGGCAGAAAATATTTCTCTCGAGTGAAGATGACCCCCCTCCCTCTCTCAAAGATCGTCCCTATTCCAGTTCTTTTATTTTATTCTTCCTATTATTTTTGACAGTCTGTGTATGGAGATATTTCTTGCCAAGATGAAAGTCACTCTCTTGTGCTTGCAGTGCTCTGTCAGTTCTTTTTAAGGAGTTAAGTGCACTGTGAGTTAGTAGGAACAATGAACCTCACTTGTGCTTGCAGCTGTCTGTAAAAACTTACTTAATATTGTTTTGTGGAACAAAATTAGAAGTTTTTCGTTACCTTCCCCAATTTGTTGGCACCGTGGCTAGGCACAATATTTAAAGCAATATATCACGAATGTGTGAAAATGACCAAATAATCCCCAGAAACCTTGGTATACCTGAGCCTTCCTACTGAAGTAGCAGAATTGGTTGTAGATTAAAAAAAAATATGTCTGTCAGACCTGATGTGGGGCAGAGGTGAGCGAACCACAGGCTGTGGTGTGGTGTCTTACTTTCCCACTCCTCCAGCTCAGGTTTCAGTGGAAAGTAAGATTTGCATTCTTCTGCCCAGCACCGTGCAGCCCCGCAGCTCCGGTGGGGAATTCATTCCCTACCCCTGTACAACCTCCATTCTGATGCACTCAAACCTAAAAGGGAAATTTTCCTCGTGAGTGACCTTGCACTTTTGCTCCTGTTGCCTAGAGGAGAGGGAGATCAGTGAGCAGTGCTGGATGACACACACCACGCTCCTGTTCCTCGCTGCCCCTGCACCCCAGTCGCTACAGATTGTAACACCACATGTCCATAATCAGAGATAAAAATAAATCCAGAACCTGGAGGTGAGTAGGCTCCTTCTGTTGCCTTCAGATAGCCCCACTCTGAGATGCTGAACAAGCAGGAGGAAAGTGCATTAGGCATCTGCAGAGGCTGCTGAAGTTGGGAGATTGGTATTTCAGCTAGGCTGTTGCCTTGGAATTCTAGTGGATATTTGTTATTCCTGCGATTTACTATGCTTGTTGTGCATGAAATAAATTAAAACAAAGCACCATGTTATTACAGCTAGAGAGAAAAGCCGTGTGTTGAGCTGGAAAAAGCACTGAACTACTCGAGGAAGGGCAAGAGGCAAAAGCAGGGGTATGTTCTGTTGTTTCCTTTCAGGAGAGCTGAAGGCAAAGGGGAGATTTAGTGGCTGTTCCTTGTGGCACAAAATCATCCCTGATTGTTTGTAGAACAGAGGCATGAGAGTGTCAAACAGATACCGTGGATCCACAAAGGTGTCTCCTGACCTGCCTGCCTCCTGGATGTGCATGTCATGACTGTAATTTCGTCATGGTAAGAATGTCAGGAGTCATGAAAACCCAGTGAAAATGAAAGAGGGAAAAGTCACTGGCAAGTTTTGAAGTAATCAAGTGACCCTTGCAGACCTGGATTGCTCTAATCTAATTTTCTTAAGGTCTTAAGGGGTAACTTATGCACCTTCTATTTAGGCTGTACCTAACCCTTACCTCTCAGAGCCCTGGTGTGCACTGGGGCCTTTAGGAATTTGGGAATCTCTCTGTGCTGGGTTGTGCTGTGTGAAATCCCTGAGTTAGGGTCAGGCTGTCTTGTTGCAGTTAAACTCGTGGTACTGTCACAATGTGCTGATCATAGTCTACAGCCATATATTCCATGGGTGTACTCCTAAATTTTACCTGTCTTCCAGCTGGGGAAGTACAGCCTTGTGGATTGTTGTCTGGTTCGTTTTTTAAACAAATCTGGGAGTAATTTTTCACGCTCCTCCTCAGCATTTTTTGATTTTTTTTTTTAAATTTTTTTTTATCCTAAGGTTGTGAATCAGATCAAATGCACAATGCAAGCTGTGTGGCAAAAAAGGAAGCAGCGGGCTGTGACACTCTGTGTAAAGTCTCTGTACCTCCTTGTGAACCAAAAAGCTGTCTCGTGTGATGCATCCTTGATCTTCAAACACATCCCTAAAGCTATTAGCCAGGCTGAATTACTTCTTAACTTGCAGTATATGCTATCTAAACAGGCCATTTTTGGGCTGGCATACATTAAGACCTCCCTCCACCAGCCTTGTCTGACCCAAACTGGCCATTTTTCAGGTTCAGATCAGATCACATCAATCTCCCCTGCAAAGGTGCCCCCAGCTGCCTTTCCCTGGTGCCCTGCAGCTCCTCCCGTGTGGGGACATCAGGTGCTGAGCTGTCAGCACAGCCCAGCTGCTGCTGGGCTGGAGACCCAGGCTGGCTCCCAGCTCCCCCATTAGTTGTGCCCTACAGAGCAGTGGGGTTTGCTGCTCACAGGGGAGCCCAGGGACAGTGTTCCTGCCAGCTCCCAGAGCTCAGAGGGCTGGAGGCTCTGGTGTAACTAATAGGGAAGTCTGGAAGCGATGGGAGATTTGAATGTAGAAACACAGCCCGGGGCCTGAGCCAGTGGTCTGTCACTACTGCTCCTCCTCATCCTGCTCCTGGAAAGATGGAGTGAATTCTGCAATCCCCTGTGCTGGAGCTGTGGCTGCAGTGGAGGCAGTGGCAAAAGAGTTGCTAATGATAGAATGTGTGCTCTAGAATAGAACACATTCTATATGCTATCATGCTAATGATAGAATGTGTGTTGAAGACAAGGGAAAGGGAGAGAAAGGACACGTGGAGAGTGACCTTGGAAACTGGCCTCGTGTGCAGGGGATGGGAGAGTGCCAAGGGAAGGGACAACAAGCAGGTGTTGCTGCACAAGGCTGCCCAGAAATGTGCAGTGTCTCCTGTGTGTGAGACGGAAAAGGACAGCAGAGCTGAAGAGTTCCCAGACCCTCCTGGGATGGAAGGGGTGACACCTTTGTAGTTTCCCTGAGAAGGCTCAGCTCTGCAAAGACTGGGAAACGTGACCCTAGATGGATTTCAACAAGAGTTTTTTTGCTCAGTTGGGCAGAGCAGCCTTTGCTCAGCTTTGACAGTCCTGTGATAACCATCTATGTGAACATCCTCTGTAGCACTGACCAGTGCCAGACCAAGCTAGTTAGGATACTGAGAATACTCTCTTTTGCTTTTTCTCCTTAGGTGTAAAACTGATCCCATCATCTGTTCAAAATGGGTACTGTAAAATGATAACTTGTACCAAAATGATTAGCAAGCAGATGGGTGAATATTTACAGTTCATACACTGATTGAATATGAATATTCTTCTATCATGAAAGTGTTGCCTGGGACCTGAGTTTGCTAATTGACTGTACCTCTGTGTCCTCTGGATAAGAAAAAATGATGGGTTTTGGGTAGTGATATTTGTATTTTGAATGTGAATGTTACATTTCTTCTTAATTTGTCAAAACAGGAAAGAAAAATCTAAGTAACCTTTCACTATAGCTATAATTTTTTTTTTTTTTTTTTGCTGGTGTAGCTAATATAATTTAATTATCTACACCTGCATTCAGTGCTTCACTGTATTTACACATAGAGTTCACTTTGCTCATAATACTTGTGGACTAGTTTAAAACTACCACTCAGTGGAGTTAGCGCTGATTAACACTGATGTAACTGAACAGAATCACAATTTTGTAATAGACTTAGTTCAGCAAATTCATTTGGTTTTGAAAACCCTTTCAAGGATCTGCTTATGTGGAGTGATTCCATTCCATCAGATTTGAAATCTGTGTATCCCTTCCTCATCCCTCTCTCTCGTCTCCCCATCCCTTTCTCCCACTTCTGGTGGATATAAACCGGTACGTATGACCAGCTCTGACTCTGCAGGAGTCAAAAATGAGTCAGAAGTTCCGAGTTCTTGCTCTTCTGTCTTCTGGAGTAACTTTTCCCCCTGCAGAAAGTTGATTTCATTGTTGTGCAGGAACCTTCTGTTCAAACAGAAGGGCGTCAGCTCTGCATTTTTACACTTTTCCCTAATAGCTAGTCTGAGTTACAGATGCAAGTGGTTTGTGTGCCAAGGAAGAGGGACTCATTCAGTCCCTGCTATTTTGTGCTCTTCTTCTTGCACACCACTCAGTCCCTTATGTTCCTGTGGTAATCCCTACAAACTAGAAAACCTCAACAGCTGAATCCAGGTAAATCCCTGTCAAGGGGATGTGGTGGAGGGCTTGGATAATGCTGTCAGAGTGCTGGGATGAGCAGAGCTCAGGCAGGCTGAAAGCAGTGCCAGCATGGCCAGCGTGAGCTAGACTGGGAAGTTAAAATGTGCTTTCATATTCCACCTATTACTTGTCAAAGTGGAAAGGTTCTGCCCGTGTTCCATTACCAATATCACTGAAAAATGGTAAATATAGATGAGTGCATGGGTAGATACATCTTCAAATATTAATTGCACCCTTTAGATATTTGTTTGGTCTAAAATACAAATTCATGCCCCAGAAGATAAAAATAATAGACGAAACCTTGTCAAAACCATTTGATAGCAAGACTTTCTAGTCTTTGAATAATGAGCCTTAGGGATGAAAGCATCATACAGTAAAGGTAATCCCTAGTTCTAGACATTTTCTGCTGTAAACCTGTCCATCTGTCTACTGAGGACACTGACACTTGAAGTGACGTAAAATCCGCACTCCTTAAGAGAAACATTTATGTAAATGGATCTTTTAATAGAATAACTTTTAATTTCTCTCTTTCATTATTAAATCATAAGTGATGAGATTCTTCAAGTGCAAGAGAAATTTATCACACTGCCATGTTGAATTTGAGAGAAAATTAGGTTTCATGTGAAGGAATTTTGAATGTTTTTGGTATTTTTTGCCATTTGTGGACAAGTTTTACCTCTGACAAGGATATATCATCTTGAGATGGGGTATGTCACAGAATGCTGCAGAATTTATTTCATGCTCTAAATTCTTACCTAGGCCCTGGTCTATCTAAATACCACTATGGAGGGAATCAACTAAAAGGGCTGTATTCTTCACCTTCTTCCCAATGTTCTTCTTCCTTGGAAGTCTCTATATGTTTTTTAAGACTTTGTTAAGTTTAAAGATAACTTTATTAAAGTTGGCAAGACTTTCAGTGATGCTGACCTGTAGGAAACACCATATATCCCACAAACTTCCCTAACTTTTGCGTGCTATTCCTGAAGCCCCTAAAAATGACAAACTAAGAAATCCAAACCAAACAAAAAACCCCTATGTCTTTGCTTAATGTGCACATCAGTCACCTGCTTGCAGACTTCTGTCATGGATTGCCCCTTCAAACTGTGCATTTTACCTCCTCTTAATCTTCCCTTGTGGGCTTGGGCTCAGTGCTCAAGCAGGGGACAGGAAAGATCTGTGGCATGTGCTTATGTTCATAGTGATGCTTTTTCTTGGTGCAAATTTTGCCAGAACAGGTCCCAGGTTTGCAGATCTTCAGTGCAGTGGGTTCTGGGCTGCATTTGTCTAATATTTGGATTTGATCCACCAAGAAATGAAGAGTCTCACCCCTTAAGTACCAGGACATTACTGTCCTTGTGAGCTCAAGGCTTTGTAGGATTAGACAGAACCTGCCTAAAGAACCTCTGGTCTGTGACCTGTGGTCTCAGGCACCACTGCAATCACATCATAATACCAGTTCAGTGAAAGTGCTTGAAGATGATTATATTTTTCTCCCCTGACTAAAGCTCTTCAATTAGGAGGTAAGTCATTTCTGCTGAAATAAATGCTAAATGGCTTGACTTCACATTTTGTAGTTGGTATGTGTTGAAGTCCAGAGGAGACTTATTTCTGTGCAGAATATGTCAGTTTCCCAATAATGATCTCCTGAAAGTCTCCATTTATACAGGAAAATTATTTTACTGCTTTTAAAGGAAGCTGTTGCATTTATGGATTCTGGCAACTTAAATCCACCATTAACGGGAGAGAAGAAGCAATAGTCAGATTAATACACTTTTTCCTCTGTGCATTATGCTGTTTACCTAATCACAAGCTCATGGAGAAAGATAATACAGAAGAAAATGTATCACATGAATTTTGGATGACAGCCTGACTTCCCATAACTGGGTAACTAACATTAACTCTGAAATTGTATTTCTTGATGGGAAAAGTCTGGGAAAAAAAAAACCAAACCAGTTCACATGATAAAGGCATTGCTTGTTATGGTCTAACAAACACCTTTCTCCAGATCCTGGCGGGATAATCACAGGCAGTTGGCAGTAATGGTGTAAGGCTGGAAGGGGCAGCGTGCCCCAGCTCTGTGGCTGCTAATGAGTCACACGTCCTGTCCTCATTTCTGCTTCCTGGTAAAGGTGTGAACACATTACAGCCACCCCATGGAATATTACATGGAATAAACTTGTGGGAAGGGCTCCTCTGACTTGTCAGACTTGACTTGGGCTCATATAAATAATAGCTTCAGGACTGGGGTGATGTTTGCAAGAGACATCACCTCCTAGTTGTCCAAGTTTGTGGTATAGCAGTTTTCCTATTTAAAGGAAAAGATCTTTCCTTCTTTTTGTCCCTGAAATACCGCCTTAATGGTTTCCTAAAGCAACGTAAAATCCTGCCATTTAGATCACTGACTGTTGTCTCGTGTTAGATATCAGGGAACTGTCTCGCTATATTTTGATTCACTTGATTTTCACTGATACCTACTCAGAAACTTTTGATGCTGTGGCTAAAGGGGAGTGTACAAAGGACTGAAAAGGTTTGTAAGGACCCTTTTGACAAACCCGAGTGAGAGTGGGTTAGTCTGCACCCAACACTTTGGTTGTATTGGTCCTCAAAACAAATAGTTGATGACAAATAATTTCTGTGCACAGGTGAATTCTTCTTGCCTAATAAACCAGGCTTCCCTATGCTTGTGTGTATGTGTGAGTGTAGTGTTGTTTAAACATCATCTAAAATATGATAAGCAGTGAATAAATTAAGAATCTGTTTGTTAAACTATGCATATATTTAAACACAAAATTAAGTTGTGTATATTTGGTTGAGATTAAATATGGAAATGTTTTTATCAAGTACGCATAGGCTCCTCCATTCCCCCACCCCTGCTCAGTGCAATCTTTTTAATGCTGATTTTTTTTTCTTTCTTTTTGCCCTTCATTGACATTTCTTTCAGAAAAAACATGGATACTTGTCCATGCCTCTGCTCCTTGTCATGCACCTTCATTTCTGGGTTCTGTTCAGCTTTTTACCTATAGCCCCAGGCATCGCTGTCTGCTCAATAGTTTCCAACCCCTGTAAAGAAGAAACAAGATGACGTATTACTTTTTAAACATAAACCACACATGACTAAGACCCAATAATTCACTCGCTCCTGCTAGGATGCTGAATGATTAAGTCTGACATCAGTCAGTGCCAGTAGTGTATTTTTGATAAACCATAGTTGTCTGCTGCATACTCCAACATCTGTAGTTTTCACACCAGAGGCATCTGTCTTGTTCAAGAAAATGAGAGACATGTAGCACACTGCTCGTGCAAGTAGTAAAACTGATAGAAACTGTACCAGTTATCATTCTCCATAGAGCTCCTTTCCTAAGTGATAGCAAATGACATATTTGGACCACTTTTTATAGAAACCATTTCAGGGAACATAGTTTTGTGACCTACTGTGAAACTTGTGGCGATCCCTCCTCAGATCCAACAGCATCTACAAGTGCCCAAAAAAAAAAGAGGAAAAAAAAAAAGAGCCCAAGAATTAATTAAGCTTGTCACTACTATTTATCATTAGATAAAGATTTTCCTCTTCACTCACCAATATATTTAGATATCTTTAGAAATTTAATCTACTGAAGGAGGTCTCAGAAGTCCATGTTTCTTGGAAACTACAAACATGGATTTATTGTATGGGATAAATTGTACTTTCAATTAATATGGAAAATAGTAAATTTGACCCTGGCTCTTTATGAGTGATGCAGGAAGAACTGCAATTACTTACTTCAGAAATGAAGCTGAACTAACATTCATTGTAAGAATCATCATTCTGATCATGCTGATTTTGTTCATGTTTTCTGTCTCCGTATCATAAGCCATGGATCACAGATCACTGAAGTTTTATTGGTTTTTGTGTCTGCAAGAACAAAGTTACAATAGTCAGAAGTCAGGTATCTCCTTCTCTCAATACCCTTCCTGTGCACACTAGCATAATCTTTTTATCAAGCAACCTCATTGCTATTTCGTATTTATTAAAAAAAAAAAAAAGTCAGCATTTAATATTCCTAATCCATCTTAATTTAAAACAGACTTCCAAATTTGACCTCCTGGAACAAAGGTGAGAAAGAAGAGGTGCTAATCTGACACTTCTGTGTTGGCAAAACCAGAACGGCAGCAAAAAGAATCCATTTCTTATATTAAAATTTAAAATCATAAAGTCATAATGGTGTGACTTAGCAGTGTTTACCTCTGGCAGTGCATTTGCAGCTGGTATTTAGCAGCGTCAGCACTCTGTGTCTAAAGGAGATTGTGGAAAGCAGTCTTTTTCAGGTTTTACTGGGAAGGAAATGCTTGACTTTGATCACAGTTAAAATGACGGCATAGTTGGTAGACGAAATACTGCAGATAGTTAGAAAAGGCAACTGCTTTGGAGTATGTCCTTTAAACTCTAATGGATCAGTTAATTCTCCAGAATATTTACTAGGAGAAGTCCTAAAAGGGTTAAGAAGCTGCTATAAGAAAGGCTAAAAATGATAGACTGGAAGAAAAAGAGGTAGTAAAAATTGAAGGATATAAAAAAGCAGAGGAATGTGGCTGGGGAATAATAAAATAAGAGAGAGAAGTTAAACCAGTGACCCTTGTCGGCAGTGAAAAGCGGGAGATTAGAAAATGTTTCATGCTAATTTCCATGGAGATTTCTTTAATTTATCGAAAATTACTTTCTTCTGCTTTGATTTGTCCAAGTGCCTGCCCCCTCGCAGCTTTTTCGGGGTGGTCCTACCCGTCACGCCATGCTGAATATGGGCCTCGTTTGCCCCCACACTGGGCCAAAGCGTCGTGAGATTACTGAAGCGTCTCTGACGTCTCTATCAGCCTGTGCCACCACAATGCCCTCTTCCCTTTTTTTCCTCTTTCCCTCCCGCTCTCTCCTCTCCCCTCTGTAGCAGAGTCTTAGGATTCCTGTCACATGATGGCTTCATCGGGGGCCCCTTGCTGGAGCGCTTTCGCTTTCCTCCTGATCCGTTCAGCTCGGTTCTCTCTGCTGCCTGGCATATCAAAGGAGATTTGTGGGTCATTGAGCCATGGACGCAGAATATAAAGTTATCAGCCTGCCTGGCAGCATCAAAACAACAAACCCGCCCCCACCCCAGCCATCATTTGCCATCTTCATCCTTCGAGTGGCAGGAAATTGTTAGTCTCTCTTACAAATGTATGTTGAAGGCGTTTAATTTCTAAAGGATAATCAGGATGTAGAGGTACCAGCTAAAAGACCTTAAATATTACATCTCCTAATAGGGCACTTCAGATTATAGCATGATGTAGTAAGATGAAGAAGCTGCTTATAATTCCAATTTTAAAGACACAGGCTAATACTAATGACAAACTGGTATTTTTGCAGAATAATAAAGTAATTTGCCTAACATTTCCAACCTTGTCACAGATAATAAATGGATATATTTGATTACAAGCGTTCTGGGCCAGTGGAAATTGATATCACTTCCTCAGTCTACCCTAGCTGAGGATTTGATCCAGACTTTTTATTTGGGGATTCAAAGAAAAATTCATTGCAGTAAGGTTTCTAAATGTGGCTATTACCATCATTTGAATCATCCCTGTCCAGTTCCTTTCGGAGCACTGGGACTATTTAGCTCTGAAGTGAGTGATCCTGGTAGAAATGCCAAGATTCAGCCTGGAATGCACTGAGTATCCAAAAGGCTATGGGGAAAGATGGCACCAAGTACCTGCAGGGGGTGAGGAGTTCAGTACAGCAGCAGGGTTAGAAATATCTGTCTTGTAACGTCCATTGCAGCTCAATTAGAAACAGGTTCTTTTGATGTGGTTTGGAACTGTTGTGGGGGCTCTGAGCACCTTTTAAAATGAGTCCTCATTAGTCTCTTCAAAATCACTCTTTAAACCGTGGCCTTAAATGTCTCCCTCAGTTCCCTCTGGACAGTGAACTTGCATATTCAGGACCTTCTTTGTGTGCCAAGCTCGGGGCTCTGCCTGCGAGCTGGCTCACCTGATGGATGGCTACAGCAGGGTACCGAGCTCTGGGGCAGCACAGACAGCTCTGCCTGCCTGAGGCACACCCTGCAGACCCCTGAAAGGTCCTGGGGAAAGAATCCTGAGGGAAGGTGGCTAATGGATGGTGCCACAAACATTGGAGGGAAAGTCAGCGCGATACCAGGAGCTCGTGGTGGCTGGCGAACAAATTCTGACAAACTACAGATGCTGTGACCTCTCTAACCATAGCTTTGTACGTGCTTGACAGGCAGGAATATGGGCATTTCTCCTCAGATCCCAGAGCAGGGAGGTGTACTCAAAAACCTTGTCCAAACCCACAAAACCTGTGCTGAATTCAGTGCTACTGTGGTGTATCACCTACTATTTTAAATACTCAGTATGTCTCTTAAATCTGTTTACTGCTTGTGTCTTCTTCTCTGGTGCAGCAAAGTCTCCTAATATATAACTCTGCATATTTCCTATATAAATAAAATGCATTTTTGGCTTTTTTAATATGTATATCAACATCCATTTTCATGAGTAAATTGTGTCTTTATTGGCTTTCTTGTTTCTGTGTAGCTTGGCCTGCATTTAATATATTCATTCTTCCCTTTCTAACCATCACCATCTCTGTTTCTTCTCATACTTAAATCTAGGCTACATAAATGATTTTAAATTCCCTCATGATCAAACATGATCATGCAGAGCTTGAAGTCAGAGAGAATGTTAAGTGTTCTCTAATTAATTGCATAAATGTGGAATGCAGGAATTAAGTGTTCTCTGGTAATTTCTGTGTGCAGTAGGCTTCCTCAATATGTGCTCCATTATACCTCACATGTGCTTGGGGTACTGCCTAGTAACAATTCATATGACGCTCATTTTCCAAGGGTGGCCATGGTTCTATTTTCCCTTAGTGATTCTAAATTTTTCTAGTGCATTAATAGAGGAATATCTAGAACACAGTTTTGTTATGCCGGTTGTGTATATGCTTAACCTTTTCCCTTTAGTTCTGTGTGCAAGCACACGTATAAGTGTGTACCTTTGTGTACTGTATCATGTTCACATATGATTGAGAAAGAAACAACATTTACACAGCTATGGTGCTGTGGTTCATTGCTTAATTAATTCCAAATATAAGTGACATACTTTTTAGAACAGTTTACAATTGGGCACACCTTTCTCTTTCAAAACTGATCAATTACAGTGACTGCTCTGTTTGGTTTTTAAAAGGCAAACCTTTGTAGTATGTGCCATTTTGTTACTTATGTTAGAAAGGAATGCTTTAATCCCCTTAGAAGTTAACCTTAAAAAGGAAACATCTACCTTATTGTGGTATTGACCTTGTTCTGGTAAATTGCCGTGTTTTCCTTTACCTACATCGTGCTATCAGTGCAAGATGTTTACATCAAGGATAAGGTTAAATGTTTCTTTTTTGAGGTCACTTACTCCAGTTCTTTCTATGTATATCTCTGAAAAAAAGAAAGCAATCAGCCTGACTAACAAAGCTGTACCAAATCCATCAATTCTTTTGTGTAAAACTTACCCTCACTTTGACGTTCTTGTCTGGGCAACACTCAAAAATGCAAAATCCAGTAATGTTTTCACAGAAACTTATGAAAACTTCTATTCTGCATGGTCTCCACATGTGAAAGTTTAAACTGCCCAGATTGGTATTAAATCTTCATCCATTTTAGAGTCTTCATACATTTTAGAGTCTCCTGAAGATATCAGGCATGGAGGTTTTTTAAACTGAAATCTCCAGAAGTTATAGCTTTGTGCTATTTTCTGTTTGTTTTGGAAAACTAGTTCATATTCTTTCTGGAAACTAAAGGAAGGAGAAATTAGAAGACAAGTTGATTTGGTGGGGTTTTTTTTGGTGAAAATTTTGAGTGTCTAAAAACAGTGAAAGAGATTTGCAATTGCTTTGGTTCTTCCAGAAGAGCCCAGAATTTAATATTTTCTATGTCAGATGCAGTGCAGACTTAAAAATGAAACAGAAAATAAACATTTAGGCATCTCTTCATCCTATCAATTTGTTGCCCTTGAAATTAATTTTTTTATGCCGAGTATGCTAAAGGAATTTTTTGAGGAACATATTTCAGTATTTACCATGGGGAGGAAATCAGACTAGATAAGTTTGTATTGAAATTCAATTTTCTAAAACAGTGCTGAATGTTCAGATTTCAATATTCATATGACAACTGTGCACAAATCGAGAAAATTCCACCTTTTTTCAGTTCTTCTCATTACAGAAGACTTAAGATATGCCCTAATAATTTGTAGTAAACTTTGTAGGAACGGAAAACCAAAAAGACATAATTAAAAATCAAAAAGCCTGTTCACACCAATCAATCTGGATTTCCTCCAGATAAGTTTTAGATCTTGCTGTAGTGATCGGTAGTCCTTATTTTTTTCCCAGAACATAAAGCCAAACTGTGAGACCAAGAATTCTGAATTCAGTTAAAGGCAGCTTAACATAGTAACAGGAAACTATTTTAATATGCGTTATTTTTACTGAATTGAATATTTCTTATTCAGCTATTCCACATTATTGTGTTAATACTTACATAGTGTGGGTGACTTACCTTGATGAAAAAGAAAAGCATTTGTGAAAATGTAAAATTTCATACCTGTCTTCACTCTACCTCACCCATTTTGATCAGTTCTAATTATTTTGATGATATGGCCCCAATAAAGATCATAGAGTAGTGCAGTCAGCATTTGATGAACCTGTAACTTTAATGAAATGTAGTACTGTATTATCCCTACAGCTAAGCTGAAATCTCCTAGGAAAATATTGTTCACTGATTTTATTCTCTGAAATATGATCTAAAAAAACCCAAAGCACTCCAAGTGGTGTATAAAGACTCCTGCAGCATACCTATGCCAGCCTCTCTTTCCCTGCATGTATTGTGGGCTAACATAAACACAATTAAATGAAGTATTTCCTTCCTTTGGGATCTTAGGATAGCAGCAGTTAATAATAGAGCACTGCATTTCATTACAGTTTTGGGTCTGAGGCTGCAGAACTTAGATATGGAGAATATCAAATGGAATAGCCAGGAGAAATAGTCAGCAGAACTGATTACCTAGAGGAGTGCCTCCGTGTGTTTTATGCATAATCATTTCACCAATTATTCCTAATTTAGTTGATGAGTTCACTTTGGTTTTTTTTCCTTCTGAAAACAGAGCATTAAGTGTTGTTCTGTACTTCTGCTCATATTTATATATATGTTCCACTTCTGGGTCGAGATGTTTGCTATGGAGAAGAACATTATCTCCCTGTCCCTTGGTCTCTGGGACTTGTGTGAGTGTGAAATGTGGGGGAGAAGGGATGTGGGGCTTCCTGACCCCCAAGGCACTGCGTCCTAAGGATGTGATTGATCCTGGCTTAGGAAGGCAAGGGAGGTTCAGGAAAGGGCTGTTGGCACTCCAGATAACTTGTTGGTGGAGTTGGAAGGGTGTGGCAGTGCAAAGATTTTAGTGATAGCCAAAGAATCTGTTTGCTGGAGAGGAAAAAGGGTTCTCAGCTCACAGTCTCTCTGCAAGGAACCTGGTTTTTACTGGAGTCGTATCAAAGGGAAGTAGGACAGACCAGTGGTGGGCATGAATATTCTGCTGAAAATATCATGTCAGCTAAGAGGTTGGATTCTCAAATAAGTAGAATTTTTCTACTTTTCCTAGGCAGCTTTTCCTGTTGCACTGATGTGGCCAGATGTGGCCCATGGCAAGGGGTCTGTGTTCATCTCTTGTCCCTGTCACTGCAGCACCATCCAGGGAGCCACAGCTGGGGGGACAATCGGTGTTGGGCTTCATAAACCCAACCCACCCAAACACCTGATGTCTTGGGTTTGATTTTCAGTTCCACACAAACTATTTCTGTGAAAGTCGAGAAGTCAAAGTTTAGTGCGTCCTTAAGTGGGCTTTCCTCAGTTTGTTTGTTTAACCACATCAAAAGCACTGGAAAATAAGTTTATCTGCCTTATTTGCTGGAAAGTCAATTAGGCCAAATATGGATTTGGCAGAGGAATTCTTAATTAAACAAACAGAAGAAGTGATGTCACAAAAAACTCAGTTTCAGGACTGTGTTACCAAAAAGATGTGCAGTGTAGCCAGTGTGATAGTTGTGGAAATTTATATTATTTGTGTCCTAATACCTATATTACATAGTTCTCACTTTTCTCTCTCTAAAATTTAGAACAGTACATGGTTGAAAAGTGCAAGTCAGTAGCTGATTACTGTGAGAATGTACAGAATATTTGATGTTTTTAACAGCAGTGAGGTACATGAGTGAAGCAAGAAAATTAATGAATTTGAACCCTTTGAAAAATTTATTCTGTGTGTTTCATTGATTTTGAGGAAAAAAAAAGCAAGACTGTATTCATACTGGTGTAATTGCACTAAAAGAACAACCTGCAGATGATTTAAATTAAGTACAAAAAGAGTTACAATCTAGTCCCATATTATTTGGGAAGATTTCAATCAGTGTGTTTCCTTTGTCTGCTTGAATCTTCAAACCACGACATTTTTTTCTCTTTTCCAGCTTTTGTGATTTTTTTTTTTTTTTAGTTACATGCAGTAAAATATTCTTCTTTGCATATTTAAATGTGAAGAATACAAATAAGAACACAGTAGTTTTGACTCTGGAGAACTTTTTTAAAACCAGTCAAGTGTCCCAGTGGCAGAAGAAGAATATGACAAAGCTGGCAAATCTGAAGCCCTTCAAGGGGAAAAAAAAAAAAAAAATTGAAGTTCCTCCAGCTGCAAAGCCTGATCCCAGAAAAGTAGGGCAGTATATTCCTTAAGCTCCGCTCTCAGACTGACCAAAGAAACTTGAGATTTATTGTTTTGAACTTTAGCTCTCCTGGGTTGTCTCTCTGTGTCCCTGCCTAGGTGAAGGGAGGCCACGTCCATAAATCTGACCTTGCTCAGGGAATGCAGCGTGTCCCAAACCCTCCTGTGCCCAGCAGAGATCCCTGTCCTGGCGCTGCCTTCCCCGGCTCCCGCGTTCCTGCCTCGCCCAGGAGCCTCGGTAGGGATTGCTTGTGTGTAAACAAGGAATTTGGCAGGAGCTCAATGCCTTTCAGCAAAGTTTTCATGATATATTATTACCCATAAGGGAACTTCACTTCCTTTACTAGAACAGTGCAGCATCTCATTTTATTCAGTTCTTGTCTTCCCTCTGTCCTCTCTCTCTTATCATTTTCATATGCTGTTGTCTATCAGCTTTCATGAGAAGATTGCTGTTTCAGAAGATTAAGATGAATCTAATTTTATGTTTCAAATCCACATAAAACACGGATAGTTATGGAAGCTTGGACTCATTGTGACAGCAAATTCAGCCTCGAATGCCCTGCAGGGAATTATGTCTTAACATGTTGTATCTCTTTTTCAATGCCTGCAAGGCTATTTCTTCATCACCATGTAAACTGCATGGTGGGGAATGCCAACAAAAAATAAGATGCAGTGGAAGATAAAAATTCAGTGTAAATAAGGTGTAAGATAGACAGTAAGCTACAAATGGCTTGTTCTATTTAAACCTACTGGGTGGAAAACAGAAACGAGGGGCACATTTCTGATTATCTCACAAACTAAGAAAAAAAATCTTTTTAATATTTGTTGACAGTATCAGTAATATGCATTGGAATTCAGCTCACTGGCACCTGATGCAGTTTAAAAACACACCAAAAAAAAAAATACACAACATAAACCAGCATTATATTTGTATGTGATGGTAAATGTTTGTTTCTAGCACAATTCCTTTTGGGAAGAGGTGGGGGATGGGGGGTGGTATGTGATTCTGCTTTTCCATTTGCAGCAATCACTAATTTCAGATGAGTTGTTAGACCACACGCGAGTAATTTTCCTAAACAATGGCTTCAATTAGTGGTCAGATCCAGCTTGTTGGTGTTTTACCCTGGTCTGTACAATAGACATTTTGCAGATGTCATGCCGTGTTCTTCCAACAGCTGTGTGAGATTTCCTTCTGAAGAAAGTGTTCAGCAAAGGGAAGTTGGGGGGCCCATTTGCAGAGATGCAGGCCTGTGTTTGAATGTTTAATTACAGAGATTGCAGGCAGGGCTGCTGCTGCTGCCTGCCACCACTTAGCACTTACACAGAGGGCTGAGTGAGGAGTGGGGTAATGTATTTGAGAACATGTTTGTTAAGACCAACTTGTAATTCATTTTGGCTGTCCTTATTCGTAAAGCTGGATGGGATTCTTCCCCACATGTGCACCAAAGGAAAAAAAGGACTTTTCATCCCCAAAAGAAAATGTATCTTTTGACTTTAGTGAAAGCAGTTGTTTTTAAAAATACATATATTAAGAAGATATTGTTAAATATTTTAACCAAACCTAAATATATAAAATCATTTTTTTCACAAATATTTTACAGTTGGGTATTGACTTCATTGGGAAAAAGTAAAGATCATTTCAGTCAGAACTTCAGCACAGAGCAGTGCAAATCCAGGGAATGTTCTGAAAATATTCTGTTCAGAAAATATTTAGGCAGGATGCCTAACTGTATGAATGGGGGAGGTGTGGCTTATTAATATGGATCTATGTATTTATGCTTGAATTAGTGTATCTGAGAGAACAAATGACTTTGTGCTGGACAGGCTATATACACAAAATTACTTCTCTTGTGACAAGAGAAAATGGAACATAAAATCTAATAGACAATAAATCTGGTTTATATCTTCCTGTCTCTTTAATCAGGAAAGAATCTGGCTATTTTTAACTATAGGGTCCAATTATAAAGTGAAATGTAATGTTCTTTCTTTATCAAAAGTGTCAGGAAAACATTTTAAGGGTCAAATCCTTAGCCAGTGTAAATTAGGGGAGTATGCTGATTTGTACCAGCTGAAAATCTGACTTTACATGTCCTTAAATTTTCAGATTTATCTAGCTCCTGAAGTCTGTGTGTGTACATGCATCTCTCAAAAAGACTTGTTTTTTTCTGATTATCTGCTCATTGTTTGGAGGCAGTAGATTGTAAAATACACTTCCAAGATGTCTCGTGGTTTTGTCAAATTTATTGATGTGAGTAGTGTTGAAAATGATGTTAAAACTCATGGGTCCACAGATGTTAATAGAGCTATTGATTAAGCAAGTGTAAATTTAAAAATAATTTGGGAACTTGGTTACTGGATCATGGAAAAGTAGCGAGGAGGGGACTTGGAGAAGGGGGACATGGCATGAGAAGAAAGACCCAAACAGGTACATTCTGCTTGCTCTAGTGCTTTGGTTGTCACTGGCTCTTGGGTAGCAAGGAAAAGAATATGTGGTTAAGCATTCTCTTAGTTAATAAAGATTTAAGGCAAGCAGTTGAGTCTGCTAAGTGATGTGTGCATTAATAATAATTTTAAAAATCTGTTAAAAATACATAGATACCAAACTCTAACTATCTCCTTCCTCTGTAGCCTTAGCACAGCGTGCTGCAATCAGACGTGTCAGATATTATGGCCTGAGCAGCACTGATAAGCTCAGTTCCTCAATGTGAAATCTCCAAAAACACAGGAGAGAGAGCAGAAGCTTGGTTGAGTCACATGGTGGTGCTTTCCTTTGCCTCAGCACTAGGCCAAAACACAGGATGACTGTTTGCAGCTGGAGGCGCTTTTATTCTAAGATGAGATGCCCGTGTGCTGGTGGTTATTAATGAATCCCCAACACTCTTCCTGAGAGCCTTAGCACCATCTCTGTTGCACCAGGTAACCTGTGCTCCTCTGGAAAGCTCCCTCTCCCTTCCTGAGGGCACAGCTTTGCAGATGCTGGCACCAGGGCAATCTCATTAGCAGGCCCACGCCTTTGAGATTGGCTCCCTGTGTAGGTACACTTAGGTGTGAATCTCATCTCAGCTGAGCTCTGGGAAGTGGCTCTCCCTGCAGCCCAGGTCAGGAAGGCTGGAGTGCTTCCCATCTCCTGAGGACAATGACAATTTGGGTTCCAGTCGAGGCAGCTCGGTGCCATTTCATCCCGTGCCCTGCATTTAGCCATGGTTGTAATAGCAGCAATTGTTTTCATTATGCCTTCTGAATTTTCAGTAATAACAAGAACTGGAACATTTCAAGACTGACCCCGTTCTTGTGGTTTCCTGACCACGTGTCTTTGGGACAGGCCCAGCTGAGCTCCTGCCACCTCTGAAAATTTGCCTCGTTAATTAACAGGGTTCAAAATAGTTGGCTGGTGTTTTGGTGCTTTGTTTAAGGAGGTAAGAACTGGGAAGAAAAGAATGTTATTTGCTACACCCTTTCAGTGTTGTTGAAGGGTGTAATTCAAAGGATCAGCAGAAATCCGTTGTTCTAGTTACTACTTTATGGCACCACTGTAACTTCCTATAAGGATTTGCAGAAGTACAGGTACACCCTCTGTAGAAATCATGCAGGTTATAAGGAATTTTTCCAAAAGAGATGAAAAAAAAATTCTGGAGTAATTTCATCTGCAAAGATGAGTTAATTTACAAATGAGCTTATTTTATAATTCACTTGGCCCACCCGTAACGTCATCTACATTTTTGTACGAATCTACGAAATGAGCTCTCCTCTGAAAAATACTCCCATTTTTTCTAGCCCAGCCTACACACACTCTTACAGAACACCATTAGTAGTGCTGTTCTATATATGCAAAGACAGGATATGGGTTTTTTCCATACTTCTAGCTAGTGCCACTTAAAGTTTTGTAGATGAAGCCGGAGCCATGGTGTCTAGGAGGCCAAGCATTCTGACAGGCTTGCTTAAGTGCAGCAATTGAAGTTTCATAACTGGCTACCCAAGGGGACTGTGTGCTAACAGCATCCTCCTATATTGGTTCTGTATGTTGGGAAAGTCACAGGAAGTCAAAATGAAATCGCCAAATACCCCCGGGCCTCAGACCTGTATGGTGGCATCACTGCTGAAAAATAATAAAAATGATGCTAAAACATACAATCCCTGGTGAACCAAATAGTCAATAAAGAACAGGATCTGTGCAGAATTGATTGTATTCATAGTGAGATTTTGGCTGCTTATAGTATCAATTAGAGTTGTATTAATAGGTACAATTCTGACTTTACGCTGGCATTAATTTTAATGATGAAGGTTATCAGTCAAAAAGTAAAGCAAAAATACTGAAACTGTAATTGTTTCATAGCCTGGACCTTCCATAAGTTAATGCAGTGCACTCTTTTGAATGGATTGTCTGCTGAGAAACAATCTGCAGGTTGTCTCAGAGCCTATAAGTCACTTTCTAAACAACAGAAGTTACCAAGGCACTGTGGTGACTCTGGTCCATACACTCCTCTGGGCAGGAATGGGCTGTTCCTTCCATTGGAACTGCTGTTGTTTGCATGTACAACAGCATAAACAGCATAAATAAAGGTCTTCCAAATATACTCTGTGTGTGTGTTAGAAAGGGCAGGTGCAAACTTTCCTGGAGGAAAGGTGGGTGCATGGGGGTATCAGACTTAATTCAGGAGGACTGCAATGCTCTTGGATTTACTGTGTGTGGAAGTCAAATCTATATACACTTAATAGATTAAAACAAACAATGTGGTGTGTAGGGAAAGTTCCTCACTAAATAAGTTCTGGCCCTGGTCTAGAATCTTTTGTGAAATGTCCTAAAACCCTCTAAAGAATCAGTCCAGGGGTTGATCTGTGGCACTGACCAGATGGACTCCAGACCATGCCTGGCTCTGCACACCCACTCAGGCCACACCTTCACCAGTGTAGCTTCACCTACACAAACTGTGTAGGAGAAGGGCAGGAATAAGTTGCACTGCCTATCTGTGACACAGGTTACTTCCTCTGAAGAGCTGGGATAGTTTTATTGACCTTGGCTGCACGATTGGAAAAAGGGTCGATGACAGAATGTCCTTAATGTGGGTAGACTAGCTGTATGGTTTGGCTATTTATTTTGATTTTCAGGGAGGAAGCTGTGAGTTTGTGAACTTCTAAAATTGATGCATCGTAAATTCTCAGCTGAAAAGGGTCTTTAAAAAAAAAAAAAAAATTAAAGTGCATTAGGACACTGCAGCCAGCTCCCCTCCCAATGAGCTCCAGTAAAAAAAGCTCTGCTTTAACCCCCTGCACAGGGTTTTTCAAGCCAGATATTATGACAGAAGAAAACAGGAGGTTATTTTAATGAAATGGGAATAGAAGAGAATGGAGTTTGGTTTCAGATGTTGTATGTATTGTGAGTCATCCCAATGCTTTTATGTTAGATTCCTGAGTTACACCAATCAATGAAATTGGCCTGTGCTTTTCTCTCCCTTTCTTCATTTAAATGTCAAAGTGAAATTCAAAGGCTTGTGCAGAACTACTTGAGTCATTCAGAAGATCACTGCCCCACTGGGGATTCTCTTTGTTTCAGCACTTGAACACTATTGGTTTTATTATCTCCATTCAGGTTTTGTGATTATTCTCATCCATAGCCTCCTAACAGCCATTAGAGATGCAGACAGAGTTCTGCCTTTGCATTGCATGAATAAATATAAATACTATTTTGTGACTTGTCAACAATATCTGCTAGTGATGCAGTGTTGTAGCATATTCTGGGTACTAACAGCCCCATTTGTGAGATATTAAGCCCCCTTCATTCTTCTTGGATTCACTGGCATTAGCAGTTCCCAAGACCAGATGGTTTTTCACTACGCTGGAAGATGCAGAGGAGCAATAATAATGATGATCACTGAAGTTACAAAGTATTTCAGCTGAGCTGCACAACAGCCACTAATTACTTCAGCTCTAAAGTTGCTCAAGGTGAGGTTCCACCTTACAAATCTTTTGATGGTTCAAGTCACTGTTGGTCTTTTCTGGACAGGTTTAGGTTTTTATGAAGCAGTACATAGCAGGAAGAACAGCAGGGAGAGCAGGAGAATGGGGTAGAATTCTCTTAAACCAGCTCTTCCATTGGATCTTTCATAGCAAGGAAATGGAGAGGAAATTCAGTGTCTAATTAGAGAGGCCTTGAATGCACTTAAAGTTGCAATTTTTTATGGTTGAGGGTTTGTTTGTTTTTTGGTGGTTTTGTTTGTTTAATAGTACAAAGTTAGAAAATTGCACACATATCATGGACTGTGATATCTTCTCATTACAACCTGATTTGCAGTCTGCTGAAGTTATGCAGAAGTTGTTCCTTGCCTACACAGTGGACTCTGAAGGAACTGCATAGCCTATTGATAAGGAATGAAGAGCTCATTATGCCACTGATAAGGCCCCACAACTCAAAGCAAATTAAAATATCACTGGAATTTTTCATAAGGTTAAGGCAATATTTTTAATGATGAGATAGATGCATGTGCAAGTCTGAGCCACTTCAGCTGCTGCTGGTGGTTTCTAGTTGTGGTTTATGTGGAAGCAGGTGGGGAGGAATGAAAGACTGTTTTGTGTTCAGAATGTAAAGCAGACTTGCTTCTGGTTCTTCTCTGGCACTGGTGTGACACCGTCTGGGTGGCCTTCCCATTGTTCACCCCTGTCATATCAGATCACCTGTAAGAGAAATCTTTTAATTAGTTTGCAGTTATGTTTGAGACAGATGAGCTTGGCAGGAGAAAACATAGTGCTGACTTTTGAATTTGAGAATCTGTGTTATGTTTTCCCTGAAGTGAGACCTGGTTTTCAGGTCCCACTTGGAGCTGCTGGGAAAACCCTGTCTCCTGCACATTCAGCCTCCAGTTAAACAAAAGCTTCACTAGAACACAGAAGTTGTGAGTAGGATGGAAATGATCAAGTCAATGGGGAAAGTGTGGTGCAGGAACAGAAAACAGACCGCTGAGCTGACTTAGACATATCGTGTGTCAGTTAAACAGATAGCTCTGGTTTCTAACTCTGTCTGTTTCAGACAGGATTTAATTTTGTCCAGACTAGATAAGTAGTGGTGATGTTTAGTTGTAGGCAGTGGAGTGGCAACTCATGGCTTCAGTTTATGTTTTTGACGAGGTAGTCTCTGGTTTTGTTCTGGCAGGGAGAACAGACATTGCAGGGCTGGTCTGGAACTGGAAAGGACATTCCCTTTGCTGCTGGCAGGGAGTGGAATAACAAAGTTAATGTTCCACCCCGTTTTTAAATCCTGTTTTCTATGATATGGCTGAACTGTAGACAGAGGTTTGCCTCTCTCTCAATATGTTGTGATGTGAATAAAAGCCTTATGGATTCTGAGCAACAATGGGAGCTTTGGAAGGAAACAACACTTAGCAATAGTGAAAATTCCAGTTTTATGTTGCAGTGTGTGTGCAGTTTTTTAAACCAATATGTTATAGTCCATTCAGTGTTAACCTAAATGGAGAAAAGTGCTGCAGCAGATACAGCTATCACTTATTTTGGTATTTCCACTTGAAATTTGCTTGGTAATATCAGTCTGCAATACAACAGTCATTAACCCTCATTAACCCTATAGAAGTATGATCAAAACAGGTGTTCCCAATAGGACAAATAGAAGAGAGGTCTTATGCAGTAGGCCATGAAGTAAGTTGAAAATGATCTCCAAATAAATCTTAAAGATGAAACTAAATGAAAAAGCACAATGAAGTAAGGAAAGCATGGTAGTGCTGAGACAAGCAGTAATTTATTAATGTTTGTCTGCAGAAAAGTAAAGAAACTCTGCATATCTGTTTTGCTTAATTATCTGGTTGACCTCAGTGAAAAGAAAAGCTGAAGTTAAATGCATAACATTTCTCTTTACAGTGTTTTTTCTCAGTTCCTTTCTTATGAGTACCCATGTGGTTTCTCTGCTTCTAAGCAGAGTGATAGCTCCAGTCATTTTAATAACCTCTGAGAAAGTGCTTCAGGACATATTTGCAGAGCTGAGGTTGCCATGCCACAGCCTTGTCTCCTTACCATGCTCCAGATATTGAACCTTCCCGTAACTACAATTACAACATAAACCACAAAATGTAGATTTACAGATTGTTTCAACAACACCCATTCAAATTTACTTATATTTACACTAGAAAAATTAGGGTAAGTGCTATTGTGACCAGAGACAGAGACCGAGATCAATAACCAACCAATTCTTGGCTAATAAAGCACTTCTCTAAGGTCTATGGTTGCTTTATTCTGACTTTGAGGTTGGCCTCTAATGTCTTATCCATTGACTTTTCCCGTAAATATGTCTAATAGAGACCAAGCTGAACCCTGAGACAAAAAGATACACTCTGTTTGGTAAGAATTGCTAATTAACTTGGTATGTAAAATCTGTAGCTACTCTCTGCTTTTAGCTGGTCTTTGGTGGCAAATATGAATCTGTAACACAGGTATAAAAGTCAAAAATGAATTCTAGATATATAGGCAGGGGTTTCCTAAAGTGGCAAGAAGTTCAAATCTACTTATTTCTTATTTTTTCAGTATGAGAATCTTGTGCAATAAGGAAAATGCTGCAGAACACATTTGAGGTGGTGTAACAGGATATCTTTGTCATGGACTCTGGTCATATATATTTTACATACATCGATTAAAAGATAAAAGGGTTTTGTTTTGCTTTGTTTTTGACAAGAGAAACGAGTTAGCATTGCCTTGCTTGTGCTAATCCATAGGAGCTATTAAATTAAAATTTAGGGTCTGGGTGCTCTTTGCTGCGTTGCTCCAAGCCCCATCCAACCTGGCCATGAACACTTGCAGGGATGGGACAGCCACAGCATCTCTGGGCAACCTGTGCCAGGGCCTCACCATCCTCACAGGGAAGAATTTCTTCTTGATATCTGATCTGAACCTACCCTTTTTTCAGTTTAAAGCCATTCCACCCATGTGGAGTGTGTTCATTGGAGCTGTTGGAGTAAAGAAAGGAAAAACTCCAACTGTTGTTCTTGCTTTTGGTCTGGAAACAGTGGTAGAAAGACCAAAGGTTATGACCAGAAGGGTGCAAATTTCTGTGGTAATGGCCTGGTCTGGTGGAGTTTGGAAGCTGTTAGAGTCAAACTCAAGTCAGAAAGGATTACACAACTCATACTTGTGGGTCTGACCCAGTTGTCTTGCTCGTTGCTACTTTATCCAAGTGGGTTCCACAGAGGAAGAACAGCTGCTGGATGTTGCCTTCCAGGTGACAATATTCTATTCAGACACATCCATATTAACCACTGAGAAGTGGTAGTTCATTCTTGCCATTTTCACTTGGAGTGTCATACACTTTCCAAGTGATGTGGCTCTGTCAGAATTAGTCGTGCTTGCATGAGAAGATCTCTGTATTGTTACAGTGAACAAAGCAATTAATATGTCTTTAATTTACACCTAACAAAACAAAAAGCATGCATTTATTCCGTATGACACGTAGACAAATTTTTCTTTAAAAACAAAGTTTCACGCTGTGACTACAATTAGTGTAATTGTCAGCTCTTCTCTAAAAACAAATATGTATTAAGAGAAAAGCCAGTATTGTGCCCTCCTCTGGTGTGAAAATGAGACAATCAAAATCTATTGTAATTACCTCAGTGATATTATAATTAGCAACGATTAAGTTATTCCATGCTGTTTTATTCCTCTTGGCTACAATTAAAAAAGTATATATCTTTCTGTTGCACATTACCACTGATCATTTTACCTCCATACATCTCGTAAGTGGATAAATTAGAAGTAATTTTAAAGCACAGCTCCGTTAAAACATATATCTTTCTATTTAACTGCTTTAACCCTTTGCAAGATCCCTACATCTTTTAGCATCTGTGAAAAATAGCCTTGTTTGTTTGTTTTTAATACTCTGTGGGCCATTAAACCAAAGCCATAAAAATGTGGAGAGTACCCTACTTACTGGTAATAAATGATCTAGGTTTTCAAAAGTCACTATCCTAAGTGACAAATGAGTGGTGTCAGAGATGTTTTGTGAGCAGGGACTCAGCATCACATCAAAATCCCTTTAGGATCTACATTCTTCCATCTGTACCCCCAGTGGGTTTCTGGTTGGGAGACATGCTTTGGGCAGCCCAAGGTCACATTTTTTCAAATGCAGTGATTTGCATTACTTTCAGGAAGGAGAAGGAAATACTAGAAAGAGTGTATCCTACCTGATAGACCAGGCATGAATAGTCCTTAAACATTTGCTGCTGCAGAAACCTCAGGTTTAGCTTCATTTTCTTCCTGACAGCTGGTAGATCTGTGGGCTGTCCTTATCCAAGGACTGAAGTACTCCCAACCCTTTTTTTTTTCCCCCCCCGAAAAGAATCTGTTTCACCTTGCGAAAAAGAACATGGATTAAGCAGGGGAAAGGCTGACTTTGGCCAGTCTAGTATTTCAAGCCTTCAGGTGTAACAGAGACCAGTATTATCAAAAGGTAGTTTCTGTATTTTACCATAAAAGATGAAAAGATAATCCACAAGCATCTCAGTCCCAATCATCAAAGCAAAGGCACGCACAACTCAAAGATGAATACTACTGATTTCAGGACTGCTGCAAAATATCCAGATTTAGTGTCCAGGAAGAGGAGAGCAGATGCTTAAATCAGACAGGTGGGAAAAAAGCATCAGCCCATTTTACAGGAGATATTAAAACCCCCAAAATAACTCCCCCAAAATCCAGCCACAGTCAGTTTCCCTAAATGAATGATTGCATTGCTGGCCAAAAAGAAGCAGCAAAGCAGTTGAAGAATTGTATGATCTGTAAATCTAATGTATCAACTCTAGGAGGAAATTCTCAGTTCTTTTGAAACTCCTGTCCTGTTTGCATCCCCAGTATCTTACAAGAGTTAGTTTTCAATCCTGATGCTATGATACTTGAAATCTCCTTCTCTCACTGATCATCCAGTCTAGCAATGCTTATTTTGGCACCACTCCAGGACTAAACATGGCAAGTCCTGGACCTTGGACCAGTGTAATTTTCATTCCCTGCTAAGTGCCTACATTTTTAACCACACAGAGGCAGAGCTCTGAGCCTCAGGCTTCCTTTGTGTGCATGTCAGTGATGTTAATAATGTCTCTATTGGTATCTTGTCTCTGAAGTGAACTCCTAAGGCTTTCATTTTGTGAGTGGAAATCCTTTCTAAAAACGATTCCATCTCTGACTCTGTGTGGGGTGCTGCAATCTAGTCTCATTAGAGGCAGAGAAAGCTCTTAGGCCAGCAATGGAAAGACAACAGGAAACTTTATTTCATCCAACTTTACCCCCCAAATTAATCTATGATTCGCTTTTTTATTTTAGTCATTAAGTGTCTGGGTTTCAGATCTCATACTAAAAAGTCCCTGTCCTGAGGTTCAAACTCCTTTTCTATGGGAGTTAATGATGTTATTCACCTTGCAGGTTGATAGTGCTACGAGTGCTCTTCTGAATATGTTGGGGAGCTGCTACTGAATTCCAGAGTGCCACTAATTCCTCTTTTTCACACTGGTGAGGGGAAGTGTGTCCTAAATGGGAGCCTCTGGCTGAGCCTGGGGGAAGTATTTACATGGTGCATTGAACCAGCTACAACACCTGTGAGCAGAGGATGCAGTTTAGCTCCTGCTGCAGCTGAGTGATTCTTCTTTCAGCTTGCAACCCATTCTTTCATCTCTGCATTTTCTATTCAAAATAGTTGGGCATATTTTTAGAAACCTGTGTGCACCACACAGAGGAGAAGACACAAGTAGGTAAAATAGAATAGAGAGTAGATCTCCCCAGCAGTAGAGCATGTGTGTAATATTAATGATATTTATTTATGTCAAATGTTGGCTGAAAGTCTCTTGCTGTAAGTGACCAGCCTCAGAAGTGGCATGTGGCAGTTGGAAAGCACCTGGATGCTGTAGGGAGCCTGTTAATGCCCTCATTTATGTTGCATTTCCCTCCCAAATATGCTTATGCTTCACTAGGTTTGAATGCCTTGTCTTCAAGGCATTCCTGCCCCCTCAGGTGCTCCTTAGACACTCCTGTATTGGGTATGATTTTGAGTTTTAAGAGCTACTTATTTGTCTACCTACTGAGCTACTGAGCACTCATTCAAGACCAAGCATTGTGCAGGAGAAAAAACATAGCTCTGGAGTCTCAATGTTCTGATTTTGTGAGGTTTTAAAGGTGCTTCTCTGCGTGTAGGCAGATGTGCATGTGCTGGGCAGAGTTATTTACACGCGCCATGGAGCAGCAGTGCTTCATTCCTGGCCTTATGAAGATTGCCTCATAAAAGAGCTTGGCAATGGGGTTATCAAAGTTAATGCTACATGAAAAATGGTGATTCTTACCAGTCTGCTGCAAGTGGAACATGTCTTAGTGTTGCTGTGTGTATGGCAGTCGTTTTCACTCCTGGCTTTTGGGCTTGCCTGACCTTGGGAGTAGCACCACCCCTGTTTGCAATAAGGGATTGGTTCATTAGCACCAATTCTCTGCCATTGCATAGGCAGGTCTAACAAGTGTCAGTGGTGGCTGATTTCAGGTTGGGAATGTGCTGCATAGATGCAGAGGCACATATTCAGTGATACCATACTGATGTTGATGTACAGAGCTAGCTGGATTTTCAGAGCTCATGGGAAGCCTTCATCCTTATATCCTCTATGGATTCTCTTTTCCCCTGTGGAGAGCTGAGTCTGTGCCATCTTACTGACAGTAATACAGAATTAGTAAGCTGATCCTGTTCCTCACAGATGATCAAAGGTAGGGCCTTGTAAAATGAGAAAAGAAAAATGCACAGTGACAAAAATAAACTGAGAATAACTCAGTTATTGTCCCTGTTGCTGGTGAAGTGCTCAGTGCCACGCTGACAATGAGGAGCAAAGCCAGAATGAGCACTTTCCTGTTAGCATGAATGTAGCCCATGTCGTTAGAGTACGGAAATGATTTTAAGTAGACGGAGCTGTGCTGCCTTTTGTACACAAGAAAGGCTAATCCCATTAAAAGTAATGGTCTGAGATTGCTCACTCCAAGTACTGTTAATGAGTTAAGTTTGCTCGGTGTGTAATGAGTGCTCCGTGTTCTTTATGTCCTCCTTGCTGATGAACCGCATAGCAGGAGCTGTCACAAGCTTAATTATGAGAATTTCCATGGGTGAAAATATCATTTTAGGAAGCAGAGGTAAATAAATGGCATTTGTGGGCATCGTTGGGTGGAGCACAGAGGGCACTCTGCTCTCCTCAATTTTCTGGTAGTTTTTGGAGAGCTCAAATCTAAGCCTGAGTTACTTAAATTTTCGTAATGTCAGACCTAAAAAGCCATGTGAAAAATTGCATTTCCATGTGCAACTGCACAAACTCAGAGCAGGCCTTTTTACAGCATAACCTAATTTCTCCTTAACCTGTAGATGATTTTGAAACCTGTGAGATTATTAACATCTGCTTTCTTCTTTCTTCCCTACCTGTTTGTGAGCTGTCGTGATCCAAACTGCAAAAGTTCCAAATCCTGCTCCTGTCTCTATTTAAATCCAGTAAATTTTGGCTTGGATGTAAACATCACGTGTATATCCATTTGGTTATCATGGCCACAGGGATCAAACTGGGCAAATTGTTCACATGAGGCATTTGGCCAGCCCAGGGAAGATGCAGGACTCACTTGCCACAGCATTTCATACGTGTGGGCAACCAGGGAGTGTTTGGAGGACCAGGTCCCAATTTAGGCTGAGTCATTATGCAATATTTTTTTCACAGCATGAAAATAATTATATTGATTAAGGCACCTTGGAAGGGACAGAAAAGCATCTTCTGCAGGAGGGTAACAGTTTAGAGTTTTGTATCCTTTTGCTATTGAACAGGAGTGTTTGATCAGCGATACAAATGCTGCTTGGCAAGGAATGTTGACTGTATCAGACAACATATGGTTCTAGAGTACACATTTGCAAATTAAGTAGTATCTGGTCACAAAATGTGTTCACTTTTTATTTTAAAACACACTCCCTCCCCCCATTTTCAGTCACAGCCCATTTAATTCTGTGAGTAGATTATTCAATAAAAAACACTCTTGGATATAAGACAGATCGGATTCAATATAAAAAAAAAAAATCTTAACAGTGACATTAATAACCTCAGTTCCAAGCTCAGAACTTGTTAGCCAGATCAGCCTCCAGCACAGTATTAATGTATCCATGAAAAGGAGGAAAGAAATTGTAGGTGCTTTTATTTTATATCCATATCTAAGCTCCTTTGCTGGTGACAGCCACTTTAAAGCCGTCAGCACTTGGGAACTGGGTTGTTTTTGTTTTTTAATAACGAGGTTTTCAAGCCATGATGGCTGTTCTGTTAATTGGGATGCCATTTGTAAGACCTTGAGACCTGGCTCTGATCATGAAAAAAAGATCAGATCTTATGGACAGAGGTACTAGGTTGAAACCTGCATATTTAGGGAAAAGCCTGAGTACGAATTTTGCCAACGTTGTCTAATTTGCTTTAAAAGAACAAAAATCCAAAACCTACTTGCAAAATTATCCTAAGCCTCAGGCACATGAAGCAAGTCCCGAATCTCATTACTAAATTGTCTTCTGCTTTTCACTTAGGCCTGTGACTGAAAAGACTTTTATGTAACTAAACTCCAGTGGAACTTTATAGGAGTTTAAACTCAAAGAGAATGTAGGATCTGGCCTGTTGTATAAATCCATGATAGCCTGACTGTAAAGCACTATTTTAAATAGTACTGTTGCATGTATAAATAAAATCAGGCCTGTTAGATAGAGTTTACTTTCACTGGGTTGAGACTGTTCTGCCGTGTGACATTTATTAGATGACAAAATTAGCCTGTCCCACCTGGTATTGCTCTGTTGGAACTCTTCCCTCTTTGTATTGCAATTAATTTCCTACCAAGGCTGCAGCGGAGCAGTATCAGTGCTTTGATTTTCAGCAATCTTGTGAGACGAAGCTCTGGGCTCTTTTAAAGTTCCTATTAATTCAGCAAAATAAAAACAGGGCAGCAATTCCTTATAATGTATGGAGTGGCAGACCTCAAACTAGCCCACTACAGCCAAAGCAAGCTTTGCTTGCAGGGATAGTCAAGTAACTGAAGTTTTCATAGGGTTAAAAGTGTTTCTGTCATGACCCCTGCTCTCTGGAATGCAGAACCTGGTGGCTCCTACTGTTTATTTCTCGTAAATTCTCATTAATTTCTTTTAAATTCAAAAGGCTGATAGCCATGAAGTAAGGAGGCGTGGATGCTGAAAGGTCTCTGAGCAATAGATGTTGAACAAGTTGTTAAACAAGAGAATTGGATGTCTTTTTTCATCATTCTGTATGTAGTATTGATTGATTGGAGTTTGAATAGGTATTGGTTTTAGATAAGCAAGACAAAGTGAAAGATCAACAGCAGCCAGTGAGGATGAACACTGAAAAGGACTGTAAAGATGGTATCTTGTGAGGATCTGGCTAGACACAGTTTTTGCTCTCTTTTGTGCTGCCTTAAATCTAAAGTCACTTCTTAGAACATGCAGACCTAATGGATTAGCTTCAAGGAGAAGCTCAATTTAAGAAACTCAATTTAGGGTGGTAGAAAGGCCAAAACTCAACAGTTCGACCTATCAGGGATATTCTGTCAGTAGGTATATTTTGTTTGCACACCCTAATTTTCTGGTTGGTACTAATAATGATATGGAAAATAGGTGGGAGATGGGCAATTCTCACTCGAGGGCAGTGGCAGTGAGGGAAAGCTTTGGGTGAGAGAGGGGATTGGTGAGATCCCTAAAATAGGGAATGCAGATCTAGGCCTTGCTTGGTCACAGATACACCATGAAAATTTGTGCCAATTAAACCAGACTTCTCAGGCTCTGTTTTTAATTTTTTTTTTCCCCTGTCCCATTCTTTATTAGCAGTTTCTAATAGTACCTAGCTGAAGGGACTCTCGACTTCAAGTGGAGCAATATACATTTGTTCTGTAATTAAGAAATCAAATTAGCAGGAGTGCGGATGTCATCCATCCACTTCATGCCTTTAGGACATGAAAGTAATAAATTGACAGTCTCTCTGAGTGAGATGCAGAGATGGGTGCAGAAGACCTTGCAAGGATAATTGCACAAGCAGCCCACGGAGAAGGAAGTGAGTTTGTGCTGCTCTGAAGCACTGACAGCAAGGACTGCCATGCTCTGAGAATAATCAGTTTGTGATGGGGATCCTGCCTGGTTACAGTAGAATTGGAGAATCGTTTTAGCTCTGGGGAACCTTTTCTCTTGAGAAACAGGGAATTTCTGTTAAAATCATTCTAAGCTAAGTACTGGGGTGGTCTTGGCTACCAGCACAGAACAAACATCCTGAGTCTGACATTTCCTTGACTTGCAAACTTGAAAAACACTCTGTAGAAGGCACTGGGGGTACCAGTGCACTGGGGTTACTGCAGTGTAAACAATGCCAGCCCAGCCTCCTCAGCCTCGCCAGCCTTTTGTTTTTTCCTTTTACTGAGATTAGAAAGTCGAGCATTAAACTTTGACTATGCAGTCCTTTGCTGTATGTCACAACCTCTAATGTTAGAAAAGCCACCCCTTTTACTTAAGCACTTAATTCAATTTTTATTGTGCAAATTACGCTTACCCAAGCAGTACTGTTTAATTGATTAATAAATTACCATTGACTGTCAATGTTCTTGGATTTCCTCTCTGTGCTATTGGAAGCACTGCTGACAGTAATTAAATAATCATTTCATCACCAGTGATGATTGAGTTTATCTAATTCAGTAGCTCTCTTATGTACCTAGTGTTAAGTTTGGACTCTTATAGGATTATATTGATTGATGGGGGAAGACCAGAAAGATAGTTATCGTGGGTTGTTCCTTGCATTCAGAAGAGGAGGTAAGGATTGTCCTGATGGGTTATTTGACACATTTTTTAAAAACCTTGATAGCCATAGTGCTAGTGTAACATGGCTCATTTGAAGTTCAGCTTGTAGAACTCACTAATTTGTGTTTTAACTAATGTAGAAAAAGTATCTAATGAAATGATTGCTGTTTGGGTAAAAAAAAAAAAGAAAAAGAAAAGAGAAAAAATCCAGTTTAATCATATTATCCTAAGTAAACCTTTAAAAATGATAGTATATATAGCCACATACATGCTTGAAAATGTATCCTGTCTCATCAAGTAAATCACTCAACTAACATTCTATTTCATGCACTTCTTAATTAGCATCTTGTAGCTCTCCCAGGGATTACCAGTAACACCAGATAGTGTCCCCCATTCAGAGCAGATATTTGGGTTTGACAAAAATATAACTGAGAGAATTGTATTGAGGGAGAACGATGAAATGTGACAAGCAACAGAAAGAGCTTGTGGAATTTTCCTCAGAAGAGTTGTCAGGGTACAATTCAAGCCCAATTGATCAGCTTTAGAAAAATGAAATTAATTCTACCATCATAACAGAAGCAGATTAAATGAAAGGACAGAAGCTCAGCTACTTGGTGATTAGTCTTGCAAGTTCTCCCGGAGGCAAAAGTGGCATTTCCAGGCAAAAGTCAACCTTTTGCCATTTGAAGATGAGTGCATAGTATCAGGATCTATAATCTGGGTGTAAGGAAATGCTATGGAGAACTGTAGGTGATCCCCAGTTTCAATGTTGCTTTTTTTTTTTTTAAGTTTGGGACTAAACCTTCACTGTAAAGTGTGCCATAAGTATGATTGTTGGGAAAGCGGGAAAATCTGAAATTAAACATCCAAAAGTAGTGAGTGGCTGACAAAAGATGACCTCAGGGACACGTGCTTTTAGAGGAGCACAGCAGGCTTTGTGTCTGATCACAGAAGGAATGTCTTTGGAGGATCCTTTATTATAATCAAGGGAAATTTCTCCACCACATGCATTACACGTGACATTTAAAATGAAGGCCCAAGTCATGTACAGAAAGTTCCTTGTTCAGAAGTACCAGGTGGTTTTGAGTCTAAATTTAATGAGAGTGAAGAGCAAAATACCCTGAAAGGAAGCAGATGAAGCACTCATGCAGCTTTTCTGACAGTGACAAACTATCCAAGCTCTGCACTTTTTGCTTTATGATGCTTCTGTCACCTCCTCAATGAAAATGCCATCTTATTATGTACAGTGGGTGTACATTATTCTATATATATTCTAAATCATTTGACTATTTCGGCTCTCCATTAATGGCAAATTACAGTAAAACTCTAAAGGAAATGTCTGTGATGACTCTGTGAACACTGAAAGAATTAATTATGATTGATTTTGTTAATTAAGTTCAGTGGCTAATGTCTTTACAGTAATGGGATGCTTAAAAGACAGAGGCAGTGTTAAGTGTTGTACCTATAGCTGAGTTGAAGAGGTTCATTGCAGGGTGGGTATCCATCTCCATGGACAGGACAGGCTGTCAGGGAGTCACTTCTTTACTCTGGGCTCATGTGCTTTGGATGAAATTAGTGGTAAATGATTATCACACAAAACCCTCCTTGTTTATGTGGCACCAAATATATTACATTAAAATAATATTTCTGCCAGTTTTGTTTTCATACTAGATCTAAGGGCTTGGGAATGATTCTGGTCTAGGCTGTCTGGTTTACTTTCACTCATGTCCAGTTGTGTTCAGTCACCTGCCTCGAGACTCAGTCTTTGCCATTCAACACTGGTTTCCTAGAATTTGCTTTCATGAAATATTTATTAGTGAATCCTCATGGAAGGTGTCTTTGCCTTCTGGCAATTGCCTTCACTCCTTATTCCCTGTATTGTTCCTGTGTCCCCCTGTTGAATTTAGAAGAATTAAAAAAAGACTAAATCCACCCTGTGAAGACATTCTATATATGTATATGTGCACTCCTGTGGAGTTAGAAGCAGCAGAAGAGAAGATTTGTAATTGATACATATTTTGCTTCAAAAATGCAAAATCCCCAGTTTGGCATTGACAGGATCATGCAGCTGGGTGGCAAAAGCTGACTTTGTCCTCGTGACAAACGTACTTCAGATAAAAAGCCTTAACACAGATCCTTCTGAGGCATTGTGTATTATCTTGAACAGGCACCATAATGCCCAGTGTGGATTTGGCCTTGAAAATTATTTCTGTAGGTGGGTATATGTTGCTTTAAAAGAAAGCTGCCACTTTCTATCCCCGTACCCTTGCAGAAGCTTGCCAAAAAAGGTTTCCCTCTTTTTCCTGCAGAATTATTTGTTTTTCCTGACACAAAGGAGAGTGCTTTGTCATTGTTTTCTGTATAACATTGATGGATTTCATGTTGAATGGGTATTGGGTTTTAGTTAAACATGACAGGGGAAGAGATTTATAGGCAGCGGCCGCAGAGGTTGTTTGAAAGGCCCAATAATGCTTCAGTGCACAGATGTGTTTTCAGTGTTCTCTGATGGTAAAGAACCAACGGGCTCATATACACTCCACCCTCATTACGGAGCAATCCTTGAAAAGCCGAGTGTTAACAACTATATAGGTTTCTTTCTTTGGAGTTTCAAAGTAAACAGGATTCAAGGAGCGGCCTTATGTCAGGAATGCTGTACTAATGAGGACAAATTATATTCTAATCAGGTTTCTCCATTATTAATTCCCTGTTATTCTGCTCTCTTTTTTTTCCTCCTCTCCTCCTCTTTGTGTCCAATTTGAAGTTGCAGAAGAAACATGGGGTGGAGTGTTTTTCTTCTGGTGCTTGTTATTCATATTAAGTAGTCTATTCTGCCTTTGGTGTGATGGTGGGTGTTAAGAATTTAAATCCCCCGTAATGCATTGATAGGGTAATATGAATCACCACCCAGAAAAAAATCCTATATGGGTCTCAGCAGCTAAGGGGTACTGGTGTGGTGTGTTATTTCTACACACTAAACATAACTCATTCTGGTTTGTTGTGATCCTACATAATTTTAAGGATTTTCTTAGAGACATTTTCGTATTTTGCTTCTGTAGGGAAATTCGAAGAAGCGAGTAGAAATATATAATGCATTATTATAATTGCATTGTTCTTTCTTCATTCTGCTCTAACTTCTACACACATTCTCAAAGCAAATTCTATGACAAAATTAAAGTACTATTAAAATGTAAGTATGAATAAATAAATCTTATTTGCATGCATTGTATCTTGTTTATTTTACCTGTGTCCTTAGGTTTGGCTCATGTGTATTAAATATCCATCAGGAAGGACATGCCAGCTTGGCTTTCACAGAGGGCAGGTGGTGAACCATGTGAAGCACCAGTTCACAGTGTGTGTGCTTTCTGTGAACAATCATAATGTATTTGGGTCTAGATTCTGAAACTCCTGCAGTTTCCACCACAGCCATGTTGTCATGCATCCTTACCTTACAATCTTGAGCAGATTTGAAACACTCAGGGCATCTTCAGCATTTTCCCAGGAGCTGGAGAGCTGCAGGTAGCACAGGATCATCTTAGTGGAATGAAGTACCTGGGTCACAAAGTCCAGTTCTCTGTCACTGCAGGTTACCTCATCATAGAATTCCTTTCATCAAATGATTAAGCTCCATCTTAAAAGTCATCTGCTACATTTAGCACTGCTTAGATTGTTTGAAACCTCTTCCTCATTCCTGAGTAGGTGTGTTGTACCTACCTGAGTAGGTGTGTTGCCCACCAACACCTTTCTTCTTATCCTTGCACTCTCCATAGCTTTTTATTTGTTCTTTATTTACCTGCCCCATTCTCACTTTGTGTTCATCCTCCAGCCATCATCTCCCTCTCATTCTGCAAGGCTCAGCTGACCAAGCCTGCTCAGTCACCTCTTGAAAGATGGGCTCATGTCTTCCCATCAGTAGGTCCTTCTTTCCAATTGGAAATACTCTGTCTTGGACATCAGTGTTCAAATGTCTGCAACATAAGCTGGGTAAGGACTCAGGAAGAACTGGTGTCATGGAATTTGCACATCCTCACCTTCACTGGAGAAATCTAACCCACTGAATAGAAAAGAATTCCTTTGCAGCTGGATATATTATGTTGGTGATTCCCAGCAAGAACAGTGATTTCTTTTCCATTACTCATTCCCAGCTGCTGAGAAGGAATTTCCAGCAGAGATTCTGGTTAGCTCCCACGAAGCCTTGCACTTGGAATTTTTTTATTGAGCCCCTTTTCCTCCCTGAGGTCATCAAATATTAGTAGGATCCTCCACTGTCTTGAGACTGAGGCATTCATCTCTTGAAGAACACAAAGCCTCCCAAACTTGTCCCAAAACTCAAGGAGTTCTCTGTATGATGTTGCTTGTACCTCTGTTGTCTTCCAGAGCTAGAACTTCATTGCTCATAGGGCAAGCTCACCTGGATTGAAAGCACACAGTAAAGGAAATTCTTAGAGTAATTGAAGACTCATAATGCATTTGGGTCTAAATTTTGGAATAAGATGGACAGAGCTGAATGCTGTATTTGTGTGCATATTAAGAACAACCACAATTGCTCATACAGATAATTGGGTACACCAGTTTGCTTTCAATCTGTAGATGCCATTCCAGAAGTACAACTGTCATCAATATAATTCTTTCACATCTTCTGTCATAAACCCAATCATAAAATACTTCTGGGATAAATTGATGTCCTACTGCCTTTGTCTTCTCTGTCCTGAGCCTTTGAGATATTTGCATATTCTGTAACACAGAATGACCCTTCTGGAGTTTGGTTTATTCTTACAATAGTATTTAGTAGTTTCTAATCCCAGAAATAATTTCCTTCAGTCTTGTCTTGTGCTTGGGTTTATGGCATCTTGAAAAGAGAAAAGATGCTGAAAACCTGAAGCAAGGTCCCTCAGCTTCCTGAAGAAGGCCTCTCATGCCAGGCAAATAGAGGTGACAGTCAGCATGGAGCTCACTGCAAGATGAGGGCCTGGTTTTGAGACAGATATATTCTGAACTGTGTCTGCCTTTAATTCTTAGATCTCTGTCCTGAATCTATGGTCTTCATTGTTATAAATATTTAAGTATTTATATTCCTATTAATGTTTTATAATATTATTTATTAAATACTA
>VXAX01004849.1:731265-771482 GCA_013399835.1 Leptocoma aspasia | reverse complement strand
TTCCCTTCCCTTCCCTTCCCTCTAGAAAACAAAAATGTGGGAAATTATGTAGCTCACTGATTGTAAGCTAAAAGATGTTACAGCATACATCTGCAATCTAAAGTTAGGGAGTTTTTAATCATGACTATTAATTATTTGTATCTCTACATTACTTAAATTCTTCAGCTGAGGGATGAGTCCTGTTGGTTTAGCACAGCATGAACACAGAATGAAAATCCGTTTCTGAATGAGAAAGCTTATTTTGGCCACAACAGAGCATCAAGCCTGAATCATGCTATTTACTCTAAATTATATGTGTGATTTTTATGAACATATTTTCCATATTTTCGCACTCTTCCAGCAAGCTCTGCTGCCAAAGTTGGAAAAAACCCACTTGTGAGTGGAATCTGTGGTGTGACACCATGGAATCTACTAGGAAATTTGAGAGTTTTGTCTTTGCCTATAGGGTGTCCTTCATTGCTAGTAATGTGAGGATTGAGTCTTAAATGCTACTTTGAGGCATGGGAGAGTCACAGTAATTTCCAAATATAATCCACACAATTTGTGATTTAAAAAAAAAAAAAGTGTTAATATGTTAATCAAAAAGAACATAAATTTTATGCAGTTACTCATAACTTTATACAATGATTACATGTAACTACACTGTTATTGCAGTCTCAAAATTACAGTATAATTATATTTAGTTAATTCCAAAAGCAATTGCTGCGTGGCCAGAATTCATTTATATAAACCTAGACTAAGCACTGAATTGACTAGGAAAGTGAGGTAAATCTAATTGAGATAGATTGAGCAAACCTAATCAGCAGGGATATTTAATGGCAAAGAGAACAAAGAATTAAATAAAGCAATGCAAAGGCTATTCAGAAGAGTGGATATATGAGATAATAGGCCTCTCCATCTCTGATGTCATGTCTGATTCAGTGAGTCATTCCCTTGTATTTTGTTAGTTGGCTGCCAGTTTGCATTATGTGTGTATATATATGTATTTATATATGGAGGACGTGTTTTGCCTTTTTTTTTAATCCAGGATTTTATCCTGGTGTAGCACATCCCCCTTCCAAATGCTGGTGCTTTGCAAAATCAGAAGGATGATTAAAGACTTGTTTGCTGTCCCACCTCATTTATCATTAACTGTTAATGATTCTGTGATTCTGATGAGCCAGAACTCAAATTCCAGTCTGAGAAAGGGGGCCTTGTAGAGGTGCTGTGGGGTACCCAAGGCCTGAATGGGGCTGGAAGATGCAATGTGGAACCTGTGGCAATTACACACGCCTCTCATATGAAGAGGAGTCACATGTGAAGGCCAGATGTGAAATCCAGAGCATCTTCAAATATCATTAGATGGCTGTAGTTGGAACAGGAATCAAACCAGAGGCTGTGATACTCTGGGAGCTGAAAAGGAGACCCAAGACCGTTTCTGTGTTTCCCACTCCAAGTGCAATCTCCAAGGAGCTGCTGGGGAGCCCGAGGGTTGTATTTAGATGGATGTTATTATATCAGCTGATAATTTCCAGTTTGCAGAACACAGGCCAGTTCTGACCTCATCCCTTGATTGCATCCTTTGATTGCCTCCCTTGAACCAGAGGAGATGGGAGGCACACAGCAGCTTTCCATCAAAGAGACTCTGCATAGCAGGATATTGAAAGGATATTAAGATGGTTTTAATGTGAGGGAGGATTTGAAGTAAATAACATATAATGATTTTTTTAAAAGAAGGAAATCTGAAAAATCATCTTGTAGGTTCCTGTAGGTTACTTTCACTCTTAAAAGCTGTAAGTTCATATTGATCTTCCTGTTAGCACACTCAGTAGGTTTATTGCCTTACAATTCTTTATACTTCTGTGTTTTGGTTTGGTGTGAGTTTTTTTGTGTCCTTTTTTTGTTGTTGTTGTTTTGTGGTTTTTTGTTGATGTGTCATTTACTCCTGTAAAACATCTAATTAAATATTTTGGTTCTTGGATTTCAGTTACCTATGTGAACATTGGTTCATATTTCTGAAACTTTAAAGCAAAACTTTCTTGTTTTATATTAGCAGCATTTTGCAACTGATGAACTCAAGCACCTTATTTTAGAAATTATAAAATGATGTTGTTAAACTGTGCTAAAACAGGTGGAGAGAGTATGCATGGAGGAATTTTCATCCACAGATGAACTGTTGAGAGGCAGAGGCAGAAAGAAATGGAAATCCTATTTTTGATGGCAGAAGCTGCAGTACTGAAGTGATGAATCTAAGAAACAAGAGGCAGATGGGTTATGTGCATATCCTGGAAATTTGACCTCCTCGGGATGTGTCGAAAGAGCAGTGGCAGCTTAAAAAGTTGTATTGATGTTTGGGGGATTATCTTTTCTATATGAACACTGATCAATGAATCCACATGTTACAGTTCAAAAGGTTGCTTTTTCAGTAAAACAAGAACCCAAATATTGTGTACGTGGTAAAGTATTCACAGAGATACACAGCAAAATAATCTTTAACCTTAGAGAAGTACTTGGTAGGAGATAGAGCAGGGCTTCCTCTGGGGATTCAGGTCTTCTCTAAAGTACTCATACCATTGTGGATGCTTGTGTTTAAAAATTTGTTTGAACTTTCCTATGCTTTTCTTTCATGGTATTTTTCTTAACGGAGCAAGAAGGGATGGTACTACCACACACTTTTGTGTTGGAATTAACTTCTTAAGGGGTCATAATCCAGACTTTGCTAGAATTACTTCAATAAATTTGTTGACTTCGTGTACCCGCCTACAGTCTACTCACTGGAGTTTAAGGAGAAGCTGAAAACAAAGGCTTTAGGGGCTTTACATACATGTGATGTATTTCTCAAGTGTGGCAACGTGAATTCAAACAAGGTGCTTGAAAAACCCATCCAAGTGTCATGTTCTGTTGTATCAATGCTTTTAATATCTGATCGTTGACCTCATACATTTATGGTGTATGTGGTCAAACAGTAGAGCAGAGAGCTGATTGGAATGACTAATAATTCCAGAGGAGTCATTACAACATAATGGTGTCAACATGTACTGCTAGGAGACTTTTAATCCTTGGAACATCAATTTACACTCCATGTAACCATTGCATGTCAACACAGACCACAAACCTGGTGTGATGCTCAGTCCTGCCACCAAAAGACACAAGATTGTGATAGTTTCCAAGTTACCATCCTAATGTTTTGCCATTCCCTGGCTAATATTAAATCCCATTTAGACAGGGAGAAATGGTAACAGCACATGCACAGTTAGCTGAGAACTTGAGTGTGAAACTCAGCAGCGCTGATAAGCGTTTAAGTCACCCACTGAACACACGGGAATAATTTGTGCAAGCAGTGCTTCAATCCAAAAGCAACTGGGTTAGATAATAGCTGGAAATACCAAATGTTGTGCTGTGTTACCAACCCCCCCAGTGCATTATGAATTTTTACAGTATCTGTGCGTCTGTACACAGATGGCACAGAGAATTATGTCAGATCTGACACCGCACAGGTCGAAAACGCCTAAATGACATTTTGAAAGGTCCCCAAAACTCCCGTTTGTCATCCGTGTGAGAAACAAAAGACCTTTAAATCCTGACCCAGCCCTACTGGTGGGCTCTGGGCACATGCAATGGTAAATGCTGGAATGCAGATTTATGGCCTCTGTGTGAGGTGCTCCCCCAGAGGTGGAGTCAGCCCCTCAAAAAGCTGTGCACTGCCACAGAGCTGGGGGACAAAGATGCACAGCTGCAGGTCTGGCTCTCAGGACTTCCCTGCTGAAGCCCCAAACACCCACAGCTACTGCTGCTTTGAAGTAGTTTTGGGGTGCTCAGCACAGATATAAATCAGGCACTCCTTGTACTTATTTTCTATGACTTTCTCTCATGGTACCACAGGGGTAAACCTGATGTAATTCCAGCAGGTTCAGTGTAGTTGCTTTATATTTATACCCACATAAACAGGAGCCCTATTTGTCCATTGTTTCTAAAATACGAGTTTTGTCTTTCATATCAAACTTCAGTGACTTATTTTATATTCCCTTACATCACATTTTATCACAGATAATCCAGGAATATTGTTTCTCTGAGTAATGAAATTGTTCTTTAGTGCATGACCAGAGTAAGGGATATTGTGTCTTTTAGACATCACGTACAGACAAGAAGATATAAATGAGAGTTAATAACCATCAAATATGTCTATTTCCTTTCCCTATAAATTAGAGCATGCTTTCCTACTGAATTTTGCAAGAAGGAAAACAGACTCCCTCCTGCTGATGTGGGGAAGCAATGCTAAATCTCCCTAAAGATTCACTCTGGCTTCTTACAGCTGTATGTTAGTACCTTTTTATATGCAATTTTACTTCATTTAGTCTTTAAGGTTGTGCCTGAGGTTAGTTTAAAAGGTTAGTTAAATGTTAATGGATGTTAATGCTGCAATTAAATTGTTAAATCAATTGAAAACTGTGGCTCCATCTCTATCTGTGTTAGTGCCGGCCTGAGTTGCATTGGCGTATAAATTAAAAGCTGTAAATCTAGTGAAGTCTAATTAGAGACCAAATTTCTCATTTATCTTATTTTCACAGGACTGTAAGCACTGATAGATAATCAACGAAGGGCTAAAACTTTTTAACATTAAAAAACTATTTTATCTATTTCAGGACTCAGGTGACTGATTATAATTCAGATCCAATTACTGTAAAAGGTCATATGTGAAATGAAGTTCTTACAGACACTACAAGTTTTATTTTACAAGTTTGCATACACTGCTGCACCATCTACATCCCAAAAAGCAAAAGTAAATACACTGTACGAGATTATATAAAAAGGCTCTTCAATTAGTCTCCCTCAAGTAACCCTTTGAAGTTTGTGATTTTAGTACATGAGCACATCCAGGCTTCAATCCTACAGCACATCTTTAAGCTTGCCAGCTTATACATGTGCATGAGAATCCTGTGGGTTCTTGCCTTCTGTAAGTAAGAGTAATTAGCAAGACACTTAAATACATTTGCCATAGATACAGAGACACAAATTCTTGAATTTGTGAGAATGATTATTTCCATTGTTACGTTTAAATTAGCTCCTGGCAACCTGCCATTTAGGAAAAAGAAAGAAAAAAAAGCCCAGGCTATTTTATCTAGCAAGGTCTTGAGGAAAAGGAAATGCTGATCTTAATCCAACTTGCAGTGCCCCAGTTTTGAGGGTGTTTTTATGCATTAAAAACACATGGTACTTAATGTTAGTTCCTCAGAAGTTAAAAGTGAAATTTAATCATGCTGCTTCTGTTGGCTTATTTTTCCAACACTCCCTGTGATTCTCCAAAGTGTAGATCTTAAAGCTGCAAAAAGGCCAACAACAGATTGCAGCATGAGCATAGGGAGCAGCATCAAGACTCATTAGTTTACAAATAAACCACAAGACAAATGTTTAAAATGTTTGTAGGTTCCAAATCACAGTTCTAAAATTGCATCCTTTTGGTCATGTAGGAGTGTTAGAAATGTTACAGTTGTACATGTTAATTTCTTTTTTAGTGACTGTTCTTGGAGCACTTGGGGAAACAAGTTTTGCTTTGGGAAATAAATAAAAAGAAAAATCCTCTGTCCTAACCAATTAAGACTTCACAGAAAGAAGTCATGAGCTCAGATTCTGCTAGAAGGCCTTCTTGCAAGGAAGCATCAGCTCGTGTCCTTTCTAGTGACTTCAGCCCAATTTCAACATTCATTAAAACACAAAATGAGATCAAATCTGAAAATGAATTGCCGAGTGACTTGAATGTTCTGAACTTTTTCTCTCCTAATCTTTTCACAAATTCTGATCTTCTAAAAAAACATCTTGATCACAGATTCTGCAGGAAAAAGATGCCATGTTGTGGCACGTCCCCTACAGCAAATGAAAGGATATTCTGGTTTTATTCTGAAAGGTGCACAAATTTCCTGACAACATTTTCTTTCATATTTGCATCATTTTCAGTATTTGCAGATGTAATCTACCAAATTGCACCCCCCAAAAATGTTTTAAATGAATGATGAACAGTCAGATATCTACACGAGTAGGAAGACCTGTTGTGTACTATTTTGTTAAATAGTGCTCTTCCAATTATTTTGGTTAATCTTTACAATAATTATTTACCTTTTTTGTACCATAGGTGTTCTGTATCTTCATAAGATAGGAATAGGACCATTGCTAACAGGGGTCTTAAATCACTTCTGCTGAAAGTATTCTCTTTAAAATTGTAACTTGCTTTCCTTTCACTTCCTTGGTAAGAAAAGACAGCAAAGAATGATAATTCTTTATACTAAGTGCTCAGAGTAGTAAATAGTTGCCTTATAGCAAGACATGGTGTCATAAAATAGGATATAAAAATAATAATAGTTAATCATTAAATAGCATGTTCCATCCATAGAAAATGGAGCTCTTAGCAAAGATGACTAAATAGCCCTATCCATTTCCTTAATACATCTCCTTCCTTTAATAGAGATCTGATAAATAGAAGCCAACTTTATCTCACCTTGAAAATAACAGTCTAGTTACACCAAACTTTCTCTATTACTTTCTGAAAATCAGGTTTTCACAAAAACAGTGCTTGATTCGAATAGACATTTGAGAGAAAGTCACAGTCCTTTCTGTGAAGGGAGGATCAACACAGACACAACCAAATCCCTTGTTTAGTCAGTGACTGAACACATTGTGAAAGAGAAGCTGAAGTTAACACAAGAATTGGAGAGACCCAAGTATTTCCAATTAGATCTGTGCCCTGTTGAATTCATAGGGAATACTCTGAATATTCTAAGGCCTTGTAGGCTGGGCAGTTTCTTTGCAGGCCAGTTGGGAGGCTTTAACTGTGGATAAAATGCTGGCTTTGGGAATGGGTTTCTTGAGTGAGGCATGGAAGGAAGAGATAATTTCTTGGGAAGTTGATTGAGATGTCAATCACAGCATTTGTCTTTTGAGGTGATCATGCAATGGAGAATGTAGGACAAATTCTAGTTACACGTTTGCCCTACCGGCTTCTGCTGTGCATGTGTGATGGTAGATTTTCCATCTCATGAAAACTCACTCTGGTGTGCATTTCTAAAGAACCTGAACGTTCTCCACAGATGAAAGAACACATTCTTTTTCCATTATTCTTGCCTTGTTGACTTTATTGCTGTTTTTGCTTGTGTTTTGGGAAGCCCTGTAATTTCTGGACATAACAAAACTATTCCAGCATCATACTGTGGACCCAGTGGAAGGGCAAGATTTGGAGCATTTGGAAAAAGGATCTGCCATGTTCATTATTTCAAACTTTATTTTTCTAATTCTGTTCTGATCAAGTACTAAGATTTGTCCAGGAAACCTTTTCTTTCCTTTCTCTTTGTTAGCATTCAGCTTTCACGTAAATTTTGGTGAATGCCTAAGGAGGTGCCTTGATTTCACGATTGGGTCAGATGTTGCTCTTGGTCTGTCAGTTTTCATGGCTATGCTACATATTCCATGACATTTTGGGGGGCAGGTGTTAGATGCCTGTGTGACTGACATGGTTTTATCAATTTACCTGTGCATGACTCTGTCTGACAGTGAGCTGCTGCTTCTCTTGAGCCCTGCAGTGTTTGTTCAGGGAACTAGATGAGTGAAAGTTTCTCCCAACTAAAGGAGTAAATAACTTTCTGCTGGACTCCATCTCTAAGACAGTGCAAAAGAGCCATCACTCTCTGTGCAGAGAAGGGGACTGATGGGGAGGCATCACTTCTTTTGGTGGCAGTTCACACAGCAGTATCATAAAACCTGTATCCCAAAGAGCAGCTTTTATATTTTATTGTATTTTGTTGGGTGGGTGTGTACTTACTGTTCCAAACAAAAAAATCCTGTGGCAGTATCAAAGAGTTGTCTTTCAGACTGGGTTTTATCTGGTAGTCCCCACCCTGCCTACTGCTAACTTCAGCAGGATTTCTGTAAATAGCTTGTTGCTATTTGCTCGGCGAGCAAAAGCAGCTCTGAACGTCTGGATTAGAGCACTTGTAAGAGAAAACATTTACAAGTCTAAGTTTGTTCCCCAATGGGTAATATACTGGGAGGCAGATAAAATCATCATGCAGCTTTTCATGACTGGCAGTGTCTGGTAACACAGCAATGAGTGCTGAGTGTGTAGATAAAAGAGTGAGGCACCGGAATAGCGGGGACACTGCAGATCAGCACTGAGGTACATTGATAGAATTACTCCCTGCACAGGGAACCTCTGCCTGCAGATATCTGACACTCATCAACATTGCCATTGTCTTGCTTTCCTGGGAGTCAGATATTAATTTTCCAAAGCCTAAATGCAAGCTGAAAACAAGAGAGATAAACACATTTTAAGCTGTCGCATTTAGCCTTGTGATGCTCGCAGCAGTGCTGGAACCTCTCCAGGTGGGTGGCTTGCTTCAGCATCTACGTGAGGATGATGAGGGACAGAATGTGTTAAGCAGAAAACAAAAGTACAGGGAATGTTGCCCATCCATTAGGAGCTGTTAGTGGGATGGCTCTTGGGAGGGATTCCTGTCTGTGACCACCCAACCTCCAAATGGTGACGGTAAACAACAGAACCCAGGAGCAAGGCAGGAGACATTTCCTAATTCTGGAGGTATCAGCTCCCTGTGAAAATCAGCTTTATTTAGGAAATAGGGGATCTCAGCAGCTCCCTGAGACAGGAATGCCTTTTTCTTTTTTATTTTTAGAATTTTGGCGTTTTACTGAGGGAGACATATTTGTAGCATGACGGTGAGGAGTTCCCCTTCCCTCCATCCCTCATTCCCCAGTGCTGTGCAGGCAGGAGCCCTCCTCTCTGGCAGCAGGGGCCAAGGTGGCTGTTTGCAGGAGAGGCTCAACCATTTGTGCCATCCGGCTGTTCCCAAGCAAGCCAGGCTCCTGCAAGCCTTACCAGCTGTGACTAATAGTGAAGGGAAGGGGGAAAAAAGGAAAGCTGCTTGGGCCTGCAGGCTTCAGACAGGCAGGCTCTGGGGGAAACAAGAGAAAGCCATTAACTAACCACAGTATTATCTTGATTCTCTCAGAGAAACGAGCTAGGGATGGCTAATGAACTAGCCTTAACGTTTCAAACTGAATGCACCTCTGGGAGCTCTGCTAGAACAAACAGTGTGACAGATCAATGCCTGATGCCTATATCAAGAGAAAAGGTTATTTGCCTCTCTGAGGAATTATAGGATTACTATATAGCTATGATACACTTTGTATCCTTTTCAAAATACAGGTTCATATGCTGTGCTTATTTTCATTTTGTAAGTTGTAAACTCCATTAGTTTGAGCAGTACAAATGAAATCCATTCTTCTCTTCACCTCCCTTATTCCCAGGATCCTTTATGTCTGAGAGCCTAGACATGCACTGTTTCCCTGCTGTCTACACCTTGCCCAAGGAGACACTCACCTTTAGGAAGTTTTTTTAAAAAAATCAGTTTAGAGCAGTGTCATTTGGTTGGGACTCCATGAAAAGTCTTGGTAGGAGACAGATTCTTAATAAATTCTTAACTTTGTCTGGGAAAGTTTTGCTTACTTTCTTTTGCTGCCACTGGTGATTTCTGTGTCCTTGCACAGTTCCACGTGCCCAAACTTTAGCTGTCCACCTCCAAAATGGGACAGTAAACCTTTCTTGCTGTTACTTCTTGTCTGTCTTTGCTGTTTAGATTGAAAACTCCTGCACAGGATGTTCTTCCTATTTGTGCTGTACGTGACACACTGGCTGTAGATCCCTGGGGGGAGATTTTGATAATTTTGTTAATACAATAACCTCAAAGCCTGACACTTTTTGTACAAGAGATGAAAAGAAATGAAAGGGAGGAAGGTGGGACCTGGAAGACCATGTAAATTTTACAAATAAAATATTACAAATCTTAAGTTTACCATATAAAATTATTAGAATTGGTAGAATTTTGAGGGTAGGAAGAGGTCAGGCCAGGTTATTCTTCATCCTTGTGCCTTTTCCTTTGATGCTTAGAGTGACACTAAGCCAAAGGGATAAACAGTCCAAGACCTTCTCAAAAGGAGGCATAGTTATTTTTAACTGCTGTGTATGATTTCACTGTATCCTTTGATATTGGCATTTTTCTTTAAAGCCAAAGCCCTTGAAAACTATTTTGATCAATTACCTCATTCAGGAAGCTGCTGTACATATTTAACGGTAGGTACAAGCTTTGGTCAAGCTATCAAAGTAATTTTCGTTTTTACAAATTATTACTTTAATGGGAATTAGATGAGGAGTGAATTATTGTTTCTTAAAAAAAGTAAATCTCCAGGTGATTTGTCAAGAGATAATTGTCTGAGTATCAGCATTTAAGGAAGGCTGCATTTCCTTTTAGGAAGGAAACAGGTTAAATGCTGAAATTAAGATAATATTGTAACAGAAAATGGATCAAAATTAGCTTTATCTCCCCCAGTACCACCTAGGAATTGAGTCAGAAAGTGATACAAGTATCCCAACTTAATTGCTTCGTGTCAAATTCTGTTATCTGTATTCTGGTTCAGTAGCCCTTACTTCATCCCTACTTCTACTGATGTCAGTGGAATACACATGAAATAAAGAGTGATTCAGTGTGAGTAAAGCCAGCAGAATTTGGCCTTTTGAAGTAGGTATGAGCTTTCCTATTGACGCCATTGGAGATGAAAAATTGTTCTTTGATCATCTTCTGAAAACCACAGTTGAGCTTTGTAGGTTTTATACCAAGCATAGCACACTATTGCTTGGTTCAGAACAGGTACTACAGAATTCTTCTTTATTCTTCATCATTTCTCCTGGGTCGGTCACAAACCCCACTGTTAATAGGACTTTTGTAAGCTAATGTTTACTTTTAGAATTCATTTTCTAATGCACATTTCCTACAATAAGTTGAAAAAAAAATCATTCATACAGAAGAAGAAAAAAGAAAATTACCAATTTCTGAAAAGGTATTTATTTCTGTATTTTAAGTCATGCTGATCCTTCTATAGTCATTATGAATTGGGGGATGAAAATATTACTAGGGATGTCACAAGGTCTGAATTTATTCTACATGTAAGAGGAGGAGGGTTGATTATTTCAGGGGATATGAAATATAATATTTTGTTTTCAGTCTCCTTCTGTGTGCAGTCAGGCGAAGCTCTCATTCACAACTGAGCTGGGAATTGGCTTGGTCATAATGAAATGGGAAATCTTCTGGTCACTGAAATTCAAGCAATGTGCATATACAAAGAGGAAAAACTCTAGATTGCCATAAAATGTTGATGTCCTGGGAAGGGGGATGGATGAAGTAATTCTTGTTTGTCAGAGTGTTTTGAAAGCCTTGTGAAGCACAAGTGTTTTAGTGCAAGACACTAACAGAGCTTATTTTGTTATTTACGTCAGAAGTGGTCTGAATAATTTGGATTTTACTGAGGTAAACTATCCCAAGGAAGCAATGGTTATCTTTCTCTTGTCTTATTGACACAGTTTAGAACCAAATTTCTCAGCAGCCCCCTCATGCTTTTCACTGACAGAGGGCCATGGCTTCTCCAGACCCAGGGGCTTGTTGTAACTTTACTAAGTGGTAAAGTTATTTTGGTTGTGCCTGGCTGAAAATGTGATCAGGGCAAGGTTTGCAAGGAGAGGGATCAAGGATTTTGTTGCTTCCCACAAACTTTGCCACAGTAACTTAAGCAGAGGAAACTGAAATGTCTCCTTTTGTCACTATACACACACTGCCTTGTTAAAGATAATATTTTTTTTTCCTTAAATTCCAAGTAATGAGAAGTATTTGATAGCAAACTGTTTTGGGAGTAGCACTGGGATATTGTATCAGCCCAGCTCCTCCACTGTGGAATCACAGAATAGAATCATAGAATCTGAGGTTGGAAAAGACCTCTGAGGTCATTGAGTGCAGCACTGACACATTCACCACTAAACAGTGTCCCCAAGTGCCACATCTGCATGTTTGATGCATTTGTGTTACCACATTGTGCAGCTTTCTGGTGAAACACAAAGGAGCATGTGAAATCTCCCTCACTCAGTACAGTGGTCAGGGTGAGTTTTCCAAACAGACTAACTGAATAAAAATTTGGTCCAAATTTCTACTCAAGTTAAAACTGACTTAGGTGTTTACATGGGCTCTTATTTTCATTTTACTTCTTTATTTTTGAATTGTTCGATGGCCCTGCATACAGACAGGAAGCTAATTTTTCAACAAAAACCCCCATTCTCTTTCCAGATATGTTTGAACATGTCTGCTAATGCAATTTTCAACAAATCTACAATTTTGCCAAGTAAAACTTTGACAATTTATAAAACAAAACAAAGTTTTCATTAAGCTTTGCCTTATACCAAGCATATAAAACATCCATTTTAACGGGCAGCAAAGATTTTGTAATGTTTCAGAGTATTAAAAAGGTGTGTTTATACAATCTCTTCCTGTCTCTTGGACAAAGTCAGTTCAAAAGTCCTTGTTTATACATTTTTCAGTGGTCTCATCTTTCTTTGGTGTGGGTGACACAACTGGGGAAGGGTTACCCAGTGAGACCATTTGCTGTATGGGTGAACTTGTAGACGATGGCATATCAGGGAGCTTCTAAAGGAAATATTATATGGTCCATCAAGGCAATCTCAAATTTCCTGATTGCATATATTTAAATAGGATAAGCTCCAGTTACCTAAGCACTTGTTTTGGCTGTAATGGAAAATAGGAGACTAATGTGTGCCATAATGCCTATCTCATCCCAGCCCATCAAGGTATATGAAAATAAATCTAAATATCTGTTATTAGAAGAATGGGAATAGTGGATGAAGACTTGAAGCTACGTGGCTATAGACAGAAAAAAAAATTAACTGGATCTGGTTTAAGATTATACCTGTCCATTGAATACATTCATCAGTGTCTGGTTTTGTATTTCTTCTTCCTCATGATACCCCAGATAAGAAGTGGTAACTAAGTCTTAATGGTTTTAAAACTTTCTGTCTGTAACCATAAAGTGACCATTTACAAATTGGAATGCATTGTTGAGTGGGGATCCAGTTCCTTTCTCTGCCAGACCTGTCCATGCAGGTAGATCTCTGAGTTAAGAGAGCAGCACACGGTTGAAAAGGTAGATTTTGTGTGTGTGTGGTTTGTCCTTTTTTTTTTTTTTTTTTAGCAGTATGCACGTTAGGAGTTTTATCAGGAGACAGCTGCTTAGAACAGCTGTCTGCTTATGTGCCCATCTTAGGAGAGAATGATTAATGAATTCACTTGGGCAGTGAGAAACTCAGTTCACTGATCCATAGTTTCAGCACAGGTATTGATGTGAAACTAATGAGAAATTTGATGCTCAAATTTGAATGTTTATTCCAATTACCAAACAACAGATCTAAATTAAAAAATAGCTTGAAACCTTAACCTTTTATTAGTAACATTGAAAGCTGAACTGTGGCTCTGCATCCTGTGGTGCAATCTGAAGCCTCAGTGCACTACCACCTACATTGTTTTGGGGAAGGGAGGGAGAATGGCTCCTCCTGATTGACTCTGCTCCCACTACCTGATAATTGGAATTTTTTCCTTCCACTCCTCCCACTCCTGTTTAATGTGTATATTTTTCCTAGGAATTAAAACATGTGCTCAGAACTGAGCTGTAGGCATCCCCTACAGCTCTATTAAAATACTGCATTCAGTAAGTTCTCTGAGCTATGGTTTTTATCTGATTGTGGTGTGGTACTTGGGAGTCCCAGCTCTGACCTGAAATGCTTTCAGTCTCTGTAAGCAAAGGATAAAGGGAAAAGGTAGATACAACCTTTAGTTCATTAAGGTATGGGAAAATTAAATGACTTGTTGAAGGTTATATACAAATTTTGTGCCAAAATTGGCAATCAACCATTGATTGCTGCTCTTTCAGTCCTGTTAAGAATTGCAGTTCCCCTTACAAGCTTTTACAGTGTTTCTATCAGAAGGGACTAACAAGAACTCTTGAAAGTTACTAGACACACTCAGGTTGTCCTGTCAGCTAAAACCTGGTGATTTTGCAAAGGCTAAGTACTTCTAATTTTCATACAAATCAGTGGCAGTTTGTAACTCTGCATCTTGCACAATCAAATTATTTAGAAACAAAGTTCAAAGGGGAAAGTGTAGCATTTTAATCCAGGAGTGTTTCATAAAAGTACTTGTGGCTGGGCGTGATTTTTTTTTTTGAAGAATTTATTAACTGCACATTCAGGACTGAACTTGGATGATCTCAATACCCTTTGCTTTAGATGCCCACTGTGCTGGCTTTTTTCCTTTTCCATTAAGTTATTCTAAAATGTGATGGCAATTCAGTTTTAACAGAAATAACCCAAGGTGCTGAAAATGTGCAGCAAACATGGCTAAATTCTGCACAACTGTGCATGAAGGAAATGGGAGATGTTACACTGATCACTGTTCAAGGAAATCTGTGAGCAATCCAGATACTTTTCTAGAACTTGGGTTCTCATGAATTTGGTAGCAAAACAGTGCTGGGGCAGATGCTGCTTGATGTAAATATCCAGGCAGTGTCACCTTCATACACAGCTGCAACCACCAAGGAATGGTGGCATCTGTGGCAGCTGCTGTTGTCCCCTCCTTGTCCCCTCCCCAGGCATTTTCAAAGCTGCCCTGGCTCTGGGAGTCATGGCATATGTCTTATGGCACTTGGCCACGTGAAAATTGCAAGCTGTAGGTCAGGGAAACGATGTCTTATTGCAGTTTTTAGGTCGAGCTAGGTGTAAAGATAAAGCAGTTGTTTGTAAAGCAAACGCACAATAAAAGTTCCATGTGTTTTTGAGATAACCATGTAGATTTGGCAGAAATTAAAATTAAAAGTGAATGTGTTAGCATTATTTTTAGGTTTGTAGGACTACGAATGAGCTGTAACACTTGAGTTTCAGCCATCATGGAACAAAGTTCCAGGGGCTGGATTAATCTCCTTTTACTACTGAATTTTAGGAAGACACTTTGTGCAGTTGCTAATGTTAGCAGTTTATCTTGTCACTGGGCTAACTTTTGGTGATATACAATTATTTGGGATTGGGATCAGTGAAAATCCTTGCTTCCTCAGGAAACTCCTGGCCCTGGCAGTCACTTGTTGTGAATAAATACACAGAGGATCATGGACAGCAGACTTTGAGGGGTCCTGTGCTGGGACAGACATGGTCACCAGGTCTGCCTTCATGCACATTTGCAACCCAAAAATAAATTTTCATGGATTTCTCAAGTTATTGAAGAAAGTTCAAGCATTTTTTGTACATTTTTATTTAATGGGTGTGGGGCTGGACCTACACTGGCAGTGCCCAGGCCCTGAATCTGCAGCTGTGTGTTCACAGGGTAGGATTCTGTTCCTTTTCTCCCAAGGTCCCCATTCATTTCATTACACAATAGCCACTGGGAGGATTAGAGAACAATTTCCATCTTGTCCCATTAGTTATTTGTATTTCAACATCAGCTAGAGACCTTTGTCCAGAGCTAGACCTTGTTGTACTTGGTGCTTTGTATATCCATAGCAGAAGGCATTTCTTTCCCCACAGATATTACAGTTTAGAAACCTTGAGGTTTAGAGAGATCTGCTCTATGACATACATAGTGACAAACTTCATTATTGTTTTAAGTCTAGCTAATGCCTAGAAAAATGCTGCTGGATCAGTCAGAAAAAAGAGCTTTAATTCCCCTGCTGGGCCTTTCCCTGTTATGTCATTTATTTGTGAAAAGAAAGTCCTTCAATTTTTTCTTTTTACATTTTTTTTTTTATTATTTTCTGCTTTTGAAACTGAAGGTTTGGAGCTTCTTGGAATTAAAAAAAAAAATTCTTTAAGCTTTTGAAAAGCAAAGAAAACTTTGAAAAGAAATGACCCAGTCCCCTCTTTGGTTCACACCTATCTGGTCAAAGGGTTCAGCTCTCCGTGGAGGCTCCCAGACCTAACAGCAGTCATGCGGAACCCGTTTGCTGCCTTTCAGGCTCGGCACTTTCCAGGGTGCCCCATCTCAACACACCTGACATTTCTGGCCTGGCAGCCAAGAAGAATAAAACCTTTGGGGAGTACCTAAAATTAAATGACTCCTTTTGGTCAGATCAAGGTTGTTCACTTCAGTAACTCTGCTGCAACTCTGCCCTTCTCTCATTTAGTGGCCGTGGAAAAGCCTGTTCTGCCCCTTGCCTCCTTTTCCTTTGGGGGCTTTAAATACAGTCCTTGAATGCCAAGACTAGGAAAATAAACTTCATTTTATGAAGAAATTAATAAGAAAATAATCAACCCCTTGTCAATGTTCTCTTATTTTATAAAATATTGTTTGTACATGCATTCTTGTGTAGATGGTAGAGAGAGTAGAGCATCCTCTTGGTTTATGTAAAGCAGTCTCTTGATCTGCCACCTCTTTAACATGAAATAAATTAAAGTCAGAAGGGTCTTCTGGTCTTTGTCCTACAGCTTTCACAAACCTCTCAGAGTTTGATTTTGTAGGGGAGCATAGGAGGTGGCAGAACATGCTTCTCTTCCACTTCAGTAGCACTTACGTCTCCCAGGCTAACACTTACGAGTTTATCTGCCTGCTTTGGTCAAGGGCATTTTCAAAATGGTCTCTTAACTGGAGGAAAGGCCCTGCTCTGCAGCTTTGGTTCTCTAGGTGTTCAAGTGTGAGCCTATCTAACTGACTGCAGCAGGACAGAGCTGAAAACATGTGCTGGAATAAGTTGTTCAGGTGGTTTGGGTGACAAGAAACACGTGATGTGTGAGTGACTGTGCTGGCCACTTCTGTGCACTGGGGCACATTTCTTTACCTGAGCATTTTCCTCTGTCCATAGCCACCATCTATCTCTGTGTTGCTCCTTTGCCACCTGGCTTCATTTTTCACCTTTTCTTCTCTCCTCCATCTCTTTTGAACAATTCCTCCTTTCTCTTTTTATCCTTTATGGTTTCTCTAGACTGGTACAGAACCAAGTAATATTTACACATGAACTCAATTTTTCAAGGCACGATTTTGTTTGTCCTTTTTTGGTTGTTTTGTTCTTGTTTTTTAATGAGGAGGAATTATCTTGCCCAAGTCTAGTTTTAAGCATTTGGATAAAAATTAGGGTTAAATCAAAACTAACTGAAAAACAGACTAATAAACAAAATGAAAATACTCATCAATGCCTTTCTTTAGTTGGATTTTCTGCAGCTTTCTACACTGATGCTATTCAGTATTATAAGCCAGCAGTGTGAACTCCTGTAAGGATCATGGCCCAAACTACACTTCTATTTCAAGCTAGGGTTTAAACTCTCTGATAGAAGGTCACTGGATGTGGGTTGCATTCTTGTATGAGGCAACATCACCTGGCTCTTCCTGAATTCGGAACCAGTGGAGAGTTGAGAATCTGCTGCAAATGAATCCCTCAAGACGCTGCAGGTGCCAGCCAGAGCTGCCTCTGCCTGATGCCACTTCATGTCCCTGCCAGGCTGCAGAGCACTGACTCATGCTCTGAGAGCCCCAGCTGATTGCAGCCCACCTCACCATGTTGGGATATCAGTTTGTAATTCTTGGTCTGAGAAGCTCTTGCTGTGCCCTGTTAACCCTTTAACAGTCTTTGGGTTGTGTTGCTTTCTGAGGTGAGCGACATCTCCACTCCTGGGACAAGGGACTCAGTTGTCCTCACTGCACTCTGTCCCAGTATCCCAAAATCTCTTCACCAGGTACTGAGCTGATGCTGCTCCCTGGATTCAAGAGCTAAACACAGTGAGTGTTTCCCCCTTGGAGAAGGCCTGAAGAGCTGGTCCACCATTACCAAAGTAGAGTCTGCTTGCCCTGATGATGCTTGATTGTCTTGTTCTTCAAGACATGGATTTCTGACACTCCATTCTTCTGTCTAGGTGAAGTTATGTTGATGGTCCCATCCCTACTTCTGCAGGATAAAAAAGGGGTGCCAGGACCTCTGCAGCTGTTATTGTTATTAACCCTTTCACTGAACAAACCATCTCCAGCTTACACGTAGGCTAGTAAATTAGACCTGACAATAGTGTTGCCTTGCTTTACAGATATTTTCAGATTGGAAGAAATTGTGGGGTTTTTTTGAAGATGACAATTTTTTGTTAACCCCCCCCCACCCCGCCTTGACAAAGAAATAGTAAAAAAATAACTAAAGAAAAGGAAAATTTCATGTTGCATACAAAGGAAGACAAAATGAAGCTAAGAGCAATTAGGCTAGACAGATGAATAAGCTGCCTAGTGAGGTAGCTGAGTCACCATCATTAGAGGTGTTCGAAAAACAGGCCAGATAAAATCCTTGAGGGGGTCAGAGTGTATGGGAAAATCCTGCTCGATAGAGGAGGCTGACCCGCCTGACCCAGGAGGTCTCCTGCTTCTTCTGCGTCTCTTTATTTAAAAACAGCGTTGAATTCAGAGAGTAACAGAGGAAAACAAAACCCAAACCAGGTGCCTGTGTCTGGTAAACAGTTTTCTTTTGTTCTCAGTGCTGAGTTGTGAAAAAAAAAAAAAAAAAGAAAAAGAGAAAAAACAAACCCTAAAATAAAAAATGTATGTGTGCTGTTTGCAGAAGTGATGTGATAAAAGATCTATGTCTGCTTAGCAGAAAGATGGAGCATCTTTCAGCAGACCTGACAGAGCGTGGAGGGGAAATTCTTTCAGTGTGAAGAGCTGGGGAGCACAGGTGAGGTTACGCACCTGTGCAGCAGAGAGAGAAAACAAGCATTTGCTCTCCCAGGGGCCTTCTGGGAGCCGGCCCGTGCAGCCCACAGCAATCCTTTTGGAAATTCAGGGCCTTCACGATTTGTGAGAATTTGACCCAGTGCCTGTGGTTCTCAGCTGTGCATGAAAACACAGAGATGCCAGCCTGGGCTCCCAGGGGCCAGGTCTGGCATCCACACGCAGGGAAATCCTGAGGCTTGTGTTGTTCCTGAGGTCAAGCTGATGATCAGCACTGGCCATGAAAAGATTCAAGCTTAAGGCAATAAAAGTTCAAGGAATTCCCAGAAGCCTTCAGCACAAACACAGAAATACCCCTTAAGTAAGAGCAAGCCAACAGCATCTCACAGAAGGTGGTTCAGTTCATCTTTGCTGATGGACCTCTCCAGGTGGGCCTGAGAGAGGACAGAAGTCAACTGCTAAGGACTCCACAGGACAGGTTTCTTTTTGCCCCAGCACTTAGGCTTTGTAACACTTCCTAGAGCTGCCCTGAGCCACCCATTGTGTCTGTAGTTTAACTGCCTAAAGTTTGTGGTCTCAGTCTGTCAGGACTTAAATTCTCTTCCTTCTCTCCCTGCCTGACTGCTGCTTTCTAGTGCCACTGAGGACTGATGCCACCAGAAAGGGGATGCAACTGCAGCCCAAGACTTTGGAAATGCAAGTGCATGATAGCCTTTTTCTCCAGGTTGTAATCACTAACAGGAGTTTTACCTCTGTAGGACAGCATTCTTGCTGTTAAGAGTAGAAATGCTTTCTCTGGAGTGCCCAGTTGTTACAGAATGACAAGATTTCACTGATAGGCAAGAAAATAAATGAGGAGAGTGTTTTTTCTGTCTTCCCTTGGCATTACAGTGAACTGCAAGAAACAGAGGAAAAACTACTTTGTTAAATGCAGAACTTTGGATGTATTTCCTGCTAGGCTCCAGCTAAGGTGAAGCCTCCTTATATATTCAGTATTTTCTGAATGCAGAATAAATAATAAAATACCCTGCATTCATCAGAAACCTTGCCATACTTGAGTGAAAAGACTGGGAGCAGTAGCTGAGTCTCCAGGTGTTGTATTCTTGCCGCTGGACAGCACTCCTTTCCTGCTGGAAATGCAGTGGGCAGTGGTGCTGCTCAGGGATTATCTGCATAACAGGAGCTGTGAGCAACGGAGCTCTGATGTTTTGCAACAGTTTGCTGTCAGAGCCGTGGGCTGGAGTCAGTGTTTATCACTAAGTTACTTCTCAGGAACTGGGCCAGATCAATACTGTATTCTTTCAGCCCTCTCTAAACCCAGCAGGGAAGGCAATCACAGTGGTGCAGAACTCTGCACCTTCTGGAGCAGATCAATACCCTGACAGTGCCAAGCTTTGTTCCCTCACCAGCTTTAAGATGTTCTACATGATTGCTTAACAGTTTGTTTTCTCTTCTCCCTATATGACAACACTGCTCCCTTCCTGATCTTTCCTAATAACATCACTGTAATTGCCTTGACATGAAATAGCAGCACAAACACAGATGCTTTGCTTTGAGGTGTTTTATCTCTTTATCAACGTCTGTATTGGTTGAGGGTGTTGATTTTGCTTTAATACAAAATCAGAGCTTTTTTTTTGGTATGTCTTATTTACATTGTTTTACTAAACTTGATTTTACTAGGCTGATTTTGGCTATGGGGATTGCACACAGGGGTTGCATTGCACAGTGTGGTAGACATCATAATATGTACATGAGGAAAAAAATATTAGCTTAAACCTTCTTTGCTGAAGTTTGTTTTAGTCTAACTCCATTCAACCATATCTTGTTCATCTCAGAAATGCTGTGGTGCAGTTACTTTTCAGCTTGTGCTAGAATCAGCTTCCATCTTGTCCAAGCTGGATCTAAAACTCCTGCCCCACATTTCTCTTTCCTGTTCTCATCTGAAGCTGCAGAATCTAGTTTTTCTTCAAAACTACATCTGTTTTTTATTCTTTTTGAGAAATGATTGCATGTTATATAGTGTTAGCTAATTTTAAAATCATAACGTTAAAAGTGTTAGCCATTGCAAATGACCAGGTTTTTCTTCTAGAGCTGGGAAGTGGCTTTGATAACAGAAAATTCTCATTCTTGAAAATGTTCAAGGCCCAGTTGGATGGGGCTTGGAGCAACCTGGTCTAGTGGAAGGTGTTCCTGCCCATGGTACAGGGGATTGGAAGTGAATGTTTCCTTAAGGTCCCTTCCAACCCAAACCATCCTCTGATTCTACAATATAGCATTAAGAAACTTTGCTTGCTGATGCAGGGAATATCAAAGAAATGCTGAAAATATCAAAGACAGGGTGATTCAGAGAAGTCCTTGCTGTTGAGTTTGGTCAACTGTCAGTCCAGTGGGAATTATTTATCAAGGATCTGTGTCTTCAGAGCTGTTTCACTGAAGCACTGGGAATTATCCCAGTGGAAATGGAAGAGGGATTTTGAACCAGGAGACAGCGTGTTTCTCAAGCCAGAGCTATCTGGGAGAGCTGTGCTTTGGAGAATGTCAGACAGGATGATCACACTGCTCCCTCCTCTACTTCTTATCTCTAAGTTTGTAGTTCTTGTTGGACAGACATACAAAGGGAGTTCTCCCTGAGACTTTGAACTGAATTACCACTTCATCACATGAAAACCTCCTGTCCTTAAGACCAGGCCCACGGGAATGTTGCTGTTTTGCTTTGATAGTTGACTTCCGCTCCATTTCCCAGGTAAAGCATTAATCCCTCACAGCCCTCTCCTCATTTTGAAAGTCTTTAGCCACAGTTCTCTGTTAGGCTTTGAAAAGCGTGTTGTAAGGAGTACAAATGAGAGATATGCTGCCTTCAAAACAGCCGCTGCCCACTTCTGCATATGTGTAAAGTAGGATAAGATATGCAATTTGTAGGGACTATGATTACTGGCTTAAGGAGAAGATACAGCATTTCTCAACATTTTTGAGACATTAATACAATTCAGCTAGGCCATTTTCTGTAATGTGTGGTTCGCTGTATCTGATGTATATTTTTTTCATCTCAGACATAAAGGTAAATCCTTTTCATTTACATAAGCGGGCTCTATAAACCCGATTACCCGAATTAATCATAGATATTTAAGCATATTACATTGCTCTGTACCACAAGCTAGCATTCCTAGAAGGTGGATCAGAGATAAGGGTTCCGTAAATTACTGACCAAATCCTTTAGTCCATCAGGCTTTATTTCCACTAAAATCAGTTTTGCTTGAGTAAGACCTTCTGGATTTGGCCCTGATACGCTTTTATATTCATAGACCCTTCAGATACAAAGAAAGCTCCATGAAGCAGTTATATAATTTTTTTTTCTAGTCTTAAATTTACTGTTTCAAATAAAAGTATAAAAATAAGCTGTTTTTTAGTAATGGTGCTTTTAATAATAAACAGCCATATCTCTGTCCTGCTTGGCTTTTATTAGCCATTTAGTTTTTATTTAACATCTCCATTATGATATTTCCAGTAAATAGATTAAATCATGAAATGTGAAAAGCTGCCTATTTTACCCTCGGTAAAATAAAGATCTGTGTACATTTATTCTTGAATATTTTGCCTCTCTGCTTCCTAGAAGGCTCCAAGTTTCATCTGTCACTTGGAGACCAGTTGGGCTACTGGCAGCCAGCATGCTGTTACATATAAAAGTATAGGGAATATTCCCCACACACGGTTCTTTTACCCTAATCAGACACTGCAGATGCATCTTGTCAAGAGAATGCACCTCATGCTCAGAAATCAAAGGAAAGTGACTCCGAGGAGGACACGGCAGCACAGCAGCAGCTGACCCCACAGCAGACCCCACAGGCAGGTCTGTCAGCAGTGCCGAGGAGGAGGGCAGGGGACATGAGCTGACACCCCGTGACACTGCTGCAGAGATTCCTCCTGGAGCTGGGCATCTGGGTCCTTCAGCTGCCAAGGTCAGCGGGGCAGCAGCTCCCAGGCCGGGCTGGTGGGAGCAGTGTGTGTCCCCACCCTCACCCAGCCAGGGCTCAGGGGCTCGCAGGGACCCTGCCAGGGGCTGGGGACACACACAAGGGGCACACATTCAGAGCAGGAGTGAGAGCAGGGCACTGTTTTCCTCACCAACTTCCCATAAATAACGTTTTCCTCACCAACTCCCCATAAATAACGTTTTCCCCCTTTCTCCTTATTATTTGTTTGCTTCCTGCCTCAGTCTCGTCCAGTCAAAAATGTTTCCAACGGAGAATTTTTCTCTACTTCTGGTGCACAGACATATGGACATATTTAAAAAAAAAAAATTGTTTTCATTTCAAGCTCCCTTTTAAAAAGGGTTTGTCACTAGCTGACACAGTCCTTACTCTGGGAGACTGCTAATGATTTCAGCAGGGCTTTTTATGAGAACTGCTGGTTTTTATCATACATTGCGATAGCAGTGGAGTACAGCAGCATCTTTATTTCAACAAATCAGAACTCTGCAGTTCAGAAGAGGTTAATAGAACAAGTAGCATTAAAGTATGTTTAAAAGGTAGAAGGATATGGAAAAAAACTCTTTTTCATAATGTATTTTTTTTATATTGTCGTTTCCTTCCATTTGTCAGAAAAGCTTCAAAAGCCTAACCCAGTCCATCCTCTGGTCTCTTTCGAAGCCCTGCAACCCTTACTTCCCCTTTGGGTTAGAAGCAGGTTTTGCCAAATTGTGCCTGCTGAACCAGAGTCCTCTACAGAGAAGGGAAGCCAATTTCTTTTTATTTTCTTTTTTTGTTGTTGTTGTTGTGATTGACAGCTTGCAAAAACAAATCTCACTTCTGCTTTTTCTTCATGTATTATTAAACATGCTGCACTCCACAGGTTGCTTAAGAGTGACAGGTTGCTTAAGAGAGACAAAAGAGGTCTTGTGCTGCCCTATTGTTTTTTTGCAGTCCAAGATTCTCTCATTTTTCTGTTCCCTTCCATTTTGTCCATATCTTCCTTTATCTTCATTGCCTAATAGGAGCTGTGATTCTCAGGTGGCTCTATCCAGTGCTGTGGGATGCAGTGCAAGGACAATATGCCCAGAGCAGTGTCACAAAACCATATTTCATCTTCTTTATCTCTTAATTATACGCATCCGTTTCATCTCTTAATTATACTCTACCCAATGATGAAACCAAGATTGGCAGGTTGTTTGTAGCTGGCCAGTTTTCCTCTTGCTTCCCTTTTAATGGGGTCTACTTCAGTGCTGTGGTGTTGGCCAGGTAATTGAGAGGAACACCGACCTTCTACCACACAAGCACACAGCAATTCCCATAAACTCTGATCATTCTGGAAAAGGCTGTGTTGGAAACCAGGATGGGGATGGTACAATTAGTCCAGCCTGTTTCCAGTTGTCACCATTTCTGGTGGCTGTACTGACCCAAACAGGGAACAGGCTGGATGTCCCACTTCAGGGTAAGCACAGATCTTAGGACCCTGTGTCTCTTTGTCAGGACATGAATGTGCCAGCCTCTGGAATTTCTGTGCTTTTGTAGTTCATATGCCCTTTTCAGGCTCTTCTAACAGTAGATGCCCTTCAAAATTGAAGATTTTTTTGTTGTTGTTGTTCTGGTCTACAGGGTCTGCTCACTTTTGTCTTTGACATTAGAGGATAATAATGAATACTGAGAATAATAGTGAAGACACACATGTTAATCTGCAGGGGAAGCTCAGCAGTTTCTGTGTTGATCTGGCAACAGAACTGTTTTGTACCAAAGGGGTCCACAAATGCTGAGGCAGATACTTTTGTCATCATTTAAACTTGGCATCTTGGGCTTCAACTCTAATCCAGTTTTCCAGCCTGGCTCAGAAATGTGCCTGACCATTGTCATGCTGAGCAAGGCCTCCCCAAACAGAGCAGCCCGAACAAGCCTGCTTTGTTTTGGAATTCAGGATGTCTTAATTAGTGCCTCCTTTCTCATGGCTGTTTCAGCTCCTTAAAGGTAAAGAAATGTAAGGCATGGGAAATGAGTTTCAGGAGATAAATATGGAAATTGAGAGGGAGGAGGGAGTGCTTATGTCTGTCCTACACAGGTAAATGGAGTAAAAGCAAAACCCAAAAATTAAGGTCTTATTTTCAAAGCCCAGCACTTCTGTTCTTTGCCTCTTCAGCTGACAAAAGGAAGGCTGGGATAGTTCAGATGCTGATAAATTAGTTTGGATAGCAGTGTTGTAGTTTGTGTCAGTTAGAGACTTTGAACCTGAAAACAAGAGATCAAACATTTCCTTCCTCTGTTCTGTCCCCCATTATTCTCAGTCCCACCACAGGCAGTTTTTCTGGCTGTTATTTTGAATGCTTTTCTCTCTGTCCAGTGTTCTAGCATCACTGGAGTCTTCAGGATAGTTCTGATGGACTAAGCTAACTTGCAGTGTTTAGGCAGGAAAAAGCAGAACCACTTTTAGTGATAAGGATAATTTTTATGAAGACCACCAATATAAAGAAAATAGTAGAGAGAAAACTGGCAGAATGTGGTCTTGACTGTGTATGTTTCTCCTAATATCCATTGGCAAAAGTAGAGCACTGACCTGTAGGGTGTTTCTAATGAAGAGAGAAGGACAGGGTAGCACAACCTTAAGTTTTGTGGCTGTGTGCAGTCTTACCATCAAATTGAATGTTCAGTAATTCATAGTTCACAAAGGTTTCTGGCCTTCTGTATTTGAATTTTACCATCTGCGTTCTTAATTTATTAGTAGCATCAAGAAATTTTTGGTGGGTGAGATTCTCTATTAATTTTTTACTATATTTACTGGAATCTATTAATTTTTTACTGTATTTACTGGATTTTACTGTAAGTGATCCAGAGTGCTGTCCAAAACCAGGGTGGTTACCCGATGAGTGATCTTCTGCTGGGACTCTGCAGTCAGGTGGGAACATAAAGCTACCTTGACAGTAGCAATGGTCACTGCAAAATGAAATCTGTAGCAGTAGCTAAACTGCAGCCATTAGATGCTATCACTGGGGTTTGAAATTAAATTAAGCAGCTGGAATGCCTCCTATCCTGCTAACATCATCAACCATATCAAAGATAATCACTGCTTTTATTACTGCAAGCACAGGATGCGGCTGGAAGTAAAACTGCCACATATCAGATCTCAGTTTAGCCAATTTTGACTTCCAGTTCAGAGATTTGAGTTGTCAAAAGGGACATTTAAAAAGAGATCAGTGCCTTTGAAGTAATAACACACAGGAGCCTGGGGGGCAGAGTCACAAAACTTCTGTACACTGGGTGGACTAAAACCACAGAAAATGCTTCCTGTTTTATAGGGAGAATATAAAAACTGCAAAAAGCTGTTCAGACTAGGATGTAGACAGTCTGATGGTGTCAAGAAAAAGCCTTATTATCTGCTCTGCTTTAGTGCTGTGGTAATGTTTTTTCCAGGAATATGAGGATTCAGGGAAAGGAGAAGTTCCGATTACTAATTATCTTCATATTCACATTGCTGGACTCCACATTTAGGGCTCTGCTCTGATCTAAGATGTGTGGTTGTGAATTACCACAAGCTTTGAAATAAAAAGACCTGAACACACCCTGCTGCTCTTGTGGTTGAGACACTCTGTGAAATATGCACTTAAATACCTGGAGCTGGAGTAGCAATGGGGAAAAGTCACTTATCCCCCAGTTCAGTGAGGCTCTGTAGCACAACCTCCACAGGACTTGGAACATTCCAGCCTTAGGACTTACAGGGCACACAAAACCACCACACTTTTACACCAAGGAATAGTCCTGGAAGTGGAGATCTCATGGAGAAAGACTGAAGAAAACTGAACAGAGCAGAGCATAAAGTCTAACACTTCTTATATGTAGCATTTCGTTTCCACTGACTCTCACAGTCAGAGCAGAAGGGTTCCACGACTTCTAACAGCTTTTTCAGGTTTGAGGGGTACATCAGATTTAGAAGAAAGATAACCCAAAGTGCAAGGAAATCTTCGGTATTTATGATAAACTTGGTTTAGCATCAGAAAAGTTTATTTTCTGTTGGTGTTAATTTGTAGTTGCAAGGGTTTGCTTGGATCCTGATGAAAATTTCTCTTTCAGAAGGAAAAAGCAATGTATCTCTGTCTAAAAAATTATGTTTTGATCTAGTCAGGTGCAATCCTTTAAGGGAAAACAGAAACAGAAAAACAGAACCTGTCACTTCTTACCAGGAAAAGCCTCTTAGCTTTATCAATTTTAATCCCTCAAAAGGAAATTTTGTTTGACAAAAAAACCCAATTAGTTCTTTGTTTTCAGTTCATTGGCACTCTGAGGTTGGCCCAATGTAGGACCTAGTGTGACACCTCCCAAGGTTTCCTTGCTGTGTCTGGCTGGTCAGTGAGGGACCTGCTGGGCAGGGAGGCTCAGACTCTAACAAAGCCAGGAGAGACCTTGGAAAAGAAAGGTTTAGTTCATCAGTGGCCTTCTCAGTAGCTTAGAAGGTCAGCTCTTCTCTAAACTGTGTCAGCATCCTTGGAGATCTGGTTAAAGAAAATAGTATCATGTGCCTTTTACAGACAGAAGAGAACAGATCCAGTGCCCTCTGAAGCTAATTCAAAGTTTCCAGTTGATATGAGCTGACACTGCCTCACATCACTCTTGTACTGAAGCTGTGCATGTATTCTGTGCTAAAACCCTCATGGAAGGAGTGATTGAGTTGTCTTAGAGTGCAATCCCCTTAAATGCAAAGCCCAACTGAGCAGGCTTTGTGTTTGGTAACTCAGAGGGCTCAGAGAGAACAGAGCCCTTGCCCACTTACAGCTAATAGTTTTTAATTTTTAGTAATGACCTCAAATGTTGCTGTTTTCACCACCCCAAACAGCCTTACCCTTCACAGCCAGTCTCAGGGTCCATGCCATGAGTGCTGTGAGGAATAAATGCAAAAGAGCTGTAAGCAAGAAGAAAAATTTCTTTAGCCAGATGCCCCATAAAGTTTTGCCCCATGTTCACCCCATTCTAAGTGGGTATTTTGTCTGCCTAAGGGCACCAGGGTTATATCCCAGGCAACACTGGTCTGATATTTTTCCACTGTCTGTTTTTGTGGGCAGCTGAACCCCAGCAGAGATGCTCTGGCTACATCACAGCCGCCTCCTTGCATGGTGGCTCTCTTAAAGAAAGTAGCCAAATTTCCAGTTTGATTGTCTAATTTGTTTCTTAATAATTGAGACAGATTGCTTTTTGCCTTGGAGAATGGGTCCTTGTGTGCAGTCAGGTGAGCTGTTTGCTATCAATGTCTGCTCTAGTATCAGATAAGTAGAAAAACCCCTCAACCTGACAATTCACTTGAGAATAATCTGATCCGGTGTGCTTTGCTGTTTCCTCTTGAAGTGGACAATGGCTTTTCCCCTGTTAAAAAGTTGACACAATGAGACAAGTGTGTGATTATTGTATCCCTTTATGTCATTTGAGTAACTTGAGATAGCCTGGTGTAATGTGAGTAATCTGTGTTCACCACCCCTTGAATCTATCTGGAGTTGATTGGCATATCTGTGCATTTTAACTTGTCTGGAAGGCTCTTATCTCCTTGCTGCACAGCATCAGATGCAAATTTTAAACCTTTCCGTTCAACTTCATGTTTAAGTGTGTTACTCTTCCCCTTTCCTCTTAGGGTCTTAGCAGGGAGCTGGTTTTGCTTTGTTTGGTTGCTGGGTTTGTTTGAAGTAAACTTAAAACAAGTGAATCAGGGGAAGGCAGGTAATGCAGCTGACAGACAGGTGATCCTGATAACACTGCCTGGTGCCTGATAGACTGCCCTTCAACACCTGAGCCATTCACACCATTTTAGGCAGTTAACACTGGTTCTCCACCACTGAGCAGATCATTACTTTCCATCCTGACCCACCGAAGTTAAGGCCTCCCTGTGCCTTTTGGGTGCAGCCTGTGGTTACAGGGTGATGCTGAGCAGAGCCACCCCCTGAGAAGTGCTGCAGGTGCTGTCCCTCAGTGCCTCCAAGCCTGCATGGGAGCAGGACTGCAGTGCCAGCCCCAGGCAGTTGCCAAAGCAACCTATTTTTTTTTCTTCTTCTTCATTATTTTTATTTTTAACCTGTGCTTCCCTTTGAAAAGACACAGATTAAAAATGAATCTTGAGAATCACCTTTCCTTTAGGGGTGTTGCACTGCAAATGTCACTTCCTTTATTTTGAGTGAAGGTGACAGAAAAGTGTGGTCTTAAGGAACAAATGTCATGCTCCAGGGGAAGAAGAGAGGCAGTGAGATATGTTCTAAAGGAAGGTAAGATGCCACTTTGATACTAAATTTGTCCCATTTATGTAAGCTCAGTTTGAAACTTCGCCAACTGCCTTGGTTTCCCCTGACAGATGCAGAATGCTGTTCAGGAATGTGCAGTGATTTTAAGGGCTTAAACGTACAGAACCCCCCAGCTAAATCAGAATCATAGAAAGGTCTGGATTGGGAGGAACCTTAAAGATCATCTTGTTCCAATGCCTCTGCCATGGGCAGGGACACCTTCCACTATCCCAAGTTGCTCCAAGCCCTGTCCAACCTGGCCTTGGGCACTTCCAGGGATGGGGCAGCTTCTGACTCTCCTCAGTGACAGGAGTATCTGCTATCTCATCTCGGTGGCTGCTCTGGCATTTTTCTCACTGTTCTGCTGTTTCATGGAAGTTTTCTCCCTTTGTGGAGCAGTGCAGGCAGATCCTTTGTCCTTTTGCTCTCTCAGCTGAGTGAGCACCAGACTATCCAGGTAATGCCCACAGGGACTGCCTTGCAGCCTCCTGCTCCTCTGCCTCATGACCCTTGAAGGATGTGGGTTACACCTGGGACTGTTGGGGCATTTAGGGTCAGCTCCCCTAAAGCAACTGCCTTCCACATCCCTCCAGTAGGCATCTGTCTCTTAAAAATGTTTAATAAAATGTAAGAAACTATGGTGGGTGAGTGACTGCAACTCTCACTACTGTCAGGCAATGTGGCTCTGTAACAATTTCATGTTGTACTGCTCAGGTTAGGATGAGGATTAATAAACCTTCCCCTATAGAGGAGGAAAGCACTCCTCCTCTATATATTTGAACTCCTGAGGGTTGCTCTGACTCTCTGTTGTTTTGCATTATGCACAATGGGATCATAAGCTTGGCAAATGAGAAATAAATGGAGAATACTGTGATTAAAAATGTACAATACATAGTATAACCTTGCACAACAAAATTAGTACTTTGCTAATTTAGTCCCAAAGCATATTGATTAAATGCATTTTACCACTTCAGTGTACACTGGAAAATCCAATTAATATAAAAAAAAGAAAATGAAAACATTCAAGTCACTGAACTCTGGATCATAAATGTTAATCCATCCTGCAGTATCTTTTGAATAGAACACACACTAATTTTCTCTCATTGTTACAGAACAGATTTCACATAAAATAATGCTGTAATTGTTTGGAAAAAAAAAAGTATTTGCCATTTGGTGTTTCCATTTGCTCCTCCTTGATTGAATTCATTAAGAAAGGATTTTTTTTCCTTTTCATAACAGCTTTCAGCAAAGTCTCCTTAGTTGAGAACTTTTAGTACAAAAAATGTCAGCACATTTAGTGTACTAGAAAAAGAAGACTCACACAGTATTCTACCATAGGTATAGAATTTGACTAAATGTAGGAATTCTTTTGGACTATGTCCATGCTAGAGATGATGGTGAAAGAAATGAGTCTTTCATAGCAGCTGGTTGCCAAGAACTCAGCTACTCTTAGGTGAATGGGAAGAACAAACTTCTGGCCAAGGGCTTTGTGCCAGCATTACCTACAGACCGTGGAAATAATGGAGTTTTTTATTTGGTACCTAAATTGGGGCAGAATGTCAATAATCCAAGGTCTATATGTGCTCCTAGAGCCAGCACAGAAATTCCTCTGTCCTCAGAGACCTGATTTATTTCCTACTGGAATTTATAAGGTTTGAATTCAGCACATTTACTATAGAAGAAACAATTTTACAGCAAATTCTGGCATTTTTACCAAGGCTTGGTGCAAAAAGGGAAACTGCAACTTGGTCTCAGGAATCTCTAGTGAAGGAAGAAGCTGATGGTGCTGTTGCATCCACGATGGGGAATCTTTTCCAGCAAAGTGATGCCACCAAGGGAATGAAGCAGCTGAGTGGAATGATGAGGAATTTAACATTTCCATTTCTCTTGAACTCTTACAACCAGTGATATTGTGAAAGGCTTTAGCTGTGTGTTGGTGTTGGGATCGTGTTTAGGGAAACGTTTCCGCAGACAGCACTTTTATCACTTCAGCAGCACAGGATTTGTGAGGTCCCCATGGGAATATGTTGCTGTCCAAGGGAATCTGGGTGAGGGGGCATCCCTTCTGGAGCCATGTCTGCAGGGAAGGACGTGCAGATTGTCCTCATTAGTCTCGTGTCCCAGTGACTCCCCCAAAGGCTGTGCTGTGTTGGGTACTGGCTGTTTCACAGAGAATCCATGGAAAAGCCCATGTGCTCTTCACCCTGCTGCTTGTGGGTGGTCTCAGGAGGTATTTTCCTCACCTTCCCCCCCGCCCCCTTCTTTCTTGTGGAAAGAAGAGTAGCTGAAATACTATAAAAATAAAACGTTGCTCTCAAATGGGCATTAATTCTGTCGCTTTTATAAATACTTTTCATCCTGAGACAGGACAGCATTTACAAGGTTAGCCCAGTGAAAGTCGTGTGAATATTATCCCATCATAACTTGTTTTTATGTAAGTATGCTCAGATAAATACTACTATATGATATATTTGGATATATCTAAGGCTTTTTTCACTAGGTTGATATTTATATTTTTATGTGGCCAAGCTTTACTACCATTGCAATAATATTTTGTGCACTAAAAAGCTCATTTGATTTCCAGTGCTTTAAAACACAGTAAGAGTGTGAGGAACCAGGCATTTCAGACCATCCCTTTCCAGTTTTAAGCATTTTATGTGCATTTTAGAATATGATATATTAGTACATTTCACCCTATCACTGTACACAGTTGAGTGTAAAGAAATAGCCTTAATATCACAGTAATTTCTTCTATGGAGTGCAATCATGATATTTTATGTTTTCTATATTTGGTTGTAATTGTGGCTAGGAAATACACTCATTCCCAGAATGATTCAATTCCCACTACAAATAAAGTGAGCTAAAGACAGACTTTCCAGACTGTCCTTCATTTATTTCCTATGCTTTTTAGTCAGATGTGAGTTTGGTGTCCTGTACATTACAAGGAATAGCTTGGAAATTAATACATCTGAAGAGATAGAAACTGGAATGATGGTGCAGAAAGAAGAGAGGAATAATAAAATTCTGCCTGTTCTGGGTAGGGGAGTTGTGATGATCCTACAAATCTTAACTTTTGTATTTCTCAATTTTTGGGACAAAATGAAGAACTCTTATTTGGATAGGAAGGGTTCGGTTCATTTCTTCCCTTTCAGTTTAGTCTTGTTCTGCACTTTGCAGCATTGCTTCACAGGATTCTCCTAAAAGTCAGATAAATAAACTGATATTCCCTCAGCCTCATCAATGAGCTGGAAACAGATTGTATTATGGTCTCATCCTAACATAATGTATTGCACTTATGAATTAGAAGGATAAATCCTCAGCAGTTAAAAATTTGCCTCATTCAGTGTGCCTTTATACAGAGATATTTAATAAAGATCATGTTAGAATTTCTGGTCCCATCTGTTATAAGTGTATAATTTTTTAATACTTTGCTTGTATTTAAGAAAAATTAACCTCATAATATTTTTTCTCTTATTTGAAGAGAAATGTGTATGTCAAAGATGTGATATTAATTCCCTAGAAGATATTCATAAACACACGAACACTTTGGATGTTAAATAGCAATAAAAAAAATTGAGATGATAATTAATCCATTCTGTATTTATGGGCTTGATTAGCTGTCACACAAAAAAACATTGGTGAGGCCAAATCAGGTTATTCCAGCTTTCTTTCTTCCATCAGCATGTGCCCAAAGAGAGTTATTAGCTCATTTTGGTTGTTCATTGGCAGTCCCAATGCGGTTCGGGAAGTGTCTGCCAGCAAATGTCCTTAATATACATGGTTGGAAGGGGAAAAGAAAGACCAAATCCATAAATTTGCCATATCCTGCTGAACTGAAAATGTCTTCATGTGCCACTGCTGAGATTATATATTTTTTTTAATTGGCTGTGATGTTTGCATGTTATCTTCTTCTCTTTTGCCACCAGCACTTACAGATATCACCTACACAGGCAGGAAATTCATGTTCATATATTAATTTCTGTGGTTTTAAATTTTTTCCTGTGGTATTCAGAGTTAATTTAATACTTCAGGCTAATTCTTTTTTCTCTCAAATTTTAGGCATAGTGTATTGGATATTTTATATTTTGAAGTGCTTGTCTTTTGGAATATGTATGTGTACATGCTTGACGCGCATCTGCTAGGACGTTTCAGCATTATGTTTGCAAAACTAATCTGTCAGAACTAAAAGGCAAAGGGGTGATGGAGATTTCAATTTTTTTTTTTTTTTGAAGAAAAGGAAGAAAAAATTCTGCCAATTCTTTTTTCTTTGCATGAAATTCCCTGCATGACAAAATAATGGCAATTAATGATATGCCTTTTTTAGTAATTCCTTGCTTGTGGGGACTTATTGTACCTTGTTAAATACTTGTTGTTTAGCAGCCCAGAGTTGTCCGTATTTTGCAGAAGCATGACAGGATTATTAACTGTACAGTTGTATTATGGGGTTTAACGAACAAATGTTTTTCAAGTCTAATTTATTCTTAACGAGAGTAGTGTTAATTCATTTTGAGCTTTGCCTGGGAGGTGAGACCTCCAAAATTGTCCCAAAGGTGATAGCATACTTTTATTTTAGTGCAATGACTTTTTAGCATGTTGCATCATTGCACATATTTATTCATCATCCTTACACCATCCCCGAAAAGCGAGATTAAGGCGCAGGGATCAATCCAGCCCACCTCTTAGGAGCTCTGCTAGAGTTTAACCACAACCCTGCACATCATCTTGGGACAAGAAGTGCAGAAAACAACAACTATTCGAAACCATGTTAGAGATTAAGGACGGCGGAAATTAATTGCGTGATTAAATATTAGTCAGCTTTCCTGTGGCAACAAAAAGCGGCATGGGATTTTTTTTTTTTTTTTTTTAATTCCTAGAAATACTTAGTACTTGTTTCTTAGCTTATCAACAGCATGTTGTGGCTGTGTCAGGCAGAAACATTAGCTTGTGAATTAGCCCTGAGGCACTGTCCTATATACCGCTATGGAAGCGCCTGGTGTGGGATCCACTGACTCAGAGGAAGAGTGCCTCCTGCTGATTCTGTCTTCAATCCAAACACTGACCTTGCTCCCCTGACGGGATTTGACAGGTTTACAACCCACGGGTGTGGCTGTCATAGCATCATTTTCCCCCCCTTTTAGCTTCTTCTCTAATAAACTTGTTAAACGTTTTGCATTAATAGAGAAACTTATGCAATGGGTGTCTCGCTGTCTTTGACAACTCATTCAATGTCAACCATCAACAATTTTCCTTTAATGGACACGTAACATCCCTGGTGTGATGATTTTTTTTTTTTTTAAACTTTTGGTGTCAGATTGATAAGCCTGTGAAATAGAATAGCTGCACATAATGCCGCTTTATCCTCACAATTGACAGTGAGGCAGTGAAGCAGAACCTCAAGAAAAGCGACCCAGTTCTGCATGTGTAACCACACAAGAACCCAGACTGGTCCCCAGTCCCAGCTAACGTCACAGCTTCATGACATCTGAGCAAATAATGGGGAGAGAGTGTGAGTTTGTGAAAGTAATTATATAAAGCTGAAGGCAGGGGACAAAAAGGAGTGGGGTGGGGGGAGAAAGCGAGCGGTTTCAGCACTTTGACAATGTCCACAGCTGTGATGTCATAGGCACAAAGATGATAATAAAATTTGGCCAGTGTGGTGTCAACTACACCTTGCTCCTTTTGTCTTTTCCCTCGTATAATTTTGTATCCATGTGTGAATCGGCTCATTAGTGGAGGAGAGTGAAAATTGAGGTCAGGGTATTTAAACCTGACCTGTGCAAAGGCCATGCAATGCCTAAGCCCACCGGGGGTTTCACTTCAGAGCCCTGGACCACCCTTGAAGGTGACACCAATTCAAGCCTCATTTTATAAAGGCCTTATTAATTATTGTCTTTATAAGAAGGAGAAGCCATATAAAGAAATGTGTCATTCTTAGAGTAGGAGTAGGCAGAAAAAAAAAAAGAGAGAGAGAGAGAAAGAGAGAAAGAAACAGAAGATCAAAAGAGAGCTTTTTTTTCCCTTTTGCTTTTCATGCCTCAGAACCTCAAAGGAGGTCGGGGAACAATCAGGCTTAGGGGTCTCGTGTGCTTTCTGGCAATTAGACTCAGCTGATGGGCTGAAAGGGATTGAATGGCAGGGTTCAAGGCCCTTCTCCAGAGCTTCAGACAACAGGCTTTTCCAAAGCAGCAGAGCAGCAGACACCACTGAAATAATTTCAAATGGAGACTTACAGCCAGGGATTCATTAATTCACCGGCCTAAACAATTACTGGAACATATAATGTCTCTATATACACTTTGATAAAGACTGTCATCCTAGACCTTCATTTTCCCCATTTTTATTAGAGATTTTTAATGTCAGGTTTGAAAAGAACCCTTTATTTCTTCAATTATCAAATTAAACCTTCTATTTTTTGGGGGGGGGGGGGAGGGGGGAGATATAAATTCCAGAATTTTTGTTTTATGGCTGCAATTGATTTGAATTACAAGAGGAGACTGAGAAAGTTTTGTAAAGCATCCTTAAACACTCAGTCATAAATAGGATGGGAGCCTCAGTAGCAAGAGATCCCATCCTCCTCCTTCCTCTCCTTAAAGAGGGTGGTCTGGGACAAATAGATTTAAATGAGCTTGATGTGAGAGAATTAGCTAATAGGGGACATGCAGCAGAGCACTCTATACAGGCTGCATTTGCTGCTGGAATGGTTTGAACTGAAAAAACTGCATTAATGCACTTTTAGCACAGTTGAAATGTTTTTAAAATAAGAGAACAATGTATTATTGTATTTTTTCTCCTAGTGTAAGATCAGATGCATTCAGAGGTGAAAGGTTGTAGTGCAGACCTGTGGTTCACATATAAAATGTAGCCAAGTATTCCTATGAGTATTACAGGTAGGTAGGGATAGGTGCCTCTAGTGCTCTTTGGGAAGAGACCAGGTGTGCTTGGTAGAGGAAACATGGACTTAGAAAAAACCTGTCCTGTGCTGAGGCAGATATAAAGTCTAATTTGGCACAGTCAGAAGTTTGAGCATGTCAGAGGTTTGAATGGAAAATTGGATTTGTGACTAAATTAAGTTTTGTGTATGTCTGTTCCTCAGACACTTGTTTGGTGGGGTGTTTTTGGTTGGTTGTTTTTATTGGGGGAGAGACTGCAAAAGTCAGCGTGTTGTAAGAGAGAAATATTTCAACTGAAAATGTTTTGATTGGAAAGTAGCATCATCATGGCACTTAGAAGTGCTGGTTCAGGCACCCTGTTCAGGCAGCCTGCAGAGCAGTGTGGGGCACACCATCTGACCAGCTAGCTCAGGTCATAGGAGGCTTTTTACATATGATTTTGAAAGAATTCACCAACTTGTTCACTGTGTTAGAAGAACCAAACAGCCTCTAACCACACCACAAGGGTTTGCTTGATACAGATGGGGTCCTTGCTTCATTCCTGTGCCAAAGCCCTGCTGATGTTTGGAAGTCCCAACCACAACATGAATATTCCCATGCAGACAAACAGTGTTGGGAAAGAAGCCTGCCTATTATGTGATTCCAGTCATGTCATGGTTTAACCTCAGTCAGCAGCTCAGCCCCACAGAGCCACTTGCTCACTTGCCCTCAATGGGATGGGGGGAGAGAATTAGAAAGGAAAAAGGGAGAAATCTCATTGGGTTGGGTTGAGATAAGGACAAGTTAACAGGTAAAGCAAAAGGTGCACATGCCGAGAAAGCAAAACAAGGAATTCATTCCCCACCTCCCATGGGCAGGCAGGTGTTCAGCCATCCCCAGGAAAGCAGGGTTCCATCACACATCAACAGTGACTTGGGAAGACAAACACCATCATTCCAAACATCCCTCTTCCTCCTTCTTGCCCAGCATGGCACACAGGTGTGAGGCACTGCGGTATCCTCAGCATAGGCTTGTAGTAACTATACCTTAATTCATCTTGGTCCTATTTTGGAGTTGAAGAGACAAGCTAAATCAAAGCAGATAGACCCAAATGATGCACCTGGGAATTGGTATAATTCCCGAAACTGCGGTGCCCATAGACGGTATCCATCAGCCAAGGTAATGACGATGGGGATCACTTGGATATTTACTACACACCTAATACACCTGGGAATGCTGGCTTAAGTGGGCTATTTTGGATTCCTTGGAAGGGGAGAAGGAGGGATACAGAAAGGTGGGGTGGGTTAAAGTGAGCCACTGTGAGTTATTGTGAGTAAGAGCCCTTTCCATTACAACAAATGAGCACTCTAATGAGATTCATTGAGGGAAGTTGTAGCTCTATTGTACTCCAGGCTTACTTAATAGATGAAGCTAACAAGTCTAGAGATTAGAGTTGTCTGTTCTGTATGTCTGTATAGTATCCAGGCCAAAGAATTTCTTTCCACTGCACACCTCTCTGCATGACTTTTGGTTTTAGTTGTCTAGTTATCAGATGAAAATCTTTTTTTTTTGATATTTTGAAACAGGAGTATTGGGTATTTATTTGGCTCATTTTTTTGTTTGTCATGGGTAAAACAATACTGTGCATTGTTAGCTGGCATTAAACATATTTTGAGATTGTTAATTTATAATCTGTAAAACTCTTCCACCCAGGCTAGAGTATAATGAGTTTCTTGTGTCTTTTTGTCTCTTACCTGTTGAACTTATTTTTGTGACCTCTACTTACCTTCATTGTACAGCTTTTCCCTCTGATGGATATTGTTTGAAACTCCAGCACAGTCACTGTGTCCCTCTTCTCTGAGGTATTGATATTCTGTTTGCTGCAAGGCTTAGAGGAAGGACTCCCATATAATTGCATTTTTGTACTTCCCTATTCTCCTCTGTGGTTCAATTCTTGCATATTACAGCCTTCTGGATTTAAATTGCACTTTTAATAGAAAATAATATGGGTGCTGCCTCAAAGCACAGGGAAGATCTTGAAGAAGGAGGTGCAAAATCCTATTTAGTTGCCCCTGCTTAACCATGTCAGTCCAGTGGCCTTGGGTACCACAGATATTATCAGCAGACACCTGTCAGGACCATCCTGTCAGTGTTTGCTTCACAGTAGGGGACATGAGTGAAATCATCTGCTCCGAGTGCCTCTCCCTGTGGTTTTTGAGACTGTTCTTTCAACTCAACCCACCAGCCACCTTCAGCTGCAATCTCTCTTCCCCGCCATCCCATTCCCAGAGCAAGCCTCTTTGTCCTTGCCCACTGCCCATTTACACCATTCCCAATCAATCTTCATTGAGTGCCGTGGTACATCATTAACTTGTCTTCCGGCAAGGCACTTAACCCCCTCCACCCCGGAGCAGATTCATTACCTTGCCACCTTCCCGTGAGCGCTGCCAGCCCCGCTTGCCTCGGGCCATTACTGAGGCACACGATTCATCATCCACACGGCTGGTTCTCTGCTCCTGGCCACGCTGGTGTGACATTATCTGGGGCGTTTCACAAGGAGATATCCCCAGGAAAAGGCCCTGCTCAGGAAGTTTGTCTGCAGATAAAACTCGTGCTGACCCTGCTCCTCTCTGTTGTCACCCAGCAGACACCGGAGTCGTGATGCAGCCCTTCCTTCTCCATGGTCATGGTTCCTCTTGGCATGCTCTGAACCAGGGCTGGGCTTTGAACAGGGCACATGATGCAGAATGCACCCAAATTTTGTTATTTCTGAAATTTATACGTTTTCTACTATTTTCTGAATTATTATCCAGACGAATTTGTAAGACTTATGAGTGTAATGCACAGTAGTTTTTTACCTGAGTCGGTATCAGACCTGAAATCCAGAAAACCAATCCTTCACTCTCATGAGTGGATAAATATTAGAACTATTCTCTTTTCATCACTCTAGGGGCCTTATTTTGCTCATACTTTGCTCTTTTTATTTTTTATTTCTTCATGCTAGTTTCAAAGGAAATTGAGCAGCTGAGGTAGTTCTTTTATTGCTGAAAAGCTCCTCAATAATTCTGAGTTGATAACGCACTGTACAATCACTGATCTGACTTTGGTAATCACGCATCACATTATGATTACCAAGAAATAACTGAAGAGTGATTATGCAAATCCTGGAGTTCTAATTGGCTAATAATGACTTTAAGACAGAATACAATGATTCATATGTTGTGTGTTTTTGAGGGGAAAAATCCAAAGTAATTATGTAAATCATTTGCCTGTAACAACTAGTCAGATGCAAAGCTTTGTTTGGATATGGAGGGCACTTGGTAATGCATCAAAACTGGAGCATTCCTGTGATGCACAGAGGCAGTTCCACTTCAAATGTGCTGTATTGTGGATAGGGACTGATTTCATTCCTTCTAGCCAGCTACTATTCCTTGCACTATCCTTGAGGAAGCTGAAACAACCCTCCAAGCTCACATACATGCTTAAGGCGATAGTTTAGCCCAGGAGATAAATGGGAAAAGAAAAATTCCATTTTCTAGAGAAGGATTGTAAAGAGATAATGTAGTCCTTCTTCTCTTTCTTTTCTGTTTAAGATTCTGTGTCACAGCCAAATTTATTCACTATTAAAGATACTTTTCATTAGTAACCTTATAAGAAAAGCTTCTCTTTAGCTTTTCTCCTGCCATGCTGTTATAGGACCTCTAGGCTCTCTTTGTAAATTCTACATGTTATTCTTTTTAACGCTGATTTTAGAAAATAATCCTCATGTGGGTTGTAGACTTTTTTTTTTGAGATTCATTGAAGAAGTCCTGCTCTGTCTTCCTCATGCTGAAGAGCAATTATTGGCAGCTTGGTACAATTTCTGTACAAAGTATTAGGAATTGTAAATAACTTTCACAACCTCTTATTCTACTTAAAATAAGCATAGTTTGGGCAATATCATGGTGAATACAAAAACTTCACATCAGGTTTCTCTTGGGAAACATGCTTGGAGTAGGGAGCTGGAGAGAAGGTAGCGGGATAGAAACATGAAGAGATGGTTTAACCTTAAAGAGATTTCATCCAAGGCTCTGGCTGAGGGCACTGCTGCCCAGTCTTCATGTGACTCACTGCTTGGATGCCCATTATATATATTTAATGAAAACCTAGTTTTAGTGTATTGTCTATCTATTGTCTCACTAGAGAAGAGTGAGGCAACAAAATCACCGTTTTCTGAATGCCTTCTGTGCAGACATAGAGTTGGCTTTTACATTTCTCCTAGATCGCAGTTTGGGCCTCTCCATAGAATAGGAACGACTTTATAACTTCTGTCTACACCTTCCAAAAAAGAGTTGCTATAATACATCAGACACACAGATGTGAATCCTTAGAGGAACAGATTAGTTTCTACATAGGAAACTGGTACCCTTTTAATGCTGCTGATAGAGGGTAGTGAATGTGAGAAAAAGAGGAGGAAGGGAGAGAAAAGGGGAATCTGTTCCCCATGAAGGCACTTGGGGTAAAAAGTGGTCTTTAAATGCCTGAAAGAAAGGTTAAGAGAGAAGACAAGGAATTAAAAAA